>NW_004624754.1:4443244-4505520 GCF_000247695.1 Heterocephalus glaber | reverse complement strand
CACCAGAGAAACTATTTGGTATTTACACATGTGTGTCCTATTTATTTCACTTAAGAGTATGGCCTCAATGTGCATCCACTTAGCTATAAATGTCTCTAGTTTCTTGTTCTTTATGGCTGAGTAGTATTCTATTTGATTAAAAAAAAAAAACACATCTTATTCATCCAGTCTTCAGTTGATGGGCAATTGGGCTGTTTCCAAGTTTTAGCTATTATGAACTATGCCACTATAAACATGGGTGAGCATATATATCAGTGGTATGATTCTTTTAATTCTTTTGGGAAGATACCCAGCAGAGGAATAGCTGGATCAAATGGGACTTCCAATCCTGGTTGTTTGAGGTATCTCCATACTGATTTCCACAATGGTTGCACCAGTCTGCACTCCCACCAACAATGGAGAAGGGTTCCTTTCTCCCCACACCCCCGACAGCACTTGTTATTGGTTGATTTCTTGATAGCAGCCATTCTTTCTGGGGTGAGGTGGAATCTCAATGTTGTTTTTGTCCCAAATGACCTTTTTTGCGCGGGTACTGGGGATTGAACTCAGGACCTTGTGCTTGCGAAGCAGGTGGCAGAACCACTGAGCTAAATCCCCGGACCTCAGATGCCCATTTTTGAACCCCCATTTTGGGTCTTTATATTTGGGATGGTCTGATTCTTTTGAGGTCTTTATATATTCTACATGGTACATAGTAGACCTTTGTCTGAGGAACAGCTGGTAAAAATTTTTTCCCACATTGTAGGTTGTCTCTTAGCTTTGTTGGTGATTTCTCTTGCAGTGCAGAAGCTTTTTAATAAGATGAGATCTCAGTTGTTGATTATTTGTGCTAGTTCCCATGCTACTGAGGATTTGTTCATAAAGATTTTTCCCTATGCCAATGTCTTCGAGAGTTCTACCTACTTTATCTTCTAGCAAGTTTGGTGTTTCTGTTTTAATATTTAGATCTTTAATCCTCTTTGATTTTAGTTTAGTGCATGGTGAAAGATAGGGGTCTAGTTTTAATCTTTGGCAAGTTGAAACCCAATTTTTCCAGCACCATTTATTAAAGAGACTATCTTTCCTCCTGTGAGGGTGTTTCACTCCTTTGTCGAAGATGAGGTGGCTGAGTATGTCTGGAGTTGTTTCTGCATCTTCTAATCTATTCCACTCATCCTTAGGTCTGTTTCTTTGCCAGTACCATGTTGTTTTTATCACAGTGGCTTTGTAGTATAGTTTCAAGTTGGGGATTGTGATACCCCCAGCCATGTCTCTGTTGCCTAGAATTGCTTTTGCTATTCTAGGTCTCTTCTGGTTCCAAATGAATTTTTGTTCTCTAGTTCTGTGAAATATACTGTTAGGATTTCAATTGGGATTGCATTGAATCTGTATAGCAATTCTGGAAGTATGGCCATTTTCACAATATTGGTTCTTCCTACCCAGGAACAAGAGATATCTTTCCATTTTCTTATATCCTCTTTGATCTCTTTTTTCAGAGTGCTGTAGTTCTCAATGTAGAGGTCTTTTGCTTCTTTAGTTAGATTGATTCCTAGATATTTCATTTTTTTGGATGCTATCATGAAAGCGATTGTTTCCCTAATTTCTCTCTCATTGAGTCTGTTATTACCCAGGAGCATTCTTCATCTGGTAGACATTTCTCAATCCAATGAAGTTGATGTAGCAGGATTAAGGGTCACAATTGCTTCAACACAGAGCAATGAACACTGTGATTGAAACATCTCAGCATTGTCCCTCTTTACTGGTCAGTCACTGCATGCCTGATATTGTGGGATTATTTACTGAGCACTGGTGGAGACAGCAAACTGAGCTCAATTCTTTCCCCATCCCTGTCCTCAGGCTCTCTCCATGTTGCTCTGCTGTCCTCCCACCCTTACCCCTGAATTGAGCTTGCAACTTGGTTTAGTCAACACAACTGTAGAAATAAAGAACTGCTCGTTTGCAGTCTGAACCTTGAGAGGAGGTGCATGCCCCACTCCTGCCCCCGGAGCCCAGCAGTGCCATGTGAACAAGCTGAGTGTTCCCGCTGGGAGGCCAGAGCTATGGGGCCCAGTGGCCTCGGTGGACAGAAGCAGAGGTTGTCTTCTGCCTGGCAACTGACCCCACCTGCAGCGGGGAATCCATTTGAGACCAGAAGAGTTTCCCAGTTATGACCCCCAAAACCATGAACTAAATAAATAGTTGTTGTTTCCAGCTGCTTCTAAGTCTTGGGGTGTTTTATTATGCACAAATCTGACTGATGTCAAGCTCAGGTGTTTGGAATGAAGGAAAAGGCTTGGGCAGACATGGTGCAGTCTGAGTACAGAACAGTAAGTCCTCTGAGAAGCAAGCACAGGCACAGATGCTGTGGCCCTTTAGCTGGCAAGGAATTTTGTCCACATGGAATTGGAAGGGCCAGGATGAACTTCCTGAGATGGGGGCTGGGCAAGGTAAAGCATGAATGTGGGGAACCCGGGCTGGGGCCATCAGTCAGCAGTTGGCAGCATTTGCTGAGCCCTTAGGTTGTGCACCAAAGCCCTGTATGGCTTAGTAGGGGAGAGAAAATATCCACGTGCAGAAGCTGGCCACAAATGTAAGGCTATTTGTTTTGCAATGCTGGGGGTTGCAGACCCAGGGCTTCATACATGCTAGGCAAGAGCTCTACCCCTGAGCCTCAGCCCCAGGCACTGGGGCCTTGCATGTAACAGGCATTCAGTTTTGAAAGACATACTGTGAGATTTCTCATCCTCCATGCTAGGGACTGGAAGTGTCTGGATATTTTTTTTTTGGAACCAGGGATTGAACTCGGGTCCTTGTGCTTGTGCAGCAGGTGGTGAAACCACTGAGCTAAATCCCTGGCCCCATGGAAGTGTCTGGATATTTTTGATAAATTTGGAATTATTCCAAATGAGATCTTGGGATGGGACTCAAGTGTAAACACAAAATTCCTGAGTGTTTCATGTATACCTCACACAATAGATTTAGTGCACCTGTAGCTGACTATGACCTGCCACTGTGGTCAGGGGTGGACTTTTCCACGTAGCACTGTGTTGATATTCACAGTTTCAGATCTTGTAGCATTGGGTTATTTACTTGGGTGGCTATACCAGATTGTCACAGACTGGGAACTTTAAATCAAGAGAAACCTGTTCTCT
The DNA here is from genome assembly GCF_000247695.1 of Heterocephalus glaber. The sequence goes on along the minus strand of NW_004624754.1, from coordinate 4,502,389 downwards.
CACATTTCCGGAAGCCTGAACCATGTGCGCAACAGAGGCTGTTCCTTTGTGGAGGATCTGAGCATTACTTGGCTGCAGATTCACCACCCCTGTCTCTGCTTCCCCCCATCACCGCTACCACATCATGTCCTTCCTGAGTCTCTGTGTCTCTCCTCGTCTGAGAACTCCAGCTGTTCGGGGTTAGGGTCCTCCATTGCTCAGCGTAACCTCTTCCAAACTAATCTCATCTGTGATGACTCTATTTCCAAACATGGTCACATTCTGAGGTACTGAAGGTTAGGCTCTTAAAGTATTGTTTCTGAGGGACCAGTGCAACCCATAACATTAATCAAAGCCCCCCGGGGGTGGTGGTGGTGTGTGTTCCTCGTGAGACTGCCCAAGCCTCCAGGGGCTGAATTACTTTCTCTAGAAAGTGGCCGTATTGAATCCCTCTGGAAGGCTGAATTGCCCCGAAAGCCTGGGCAATTTAGCAAGACTCTGTCCTTAATAGAAAAAAAGAAAGTAAGAAAGAAAAAAATATATATTTAGTGGGAGCTGGGCATGGTGGTACAAGCCTGTCATCCCAGCCCTAGAAAGGCTGAGCTAGGAGGGTCGCTGCAAGTTCAAGGCCAGCCTGGGCTATGTAGTGAGTTCAAGGCCAGTCTGAACTTCAAAGCAAGATACTGACTTAAAAAATAAATAAAATAAAAAGTCTGGGGATGTAAGTCAGTGAAAAGGTGCAGGGTACAATCCTCAGGCCCAGCCAACCAACCAAGTAACCAATCCTAAAACTCCCAAACAAAACAAAAACAAAACCTTCCAGGAAACACTTTTCTCCAGGCCTATGCATATTTAATGAACGTCTCTGTTTATAAAGCCTTTGATAGGTTTGTCAGTTACACTTGAGGCGGGGCCCTATCTCCTGTGTCTTCCCACAGGACTGATAAAGTGTATGTCAAGTCCTCCTTAAAGGAGGGCCAGGGAAGCAGCTACCTTTTGGGACCATGGGCACTGCACTAAGCACTCCACACATCAGTCCCCACAATGAGCCTGCGAAGTATGTGTTTATATACTTCAGTTCCTTTTTTATTTTCTTTTTGGCTTTTTTTTTGAAACAAGGTCTCCTTATGTAGTTCAGGCTGGGTGTGAACTCACTATGTAGCCCAGGGTGACCTGAGCTCCTAGCGATCTTCTTGCCTCAGCCACCTGGGTGCTAGGATTTCAGGCGCGCGGCACCACACCCGGCCTACTTCAATTCCTATTTTATAGATGGGACAATTGGGCTCCCGCGAGGTGAAGTAACTGGCCAGAATTTCTATAAACACCTGAATGGGAGCCCCAGGGCGCCACATGAAAAGTTCTCCACGCTCCATCTTCAAGTTTTTCAAAGTACTCCCAATCTGACTAGTTCAGCCCCATTTCCTCCAGAAAAGCAAACCCGACCCTCAGCCCTCAGGATCCTGCTGGAACGCTCCGCAGATTCAGGTCTACACCCTCCCACCCCCTCGGTGTTCTCCCTGCCCAAGAAGCGCACAAAGCGGTTCCTCCCTGTTTTCGAGAGCACGCGTGGGGAGCGGCGAGCTGATTGGTTGTGAGCCTCTGCCCGCCCCCTCCCCGCTCCCCGCGCCCGTTTCGCCATGGCGATTGGCTAACGGCCGTGAGGCAGCGCCTCCAATCCCCTGCGCCCCGCCCCTCGGTCCGGGAACTCGCATGGGGCGCAGCCGGCTGCCGAAGGAGTTGGAGTGCGTATCGCCGGGCGCTAGGAGGCATTGTCGCCGTAAGTGGAGCCGAAAGCGGCCCGCATCCGGGCCACACGCTTCGTGCCCCGCACAGTAAACGTGGTCTGCGGCCTGGCGTTGCAGGGGCCGGGGGAAAGGGGGAGAGGAGTGCCCCGTGTTGGCGGCGTCCCCTCCCCTCCCCTCCCCCAGGCCCGGTGGACCCGAGCCGCCGCACACCGGGTGCGGCTCCGCGGCCCAGGCTGTGCGGGCGTGGCGGGTCCTGCTCGCTTCGCGCGGCCGGCCCGCCCTGGCTGGGGAGCGGGGAGGCGGGCAGCGCTGCGGGGAGGCGGCGCCAGTGCTGGGAGAGGCTGCTGCTGTATTTCGATCCCGAAACCACACTTTCGGGTTTGCTTCCGCTCTGGGGAGCTGCAGATGCCCGCCCGGGAGAGGCCCCCTGGTCCGCGTGAGGAGCCCCCGGCCCCCGCGATCGCTAGCCTACTCTCCTCTGCCGGCCTTATGCTCTTCAGTCCCCGCCTGCCAGGCCAGCGGGGACCGGCGACGGGAGCCACTGGCTGCGGGCGTGGGGGTGAGGGGGACCCCTGCGGGTCAGGCGCCGGGACCTTGGGCTGCCCCGCGCACAGTCCTGGGTGGCACGTGCCACTAAGCGCATTTAGGGAGCCTGTTCGCGGCTCCCCAAAGCCCAGGGTGCAAATACAAGGCTCTGGCCCGTCCTGCTCATGCCCCAGCGGGCTCTTTCCCCCCGGGTGGGAAAGTGGGTCAACCCTGCTCTGGCCTCGAGTGGGCCGAATTAGGGGTGCTGAGGAGAAAGCCCTCCGTCCCACATCTCCCTTCCTGCTCCTCGGCTTGGCAAGGTCGATAGGCCTGGCTAGCCACAGCCTTGGGGGCAGCTTGCACGCACGCTCTGAGGCTCGGGTTGCCACGCAGAGCCGCTGCCAGGCTCTAAAGTTCCCGACTGACCACACCAGTAACTAAATATAGGAGCAGCTGGTGCGGACAGGGTGTCGCAGCGGCTCCTCTGCAGAGATCTGGGGACTGCAAGATAAGGCAGTGTTCTTGCTGGTAAGGGCCAGAAGGCCATGGTCCGGGCTTAACCCCTCACCCGGCTTTGAATCCGGGTCCTGATTTGGCCGAACAGGAGGGAGGATTGCTCGCTCCTGCCAAACAGGGCTACTTCTTTTTGGGTCTTAAGTTATATCTGAACTTCTGTCTGCACTTGTTTGATCACTTACTTATTGGTAGTCCTTTCGTATGGGAAACCTTAATGGTCTGCAGAGTCCTTTCTCAGGACTGACATGTCAGATACTTTTCACAGTAATGCCGTTGAGAAAGCTGGTATTTCCATTTTATGAATGAGGCTGCTTCACAGCACATAACTTTCCAAAACTCTGCTTGGATTAGTTGCTCTCTCCTCAGAGGACAGCTTGACAGGGAGGCCTAGCCACATGCCTCGATGGCTGTGTGCGCGGCCTGGTGTCACAGCTGTGCCTCCATCCCGTTCATTCTGCTTCTAGGTGGGAAGCTTCTTCTGGTCAGTACCCTGTCTCTGTCCCCTTACTCTACAGTACGGGTGGTATAGGAGGTGCCCAGGAGATGATAGGTTTAAACATTTCCTGGGCCACAGTGAACACTCTGGGAAAAGAGGAAGTGGGGTGCATGAGGGCCATGGCGGGCAGCAGCAGTGTGAGTATGGGCCTGGACACCATGTTGAAAGGTCTCTGGGATTTGGAGTTGGAGTTCTTTCCTTGACATTTCCTAAGCCCTTTGCTCTCCTACAGTGCCTGGGAGCCGAGGTGCCATCCAGCTGGAGTGCCCAAGCCCAGATGAGACCCACATGGGCCATGGTTCCTGTCTCTTCCCTTTAGGATGTCCTCTGACTCTTGGCCACCACCACTGTTTGCCTGGGGTTGACCAGATGCCTAAAGGAGCCCAGCACTGGGCCTGTGGGTTGTCTTGGGGCCCTGTGGTTGAGTTCTGGTTCCTGGAGGGGCTGCCCATGTACCCATTGTTCATATGGTACTGACTAGTAGACTGTACCTTGACTCAAATTGTTTAATAGACAGGAGCCCCACCCCCAGGGCAGCCCTACATGAGGCTCTGCATTCAGTCCCAGGCAGGACCATGACTGTCACTTGTGTGATTTGGACATTTTTTCTGTTTTTCTCAAAATCAATTCAAAACAACAACAACAAAAAGCTTTCTTTATCCCCCCCAGCCTTTCTCCCTAATTTTTGTTGTTGTTGCTGCTGTTGTTTGTTTGAACTCATGATTTAGCCCAAGCTGGCCTCGAACTCATGGCAATCCTTCTATCTCAGCCTCCTGGGTGCTGGGATTACAGGTATGCACCACCATCCCTGGCCTTAAATAAATTCTTGGGTTTTTTTTGTTTTTGGTCAGATAGGCTTGGGGGTGAAAGGAGCAATGAATGAATATAGTTGGATGATCTTAAAATTTCCTTCCCTCCCTCCTATCTCTCCTCCTCCCCTCCCCTCCCCTCCTCTCCCTTTCCCTCCATTCTCCTCCCCTTCCCTTCCCTTCTTTCCTTCTGTTGGTGATGGAACCCAGGGTCTTGTGCTAGGCAAGGGGTCTACCACTGAGCCAGCCCTTTTTATCTTACTTTGGGACGAGGTTTCACTAAGTTGCCAGAGCTGGCCTAGAACTTGCTACTCTCCTGGTTCGGTCTCCTCAGTAGCTGGGATTATAAACCACCACATCCAGCTGAAGTTAGGTGATCTTGTTGGTGCCCTTTTGGGACCCCAGAGGCCCATTCCAGTCCCCTGATGTCCCAAGTTTGTTCTTCCCTCAGTCTGGACCCCTCTGACCCTATATTGGGCCCCATGTAACATGTGACCCCACTGTCCTTCCCTTTCACACTGCCTGTGTGGAAGAGGGCAGGCCTTTGTCATCTGGCCTGGGAGAGGGACTGCCAGCTGGACTTGGTGGAGCAATTCCCCTTTGTGGGGGAAGAGGTAGGTTTTTTTTTAATAACATTTTTTTCTTGTTTTTTTTTTTGGTACCGGGGATCAAACTTGGGACCTTGCAACTGCGAGGCAGGGAGCAGAACCACTGAGCTAAATCCCTGGCCCCATTTTTTCTTAATTTATAACTTTTTTTTTTAGTACCCTGGATTGAACTCAGGACCTTGCGCTTTCGAGGCAGGTGGCGGCACCACTGAGCTAAATCTCCTTGGGGAAGAGGTAATTTTAGGTGAAGAAAGGGTGGCTTCCTAGCGATGCAGCAAGGGTGATGATTTTAGGCAGCTACCACTGACATTTTAGATGATGGTTTTGGATCCCCAGAACATCCTCTGGAAGGTACAGAGCCCTTCTTCCTAGTGAACTCTTCTGCTATCCAGGCCTTACTTGCTGTTCCTGTTCATGCTCCTGTGTCCACTCCCACCCACACCTTTGGTTTCTGGCACCAGTTAAATGAGTTGTTTTTTGTGGGTTTTTTTTGGTACCAGGGATCGAACTCGGGTCCTTCTGCTTGTGAGGCAGGCGGCGGAACCACTGAGCTAAATCCCTGGCCCTTAAATGAGTTTTTTTAATGGGACTCATTTTCATCCATGGCTGAAGGTACCACTGCACCTGCTGGCAGCTAGTAGAATTGCAGGCGCTGGAACCACTGAGCTAAATTCGGGGCCCTGCTTCTGATTATTGGTGATGAATATTGGAGGTGAGGAAAGGAGGGGGCATGGTGTGGTAGGAAGAGTCCTAGGCTGGGAATTAGAAGACCTGGGTTCTTTGTTTCAATCTAGCCAATTCACCTCCCCTCTTGGGTCCTCAGTTTCCCCATTCATTAAGGGGTCAGATCAATTACCAAGGTTACAGCAACACTGAAGTGACTTGGTCTTAGGAGTCCTGAAGCTGTTGGGCTCAGTTCGCCACCGTCTCTCCTGTTCCCTGCTGTCCTCCCCTGTCCCAGCTTATGGACTTTGCATATTTGTCCTTTGAAGGCATTTGAACTGATGACTTTTCCCTACTTAGACTGTGTCTTGGATTTGTTGTAAGGCATTTGACTGGTGCTCAGCTTTGAAACCCAAGTGATGTCTGTTGACCATCATTATACCGCAGGGGATTCTGAGCTCTGTGTCTGGGGTGAGGTAGAGAGCAGGGGGAAGCGCAGTATAGATCTGCCCATAGGCTGCTGGGGGAGACGTGTGTGGGTGTGTGTGCACATTAAGGCTCATAAACAACCCAGGTGACTTATGCTAAGTCATTGAGTGCTGCTGGATCTCAGAGGGAGGAGAGAACACCAGGCTGGGGCAGTCAGGGAAGAGTTTCTGAAGGTGGACAGTTGGGAATTTTACTCATTCCTTAAGGATGAGTTCACTGGGATGTTTGTTCAGAGTTACACAGGTGATAAACTGGGCTTAGCTGCTGGCCTCACTGCACATGTGCTGCTGTGTTCTCTCGGTGGCATCTGTTGAGTATTTTTATGTGTCCTGGGCTCCAAGCTAGGTGGGTCTATATATTTTGATCAACTATGAACTCAGCAAGGTGTCACTAGATCTCCTACTCACATCAAGGAACTGGTCTCAGAGTAGTTAGGAAACTCTGTCCAGGCTTCTCAGCTGTGGATGGAGAGTTTGCCACTGGGTCTGTCTCTTTGCACTGCAGCCTGGTCTCAGGCCTGCAGGGCCGCCTCCTTGATGAAACACACTCTGTGGCGCACCACTGACTCTGCAGGTGCCTGTCCTGAGCACTGTGCCCACGCCCCTCCTCTCTGCCTTCCTATTCTGCCCTTAGCTCTCAGAGCCAGGTCAGTGGAGCCTCTCGAGCTGTCTGTGAACCCAGGCTTAGGCCTGGGGCACAGCTGGAGGGCATTGACCTTGAGTCAGTTCTTTCTTCTCTATGAGGGGTGCTGCTGCTGGTGGTGTGGGTGACTTCTGTAACCAGTGAACACTGGGTGTGCAGCTGGTCTGAACTCACTTCAAACTCCCTTCCATACTTTGACCTTGGCCAGGTCACTTAGCCACCCTATGCCTTGGTTTCCTTCTCTGTAATAAACAGGGAGTTGGGGACATTTCTCTGTCTTTATGTCTTACTACCTTGTAATTCTAACACCTTAGGATTTTGTCTTCCTCGCTCTTCTCTAAGCCTTTTCTCCCTAGTGATCCAGTTTCCTTTTCTCCTTTCCAGTCCCTCCCCCACTTCTTGCAGATTGCCCCAGCATCAGGCTGAGAATCAGGTCTGCAGGCCAACGTTGTAACCGCCCCTCCCTCTTGGCACATGGGAAGGGAATTCCTGAGACTTCCCACCTGCTGGACTGCGGGTTCCAGTTTGCCTGGGTATCCCTACTTCCTGCCATGCAAGAGGATCCTGGCAGATGCGGGTGGGGAGAACAGGGAAACTGGAGTGGTTGTTTGGATAGGCTCAGAGGTGATGGGATGGAGGGACACGTGCCTTTCCCTGCAGTTGGCTGTGCCTCACCTCCTCCCCAGCACCCCGCCTGTTGAGTCACAGGCCAGTGCACACCTGAGCCCTCACACCTGCCTGGCCACTGGTTCAAGCCAGGGACCCTGTGTCTGGTGAGGTCATACATGTTGGTCCTCCCAGAAAAGCAGTAGGGCCCAGCTGCCCTCACCCTGCGACAGGCAGATCAGCCCGTGCAAAGGCCAAGCTGGATGCAGCCTGGGTCCTGGGTCCCCTGAGAGGAGGTGAGTGGCTGGGGCCCTCCCTGTGGGTCCCTGGCAGCCTGGGGTCTGGAGAGAAGGATGCTGGGGGTGGACTCCGGCCCGTGCTTGATGGCCCTGTGTTTTCCCCAGGTGCAGGCCCCTTTGTGAAGAGCAGACCGGCCCGTTGGCTGGCAGCAGGACACCCAGGTCTGCATGCTGAAGAAGATGGGCGAGGCGGTGGCCAGAGTTGCGAGGAAGGTCAATGAGACAGTGGAGAGCAGCTCTGACACGCTGGGTGAGTGTGGGTAGGCCTCTTCCAGCTTCCCCCTTGGTTTGTGGTTGGTTCTGAAATGACATAGAAAGAGATGAAAGAGACAACATCAGTATGTACCCTTGCCATGAGGACAAGTGTTTCATGGGACTTTTATTGCAATGGTGGCAACTGTGTAGTTTTTGTATTCTGGGCCCCAGCGTAAGGATTACTTCTTACTCTGGCTCATGGCCAAAGAGGTTTGAAAAACACCAAGTAACGGAGCCTGTCTGCCTGCCCTTGAATAGCGATGACAGGATGTGTGTGCCCTTGGACCAGCTGCAGTACCAGGCTGGGCCTGGCCACATCGGTGCCTTCTGATTGTCATCTTGTTGAATTGTCACAATTTCCCTGCTATTAGTAGAACCTGCCAGGTGTGGCTGGCCTTGGCCTTCAGATGAGGAGGGGGTGGAAGGGTAAAGGCAGAGTGGGTTTTGGGGTTCACCCAGCTGAGAAGCCCCTTTATGTTGTGCTGTTTCACCTGAATTGTGTCATGTATGTCTTTTGGTTTGGATCAGTCATAACATTTTAGCTCGGTGGTTATGCTGAGACTCTAGCATTAAAGCAAAGCATCCTGCTTGGCTGAGTGTAACAGCTGTCTGTGACAGGACTGCAGGGGAGACAGTGTAGCTCCCTGTGTGGGCCTGTGTGCATAGATGATGCACGTGTGTGTCTCATCCCTGGAACATAAGCACCCACTGAGAGCCACAGATGTGTCATGGGGACCCAGAGAGCGAGAGCAGGGCTCTCTTGGGGATGATGGTGAGATGGACAGGTGGCCAGTGGCACGCAGAGAGGAATTTCACGGCCAGATAGGGGTGTGTGTGTGTGACAAAGGAGTGTTTCTGTGATAGTTACCGCTGGAGCAGAGGCCCTGAGGCTGGGAAGGTAGAGCATTTCTGTGAGCAGCCACTTATCAGGTGCATCTAGACTACAGACTCCTGAGTCAGGGGCCAGTGGCCCAGGAAGCTGAGAGACACTTAGTCTACAGGATGGGCTCAGTCACCACTTCTTCCAGGAAGCCCTCAGCCCTGTCCCATTCGCCTTTTGCTCCTTTCCTCCTCTGTAGCGCTCACTCAGTGTCCCCAGAGGACAAGGACCCTGTCATCTTTTGCCCCTTCCTCCCTGCCTCACTCCAGAGCTCAGGGGATTGTCAGGTGCTGTCTTAACATACGGAGGTGTTGGCTACACTTAACCGAAGTGAGAGAGTCGTCTCCTCTGCCAGAAGACAGACTTGAAGATTGCTGCTGGTTTTAGAGGGGTGTCTCGGGGATCCTTAGGCTGGTGAGCTGTTGGCTGTGGCCCTCAGTAAATGATTCTGGTCACGAATATGGCTGTGTTTACCTCAGTGTCCGGGGCTTTCTGCCATATTAATGCTGTGGTTGACAGGCAAGCTTTGGGTCATAGGGGTCTGGATGTGAATCTCCACTCTGCCACCTCCTAGCCTGGTACCTAAGTGGACTGCTTAACCTGCCTGACCCTCTGTTTCTTCATCTACAGACAAGGACAATATTTGCATCTTGCCTCACCAGGGTAGTTAGGAGTAATTGTAATGACTAAGGTGCATGGCCTGCAGGAAGCTGTCAGTGGCAGCTGTTATTTTTAATTTTTTCTCATCCCCCAAAGCTAGAGGTGGGGCATAAATCCTCCATGGCTGAAACCTACCTTCTCCAGGTGTGAGCCAGCCAGGCCTCTGCTGAGCCTGCCGCACACTGGCTTTACTGGGAAGTTCAGTACAAAGTGACAAATATCCATAGTGTGTCACCTACTCTTATTAAGATGTCACAGGGCGAAAGGAAATATGTGGTTTTGTCTCACCCAGAAGGAGTAAGGGTGGAGGAACAGCAGAGGAGTAGTGGTGGGCCTCACTGGGGAGGAGGCAGCAGAGAGGACACAGGTGTCCCAGTGGAGGGAACACACCTGAGCTGCAGAGAGGCTCCTGCCCGGTTGTCACTGCAGATGGGGGAGGTGGTGCAGGTAGGCCGCCAGGCAGGCAGCCTGGAAGGCCATGTTGGGGAGTCTGGACTCGAGCCTCTGTGGGTCAGAGATTACGACTCGTGTCCCCATGGGCCAGGTGGGCATTTCTGGGAAGGGAAGAGTGGGCAGCCTTCTTGGGGGAAGGGTGTGGGGTTGCCAGGATAGGGCTTCCTGAATGAGCTCCTCTGTGCTGTTCTGGGTCTGTGCCCACTGAGGAAGTCAAGCCAGGCCTCGGCTGTCCTGCTGGGCCAGTGGAGAGCCTGGGATTGAACCCCCAGCTGTCTGGCACCAGGCCTCACCCCACCGTGCAGACCTGGTATGGAGGTGGGTTGGGGGTGATCACCAGTCATGGGTGCCATGAAGCTCTAGTCTCATTGGGACAGCCTCTAGTCACAGTGGTCCTGGCTGAAGTTCAAGGCGCAGCAAACTATCAGACCAGGCCACTGTGGGCTCCTACAGCCCTGACTTTGGAAAGTAGAGCTGACTAGGCTCATACAGTTTAAGGGGTCTGGGCTCTAGGAAGTCAGCACATATTAAGTGCCTGTTGTGTGCAAGGTACTGGGGAGCTCCCAGGGATATGTGCTACTAGGAGAGTTCTGGACCTGAGACAGAACACCCATGAGACAGAGAGCAGGGGGTGACACATGGCTGTGTGCTAAGCTATGTCAGATATACCACAGGTTATCATAGATCTGAGGAGGGAGATGTTGCTGGATGTTGAAATAGGCTGAGAAAGCTTTCTGGAGGTGCTGGGACTCGAACTGGGCCTCAAAAGGTAGGCAGCATTACTTAATATGGTTCTCCTGTAAAATGGCAATCAATCAGGGCTGGGGATTTAGCTCAGTGGTTCCGCCGCCTGCCTTGAAAGTGCAAGGTCCTGAGTTCGATCACTGGTACCAAAAAAAAAAAAAAAAAATCAATCAGTCAGCAGCACTAAATATCCAGCACTAGAAAATGGCTTAAATGCATTTTGTCAAGCTGTACAATGTCATTTATGTAGCTGTTAACAGTGGTGCATAACATTTCATTGTATGGTTGAATAAACACCAGCACATTCACATATGTAAATGAATTGAAAAAATAAGGATCCCAATCTGTAATGCAGTAAAATACCAATTACATTAAATATGTGTATATTTGTAGAAGAAAAAAATGGAGGGAAATAAAACAGGATGCCAGTGGGAATTAGAAAATACTATTCTGCATTTTCTATATGTTCTGTGATGAACATATTACTCAGAAAACCAGAATAGGTTTTAGGGAAAGGGCCACTGCTACTATAGAAGGTGCAAATAAAACGTCTGTGAGATGGACTACCCAAAGCCACAGCCACAGTCATGCAGAGTGGGAGCTCCCCGGGGAAGGCCTGGGAGCGGGGAGGCCGGTGGGCGCAGGGAGGCACTGGCTGGGCACCAGGGGATCAGCCCCCTGGGCCTGCACTGTTAGACTGGCACATTTGGTACCTTTTAATCCTGCCTAGACTCTTTTGTACTTCCTGGCTCTGAGGACTCCTGTGTGTTTATTTCTAGAAATTTCCCACCCATCGGCTCTTGGAATGTTACTCTTGCCTATCCCTGAAGTCTCATTTTTCTAGAACCCCTCACGGGTCCTCCTGTGCTGTTCTCCCACCCTCTTTGGTATCTCCTTTTGCACACTTTCTCTCTGTGCCACATCTGAGAGATTTCCTCAGATCTACCTTCCGTTTCACTGTTTGCTTCTTTGGGTCTAATCTGTTGAGGCATCCATTGAATTCTTAATTTTAGCACTATATTTTTATTTTCAAAAGTTCTGTTTGGTTCTTTTAAAAGTCTAATATGAGGGCCGGGGATTTAGCTCAGTGGTTTCGACGCTTGCTATGCAAGCGCAAGGACCCGAGTTCGATCCTTGGTACCAAAAAACAAAACAAAACAAAAGTCTAATATGAGCTGAGTGCAATGGTGCACACTTGTAGTTCCACCTACTTGGGAGGCAGAGGCAGGAGGATTGCTTGAGCTCAAGAGTTGGAGACCAGGATGGGCAGTGCAGTGAAATCCTATCTTAAACAAATGGATAGATAGATAAATCTGATTAACATACTCCGGATTGTCTTCAGATTAAATAGATCTTTTGCCTCTTAGTAAAAAAAGAGTCTGATTTAAAAGAAGAATATCTTCTTTCTTTTTTATATTTTCAACATTGCCTTTTATGTCTCTAATCATTTGACCACTCTCGTTGGTGATCCTTGTTGCTTTCTTTGTGTGTGAGTCTGCTGCCCCACGACTCCAGCTCACAGCAGGGTCTCTGGGTGGACCTCATGTGACTGTGGACCTCTGCTTCTGTCTAGCACCCTCCTCTGTGATCCAGGGCCGAGGGGCTGTGTCGTCTGAGGGTCACACATGACCAACCCTAGAAGGATGCTTCTATTTCTTTCTCAGCCTTTGGGTTTCTGGATCTTCAGGGAAGTGACTACTTAAACCCCAAGTGATTTTGGAAGCTGTGGGGAGATTTTTGCTGTTTTAAATTTGGTGCACAGGCAAAGACAAAACAGCTTTCTAACCATGAAGAAGTAGATTTTCCCTATTGCAGAAAGTAGTCCTAAATCCCAGCTTTCTGCAGAGTCTTGGCTTCAGTTTCCCACCTCGAGCAAGCCTAGAGTTGTGCTCTTGGTCATCCTTATCCACCCAGTATTGAGGAGTGAACCCAGGGCCTTTTCACTGAGCTACATCCGCAGCCCTTTTTTATTTTTTGAGATAAGGTCTCTCTAAGTTGTCTGGACTGGGCTTGAATTTAAGATCCTTCTGCCTCTGCCTCCCAGAGTGCCGGGATAATAGGTATGTGCCACCACACTCCACCCCCTCTGGGCCTTCTAGTGACCCAGACTGTCCTACCAGGCCAGGTAAACAGCAGTAGCAGCCATCTACCATTCTTTCGATTCTTCTTGACTTTTGGCTTGCTCTTATTAAATGCCAGGCATCATTACAAATGCCTTGTCAGTTTTGACTCATTTAATTGTCATCACAGCCTTATGGCACAGGTGATGTTACATAAAAGTTAGAGAAACTAAAGCACAATTTGTGTGTGTTTGTGTTACTAGGGATGGAACCCAGGCTGCTCCACAACTGAGCTACAGCCCCAGCCAGCCCTTTTTATTTTTACCATAAAAAAATCTGAGTAACTTTATTCTTTTATGTCATGTTTATTTTATTTTTATTTCACAACTTTTATTTTTCATTTTGAGAGAGAGTCTCACTAAGTTGCCCAGGCTAGCTTCAAACTTGCAGTCTTCCTGTCTTAGCCTCCTGAGTAGCTGTGATTACAGGTGTGTGCCACCATATGTATTTGAAGGTATTCAGCCTGTCTCCTCTGCCATGCAAGTGGCAGTTTTCCTCTGCTGTTCAGATGCTGGAGCTGGGCAGAGTGTGCAAGTGGCTTGCTGGTCATCCAGCTCTGTAGGGATGGAGTCTGAATTCATCCAGGGCTTCCCCATATATTCTGATGTACCCACTGAGGAATAGGAGATGAAGAAATAAAATAAGAGTCCTGAAAGCAGCTCAAACTCTCCCCTGCCTCCCCTCTCACACTTTGTGGGAACCACTGTGGGCCTCCCCTAGTCCTTGATAAGAGGAAAAAAAGCAGAGGCTACTATTCACCTTTGTACCTAGTATCAACATCATTATTAGAGTGGCCCCAGGGCAGCAGGCTGTGGGGCGGTCTCCTAGAGTCAGACATCTTTTGGTCAGTTCCCCCACCCCTGTAGTATTTCCTGAAAGGTGGGTGCCGGGTAACCGACACGGGAATTAAAGCGCTTCTGGCTATAATGCATATTTGCAGACTACTCGAGAGCTTTGGAAATAGTCTCTGCTCTCAGTGCAGGCACATTTGACCAAGTAGTGGCCTTCATCATTGCTTCTGTTCTTCAGATTCATGTTTATTTCTTTTGAAAAACTCCAAAGTCTTGTCTTTTAATGCAAGCTGCTTGGTGTCCATGGGGCAAAGTGGTTTTGAAGGTTTCAAAATTTTGTTGGATAACCATTTGCTGCATATTATACAAAGGGGGCTTGGTGAATGTGAATCGCCTGTTGCAGTGAACCCATAATTTAAGTAAACTCTTGTTATTTTCTTTTCAACGCAGCTTTCTTTTGTTTGCAATTTTAGAATGTTCTGTTGTCTCATCCTTGGGTCTCACCCCTTTACAAAGTAGCTCTCCAGTGATGTTTGTTTTGCACTCATTTTAGCTAGGGTTAGCTTGTGGGCTTCCCAAACTGTGACTGAGACAAGTGTGGTGTGGGAAAGAGGTGTGGGCGGAAGTGGTGAATAACACAATGAGTGGGTCACATGGAGACCTAAATAAGTGTCGGAGTCTGACTTAACGCCTGTCACCAGATGCAGCTGTACAATTGAACTACGGCAGCTCACTTGTCACTAGAAAGCCTCTTACCAGATGCAGCTTAATTGTCACTTGCCACTCACTGACAGGGTTTTGATGTGAGCCTGCAAGAAACTGATTTGTTATATTCCCTGTGCAGTCAAAGCTCTCTGCTAATTCGGGTGGTGGGAAGTGGCTATAAATACAGATGAGGTGCTGCTCATTTTCTCTCCTTCTGTGTGGCTGTGTTCCTAACGAGGTTGGGAACCTGAATAATACAGTGTAACAGCAATTTTCATAGCATTTACACCCTGTTAGGTGTTACAAGTAATCTAGAGATAATTTAAAGTACACAAGAGGATGTGTGTGGATTATGTGCAATGACTACATTACTTGAGCATCCCAGGATTTTAGAATCTGTGGGGAATCCTGCAACCAATCCTCCATGGATACTAAAAGGTAACTGTATTTTATGAAGGTATCATTTACATAAATAAAATATCCTCTTTTCGGCCTGCAGTTCTGTGAATTTTGACAAATTCTTATGATGGTGTAAGCATTACCACAAGATTCAGAACTTTTCTGTTGTTTCAGAAATTTCTCTCATGCTCCTTTGCAGCCAAACCCTCCACTGCTGCTCAATACCTGGAAGCCACTGATCTATTTCCCATCCCTGTGGATTGGCCTGTTCCAGGATAAAAAAACAAATGGAATTTCTTAGTCATTTTCTTGTTGCTGGGACAAAAAACACAGCACCCACCACTGAAAGGAGGAGAGGTTTATTTGGGCTATGGTATTTAGAGGATTCAGTCCATAATTGGCTGGCTCCAAGGCAGGAGGGTCATGGTGGAAGGAGCAGAGAGCAAAGGGAGGAGCTGGGAGGGAGGTTTACCCTTCCAGGTCATGCCCTCAGGCACCCCCCTGAGCAGGCCCCACCTCCTACCAGCATACTCAGCTGCTGAGCTCATTAGTGGATGAATACACGGATGAGTGTTGGATCACGTTCCAGATGAGTGTTGGATCACGTTCCAAAAGCCCTGCCTCTGATCTCATGGGAGTTCTAGGTCTAAACCGTATCATGGAGTCATACAGTATATAACCTTTTGAGCTCTACTTCTTTTACTTTAGCATACTGTGTTGGAGATTCAGCCATGGTTTGTGTGAAACAGTAGCTCATTCCTTTCTTTGCTGAGTAGTATTAAATCATACGCAGTTACCATGATCTGTTTATCCATTCCTCTCATCTGTTTATCATTCATTATCCATTTGGATAATTCCATATTTTTTACATCATAAATAAAGCCCCTAATTGTTCATATACAGCATTTTCCTCACTCCTAGTACTGGGGATTGAACCTTGGGCATCTACCACTGAGCTATATCCTCAGCCCTTTTTATTTCTTATTTTGAGACAGGGTCTCACTAAATTGCCCAGGCTGGCCTCAAACTTGCAATCTTGCCTCAGCCTCCTGAGTAGCTGGGATTATAGGTGTGTACTGCTGCGCCTGGCTGTCATTATGTTTTTAATTTCATATGTTCTTTTAGATGTGCAACGGCACGTTGAACATCTTTTCATGTGGTTCTATGCCATCCATCCATCTTTGATAAAATGTCTATTCAAATCTTATGGGACACATAAAAAGAAATGGGTTTTCTCATTAATTTATTTTGAACTGCAGGTTGAAACTGGAGCCCAGTGTTGCTAGGCAAGCACTCTACCACTGAGCTATGTCCCCAGCCCTCTTGTTGAGTTTGGAAGGTTCCTTATAGATTCTAGATGTGAGTTCTTTGTCAAATATGTTTTGTAAGACAGTTTCCAGCCTCTTCTGCATCTGTCATCCTCTTAGTGTCTTTTTTTTTTTTTTTGGTACTGGGGATCAAACTCTGGTCGTTGCACTTTCGAGGCAGGCGCTGGAACCACTGAGCTAAATCACTGGCCCCTCTTAGTGTCTTTTGAGGACACACACTTTTAACTTTGATAAAGTCCAGTTTATCATTTTTTTCTTTTATAAATTTATCTAAGAAATCTTTGCCTAACCCAGGGTCACAGAGACTTCCTCTTATCAGAATCCTCTGGGTATTGGTTAAACATATGTATTCATGAGTTTCATTCTAAGCTTTAAAAGTAGACTCTGGGAGGGCCGGGTGGTATGCATTTTAACATGATCTTTGTATGCTGTCTTTCTTCTCCTCCCTCTTATTCCTCTTCTTCCTCCTCCTCTTCCTTTTGTGATACTGGGGAATCTAGGGTTGCTCTACCACTGAGCTATCTCCCAGTCCTTTTTAGACAGGGAGACAAGGTATTGTTGAGACAGAGTCTTGCTAAATGGCCGAGGCTGGGTTCAAACTGTCAACGCTCTTGCCTCAGCCTTCTGAGTTGCTGGAATTATAGGCCTGTGCCACCATGCCTGGCTGTGAACCTTGTATTATTCTTTCCTGCCTTGAATTTGAGAATCATTGGCTTATTTTGTGCTTTGGCAAGCTTCTGGGTGTGTATGAATGGGAGAGAGGGGAGGAGGGAGAAAGAGAGAGACAGATGAGGTTAAGAGACCCAGGCTGGTGAAAGAAGGGATCCACCCACCCACCCCCCAGCCACGCTCACCTGCAAGTGCTTCTGACCTGTCCTTACCAGCAGATGGCACCCTGTCACCGGCCCAGCCTGTCACAGAAACCTGTGCCCTGACCAGGCTGGTGCCTCAGGGAGTGAGTGCCATGTCCCGACAAGACAAGGGCACCTACTCACCTCCAGCTCACTGCCTGTGTTTACACTGCAGTCTTCCCCCTGCAGGTACCTGATCTTGCAGCCTCTTTTTTTGGAGAAAGGGTCTCACTAATTCACTAAATTGCTCAGGCTGGGATCACATTTATAATCCTCCTGCCCCAACCTCCTAGAGTTCTGGGATTACAGGTGTGTGGCAACTGGTCTTTTGAACAGGGAACTCAGGAAGTGCAGTATTCAGGAAGCACTGAATATGTACTCACTGAATCAGAACCTTCTCCTATTTTGGTTCAAGAAACTGCCTGGCTCCTTTTTCAGCAAACACAAATTGAGTATCTGCTGTGTGTGCTCTACCTGGGGACTCAGTGCGGGCAGAAAGGGAAGCAAATTCTTTCTCTCTCTCTCTCTCTCTCTCTCTCTCTCTGTCTCTCTCTCTCTCTCTCACACACACACACACACACTTGCACTCACACAGAGTCTCACTGAGGAAGGGAACATAGCAGGAACAGCTTTTCTGGCCTGATGGGGCGTGGCCTTGGCCTGTGGCCTGAGGGGAGGTCTTCGCTGTCTCCGGGCCTGGGCAGTCCTCAGGGCTAGTCTCGAGAAGCCCAGCTCTGAGGACATGTAGGGAGGTAGTCTGTCTCTCCTGTGGTTGGCCAGGCAGGATGGGGGACACAGAGATACCCCCTAGGGCCCCCTGCTGCTCTTCTGGGAGGACCCCCAAGTTCCCTGACCAGGAGACTGCCCTCTTCCAACTCTGCTCCACATGGTAGAATGTGAGGGGTCACTAGGAGCTTCCTGCCATGAATATGACCCCTAGATGTGGTCTGTCTGGGTTAGGGATCCTCGGACGCCAAGATCCCCCTTCTACCTCTTCCCCCCTGCAACTCTTGGGGACGGTGTCTCTCCCTTGAGGGCTCAGGACTTCCTGAAGGGAAGGCATTATATTGGTGGGTGGGCATCACTCAATTGTGGCTCTGTTGCTTTGGGTCTGTACCTTTCTTTGTGCTGGGGGCACCCTGGACATTGTGGGACTTCAGCAGCCCCTACTCCTGGATGCTGATTTTATGAGGCTTTACAGGCTACCATAGCAGAACATTGCTGTGTCCTCCTGTGGTGGAAGGAAGCGGATCTCTCTGGGATCTCTTTTGCAAGGGCACTAGTGCCCTGTAGGAGGGTTCCACCTCATGACCCAGTCACCTCCCAAAGGCCCCACCTCCAAATGTCATTCCATTTGGGAATAGGTTTCAGCATATAAATTTGGGGGAACATGGATGTTCAGTCCACAGCACCAGTAGTACCCCCTCCCTGGCTTCCTCCCACTCTGACCTCTAGATTTGCCTCTAGACAGTGCCAAGTGCAGGACAACTACTCTGGGAAGCCACATCTGGCAGGTGCTGGGCTGATGCCTGCTGGTGTAGTCAGCTCTGCAGGGGCAGGGGTCTGGCTGGTGGAGTTTGGTGAGCTAGGAGGAAAGTAGAAGCCCTGTTTCTGGCTCAGAAGGAAGCAGAGGTTCAGGACCTCACGATAACTCCTTCCCAGTTACCGGGCCAGGTCCTGTCTGTAAAATATGGAACTCCAGCCATGAGCTTTTGCAGTGGGTAGGGCTGGCCCGATGGCTGACACTTGCCTCATTCAATCCTCACAGCAACTTCATATTCTCATCGTCACCCAGTTTCCCCGGGTACTTTACAGACGAGGAAACTGAGGCATCAAGGGGGTAAGGAACATTCCAAGGGCACACTACCCCAAGGGGGTGGGGAGGGGACTTGAACCTGGTCCCTTGGGGAAATAGTCCACTTCACCCGTGTGGAGACTTGCTTGGATGGTTGGGAGCCTGGTGAAGTTGCCGGTTTGTAGGTGAGAGACGGATATTGTATGGAAACTCGAATCTTCAGGCGTTAGGGTCACGTGCAGCCTCGGAATGCAGGAAGCGAAGTGAGAACAGGAGCTGCCTCCACTGTTCTCCATCTGGTGGCGAGGGGTACCCGGGGGGCTTCTGAGCAGGAGAGGGATGTGAGCCCACATTTGGGAAGATTGCTGCTGGCATAGGGCAGATGTGACATCTCAGGGGCTGGGGTGAGTGGGTGGGTGGGGACACAGGAGGGTGGAGGGGGTGGCCAGGTGTGCAGTTTGGAACCTAGTCCCGTCTTAACAAAAATAAAGAAGTGTGGGCCATTGGGGTGGGTGGGGGGATTTGGGTGGGTCTGGGGCCCCCTGAGGGACATGTGTGAAGAAACTCACAACCGGGGACTGGACAGGCGTCATGCCAGCTGGGATTGCAGATTTCTATGCACAGGGGCCCCTGCCCTGGTAGCTGGGGCTAGAGCGCCTGCCTGCCCACGGTGCCACTGCTCAGAGTGGCATTTTTGGAGGAAAAAGATATTCTTTGAAACTGCATGGATAATTATGCAGCTCTAAAATGTGTATGTTGGCAGAAGAATAAAAATGTTCCATCCCAGACCCAGGGAGATAACTGAATAGGTTAATTTTGTGGCATCAAAAGCTTGCATTGCTTAAGTATAAAAGCACTAGCCTTCGGGAGGTGATTTAACAAGGCCGAGGAGTCTTGAAACCAGATACTTCCAGAAATGTAAGCACAGCTCTGGCTGATGAGGCTCGGGGACAGAGATACATGGCAGAGGGACTTGGCAAAGCCAGTTGTTCTGGAATCAGCCCCAGCAGACCCTGAGTGCAAGGCAGCCACACCTATGCAAGAGTAATCTCTCTTTTACTTTGGTGGTTAGGAAATTGCGTTTGCTTCTGAGGACAGCTGTAAAAAGGTTACTGTGCTCCAAGACGAGGAGAATTTAAGTCCTTTTAATTGGCATCTGCCCCATCTTGGTGGACTATGTTTGCTAAGATGCCTATTTGTCACACTCTAGTTTATCCCTGTGGTTTCATATTCCATCAAGTTCTTTTCTGCAAACTTTTATTCACTGTGCACTGGGTCTGTCTGCCTCCTGCCCTGCAGAGGATGGTTTGGGAAAGCGAGAGAGAAGTAGGAGCGAGCTAATTATGGGCTCAGACAGGTGTCCCATTAGGGTATTGTACTCACTGTTGTTTCTTCCCTTTCCCAAATCTGTGCATGTCCCGGTCCTTTTTAGTCTTGTCTCAGCTAAGTGCACTTCCGCAAACCCTATCCCCGCCACAGACTGGCCTCTGTGGCCACCCACCTCCCAGCTCAATGCGAAGACCCTGGGTTCAATTTCCAGTACTGGAAAAAAGGGGGAAACTGAGGCTCCATGAACTGGCCCCTGTTATCACAGTCAGCCAGTCTGGCGCTAGAATTTGAGCCTGAGCCTGTTGGTTTCTTGTGCTTTTTTTTTTTTTTTTAACACTCCTGTGGTTCTAGGGATTGAACCCAGGGCCTTGAACATGCCAGGCAAGTATTCTACCTCTGAGCTACCTCCCCAGCCCTTTTAAATTTTATTTTGGGGTAGGATCTTGCTAAATTGCCCCTCTGTCTCAGCCTCCCAAGTAGCTGGGATTACAGGCATGCACCGCTAGGCCTAGGTCATGCTGTCTTTAACATGCTACCATCTCGGTGGGACCCAATCCTGCCTTCAAGGAGCTCTGTGCCCTGGCAGGAAGAGTGAGAGAAACATATTAAGATACAACAGGACAGGAGCTTTGACAGAGTTAGCAAAAATGTAACTGGGGACTCAAGGGTGGAAGCAATTACCTTCGCTGGGGACACTGAGCATTTCATAGAGAAGGAGCTTGGGTGGGGCTGGGGAATTAGCTCTGGTTCTGCCGCCTGCTTTGCAAGCGCAAGGACCCGAGTTCAATCCCTGGTACCAAAAAACACCACAAAAAACAGCCCTCACTTTCCTTTAGGGCCGGGGATTTAGCTCAGTGGTTCTGGCACCAGCCTCGAAAGCGCAAGGTCCCGAGTTTGATCCCCGGTACCAAAAAAAACCCCAAACCAAACATAATAAAGAAGGAGCTTGGGGCCCCAAGAGTGACCTGTCCAGAGTCACTTGATGAGAGAAGGGCAGCTGCAGATGAGCTTAGCCTGGTCCCCACTCTGTAGGGCAGGGTCCTCAAGAGGCAGTGCCCCACCCTTTCCTTGCTGTGCAACTTTGAGCAATGTCCTAACCAATCTGGGCCTTAACTACTTGTCTGCATAAAGGGTCTAATAATCCCCCTCCCTGGGAGGTGGTTATCAGGACTCCACGGGGTGACATGCAGTCACTATTGCCTGCTCTTGATCTTTTAGAAGACCCCAGGGCCTGCCCAGGCCCCTCCCAGGCCCGACTTGGCCATGTGGCTTCAGTTCAGACCAGCTGAGGCCCCCCTCAGCCGTTGGTGGATGAATTGTTGGCATCATGTGGCTGCTGTTTTGATTTCCTTTCATGTGCACAGGAGTCATTGATTAAATGAAAATAGCTTACTATCAAATTAGTGCATCAGGGCTGAGGATTTAGCTCGGTGGTTCTGGCACCAGCCTCGAAAGCGCAAGGTCCTGAGTTTGATCCCTGGTACCAAAGAAAGAAAAAACAAGAAAAAAAGTGCATCTTTTTTTTTAAGTACGGGGATCGAACTCAGGTCCTTGCAGATGTGAAGCAGGCTTGGCAAGACCACTGAACTAAATCCTCGGCCAATTAGTGCATCATTTGATTGTAATCTGTGTGCACAGTTTACTTTTGTTTTTCATTAAACATTGGCTTATTTTTTCTGAATGTGGTTGACTGGCTTGCCAGGAAAGAACAGGGAGTTTTATTTTTTAAAAATAAAGATCCAGGTCCTGGCTGGGCGTAGTGGCACACACCTGTAATCCCAGCACCCTGGGAAGCTGAGGCAGGAATCACAAAGGTACAAGCCCAACACGGGCAACTCAGTGACATAAAAAATAAAAAAAGTAAAGGGACTAGTGGGTTCAATTCCTAGTACTGCTCAAAAAAAAAAAAAAAGAATCCAGGTCTCGTGTTAGCACACACAGTTGTCCCCTTGTCATGAGGTTGTAGAAGTGCACTGCTGCGTGCCCTCTTCCTCCTCCAGGGGACAGTGGGCTGACACACATCTCTGGGATGGATTCATAGGTAGACAGTACAGCTTCATTGTATCAGTGGAACAGGGTAATGTATCTTTGCACCCTCATTACAGCGTCTCCTGCAGACTCTCTGCCAGGCGCCGTGAAGACATTTTGCCTCTTGCTCAAAACAGTCCTCTCAGTTGGATCATCTTGTCTGCAATAGAAATTCACATTTAAAGTGTACAATTCAGTGGTTTTTTAGTATACTGTGGACCATCACCATCTAACTCAAGAAGATTTTCATCATCCCCAAGAGAAACCCTTTACCCACGGCCACTCGTGCCTCATTTCCCTGTCTCTCCCTGTCTCTGCACCCCTTTTCTTCTTTCTGGCACTGTAGGTTTATCTGTTCTGGACACGTATGTAAATGAAATCAGACACTATTTGTCCTTTTGTGACTTTCTTCTTTCACTTGGCACAGTGTTTTCAAATTCAAGCTAGGCATAATGGTGCATGTCTATAATCTCAGCATTCTAGGAGACTGAGGCAGAAGGATCACGAGTTTGCACCTAGCTTGGGCAATTTATCGACTTAGTAAGACTCTGTCTCAAAAAAAATGTTTTCAAGTTCAGTCATGGTGTATCCTGTGTTAGAATTGCATTCCTTTTTATGGGTGAATAATATTACACTGTATGTATGTACTGCATTTTTTTTTTTTGATTTAGCATATTTTGTTTATCCATTCTTCTTTTGATGGGCATGTGGGTTGTTTCCACTTCCTGGATGTTATGAATGCTGCTGCTGCAGACATTCACATACAGGTTTTGGATGAACGTAGGTCCTCACTGTACCAAGGAGGACCTTGAGTTGAGACTGCATAACTTGCTTGAGGCCTCACACAGCAAGAAAGAGCTGATCCAAGGAAAGCCTCCGTGGTGATTCTGAGAAGATCGTCCTTTCTGGCTCCTTGTCTCTTCTTGTGTGGTTAGAGCACATCCTGACTGGGTGTGATGGCCGCCGCTGGCTGGGAGTCCCAGGCCCACCTTTGTCCTCTGAGGCAGACACCCATGGTCACCCCATTTCCTAGAGAGGATGGAGTGAGGAAGTCCTGTGAGATACGGATTCACATGCAGCTTTTGTTGGCAGGGTATGCGTGTGTGTGTGTGTGTGTGTGTGTGTGTGAGTGAGAGAGAGAGAGAGAGAGAGAGAGAGAGCACAGCCCCCCGGCTGTCTGCTGTGCTCCACAACAGCCCCTCTCAGCTTCACCCTGATGGGTATCAGCTCCATGCACCCCCACCATGAACATGACTCCATGGACCCAGCTTTGGCAATCGAGGGAATACATTCCCCGGGTAGCTGGATGGCAGGGCTGCTGCTTTCCTTAAACTGAGTATATTTGTGAGAAGCCAGAAAAGCTTATAAAAATCTCACATAACACAGAAGTCTTTAAAATAGGAAGAGAAGGAAAAAACCCAACCCTCAGGTATTTTCAAATCAAGTGACGTCCCTTATCCTGGAAGTCACCCCTTCCATTTGTACATTTCTGTCCTTCTCTGCCTGACTCTCTTCCAGGCCCAGGATAACTGCTGTGATGGTGGAGGCTTCTGGGGTTCTTCAGTCTTCAGTGCTTCCTCCTGAGTCCTTTCCCTTCCCGTGGTCATCACCTAGAGGACAGGGGAACACCGCCCTAGAGATCAGGCACTAAAAGCTCCCCCACGGACCCGAAAGCAGCAGTCTCCAGGGAAGGCACTTGTCCAGAGGAGCGGGTCTCCTGCTTGCTTTGTCTGCAGCCTTCTCCAGCGAGTAGCTCTGTAAATACTGTGCACAAATAACTATTTAAAGCATGCCTGGTTATGCCAGGTGACACGCAGTGCAGTCCTGTGGTGACCAGTGATTTGTTGTTTTGCTTGTTGTTTGCATCCTGTGGGGCCCTGGTTTAGAGAACAAATGGCATTTCAGAGACTGGAGTCCTGTTTTTCTGGAGGCTCAGCCAGGCACATTGGCATTGTTTAGTTTTGCCTCTATCACCAGGATGCTAACCTAGCCTTTGAGTGTACCTGGAGGTGCTGGGAGTTTCATCTTCTGGAAAAAGTCCTGGCTCTTCCCATCAGGCCCAGATCTTAGTTTGCATTTTCCTGTTGCAGAAAAGTCTATTTTCTTGAGGTCAGCCCCCTGAATGAGAGCCCTTGCCACCCAGTCAGGGCCTCTGCTCTGTTGCCCTCACTGAACTCCATATCCTGCCCTGTTGAACTGAGCTCTCTCACTATACCTCAGTTTACACAGTGCTAAATAATGGTACCCATCTCGTGGGGTGGTCAGCAGGAGGTGTAAAGTGCTTAGAAAAGTCTCAGGCATGTAATAAGTACCACCCCAGAGTGAGCTTTTTTTTCTTTTGAGACAGGGTCTCGCTATGTAGCCCAGGCTGGCCTTGAACTTGCAGCATTCCTCCTGCCTCAGCCTCCCAAAAGCTGGGATTACAGGTGTGTGCCACCACGCCTGGCTGCTAAACTGCTCTGCCACTGAATTTATCAATCCATTCTTTTTTTTGGTACCGGGGGTTGAACTTGGGACCTAGTGCTTGTGAGACAGGCGGCGAAAACACTGAGCTAAACCCCCGGCCCCACTGCTCCCTCTTATTGAGATGTAAGCCAAGGGTCCTGCCCATGGTCCCACGGCCAGTAAGTGACATATTCAGGCTTTTGATACCCTGATAATGCTTTCACCTGTTCTTTCAACTCTAAGTCTCCCTTCGTATAGCTCCCTAGTAACTGTAATGTATCAGGGTTCCCAGGAATCCACTGTAACAACAGGAAATCTAGATGCTCATTGGAAATTCAAGATCCACCCCACCCCTTTTCTTTTTCAGAGGAGCAGACTATGCCAGGTGAAACACATATTCTAGGGAGGCAGTGTAGCAAAGTGGTTAGGGGCACAGACTCAAGCTCGTTTGTGCCACTTACTAACCAAGGCCAGCAGCTCTGTGCCTCAGACACCTCCTCTATGAAACACGAATGGTAATTATACAGCCTGTCTCACAGGGCCTTGGGGAGCAGGGAAGTTAAGGCAGAACAGCTCTGAGCTCTTGACTTGCAGGTAAGAACTACTATGTAAAGGTTTTTATTATTTTTTCAACCGGGTGATCTTGAATAAGTCCTGTGACTTTGAGCAAACTGTCGAATGTATCTGGGACTTAGTTTCCTCATTTGTTCAATTGTGTAAATGAGCGTAGCAGTGATCTTACAGGGGGTGTGGGAGGTCGAGGTGATGACAGGTCTGAAGCCCAGCAGGGTGCCCATCTGGTGCGAAATACATGCTGGTGTCGATGAATGGCGGCTGCAGTTAACACTGGCCTGAACCTGGCCAGGAGAAAGCTCTTGGGAGTTGGAGCTGGGCAGGTCCTGCCTCCAAAATCCTGAAGTTGAAGGTTCTGGGATGCTTTTGCCTGGAGGAAAGTTTCTATGTCCTGAGGTGCCAGCAGTGGGAGTGGTGGTGGTGGTGGTGGTGGAGGGAATGGGGAGGTGTTTAGTAAGTATAGAGGTTCGGTTTTGTAAGATGCAAATGCTCCAGAGATTGATTGCCCAACAGTGTGGCTATACTTAACCCTCCTGAACAGTACACTTAACAAAGGCTAAGGGGA
This sequence comes from Heterocephalus glaber, assembly GCF_000247695.1. The sequence continues at coordinate 4,477,091 of NW_004624754.1, read as the reverse complement.
TAACATTTTCTTAAAGTCTTAATTTTTTTAGAGCAATTTTAGGTTCACAGCAAAATTGAAAGTGCTGAGGGTTCTCCTATACTGTCCCTCATGTAGTCCTCCCCCACAGTCAGTGAGCAGCATCACCAACCAGAGCTCTCCATCGGTCACACTTGGTGAGTGTGTGTGAGCATGTCATTGTCACCTGGTGTCCTGGCGTCCACCCTGGCTCACTCCTGGTGCTGTATGTGCTGTAAATTGGGATGGCTGTGTGGTGATGTACCCACCATCATGGTGCCATGCAGAGTTTCCTCTGTGCTCTGCCTGCTCACTCATCCCTCCCCCCACCCCGGCACCCCCAACAGGTCATACATTTCTGTCACGTGTGTTTTACCATAATTAAAAAGAGAAATATGTTTATGATATCCTTTATCCTCCTGTATATATATAAAAGGGTGCCAGGATCAGTGAGTGGTGGAAGAGTGTCTGCTGGGCTTTGGATATGGTTTCTGTGTGTCCTCCAAGGTTCATGTGTTGGAGACTTGATCCCTAGCATAGTGAGGTTAGAGGTGGTGGGACCTTTAAGAGGTGGAGCCTAGTGAGAGGTCATTAGGTCATTGGGGGTGTGCCCTTAAGAAGGGATTAAGAAGTTCTCAGGAATTAGGTTTTTCCTGAGAGGAGCTTGGCCCCTCGCTGTTCTGGCTTCCTGTCTGCCACATGATCTTGCTCCCACATACACTCCACCACTGTGATGCCGTCTACCCTGAGGACTTAAGGGAGCAGGCACCGTGCTATTGGAACTATCACCCTTCAAAGCCGTGAGCTAAACCAACCTCTTTTCTTTATAAAGTACTCAACCTTAGATAATTCATTATAGTAATAGAAAATAGACTAACCATGGCAACTATCAATATGAGGTGTGATTGACAAATGCAGTGCATGTTTACATTTTTAAAAATTTGTTACAGTAAAAAACACTTTGCCATTAATCCCCCTCAATTCAGACACACTTATCCCATTGTTCTTGCTACTTTCTGAAACGGTTCTGGACGTGCTCTTTCGTGAATGTCTTTAGTTGAACTGTTGTAGCTTCCCTGCTGTCCTGAATCAATTCAAAATGTTTACCTTTCATGGACATTTTGACTTTGGGGAAGAGCCAGAAATTACTGGTGCCAGATCTGGTGAATAAGGTGGATGAGGACACACCATAATGTTTCTATTGGAAATTTCCGTTGGATGGCACTGAGCAGCAGCATTCACTGTATTTTTTTAATCACACCCTGTAAAGATGCTAAGGAAAGAGAACTTCCAGAACTGCTTTCCATGCAAAGTGATTTCTGATGGGAGCAGCTCACACCCGCCCCAGATCTCCTCCCATAACCTTGGTGGCCTTTTTCTTGACCAGGACTCAAGCCCATAGTGCGCCCACAGCCCATTGCCAACTCTCACCTTTTTGCCCTGTGGTTCACTGGCAGGGACTCAGTGGCCCTCGCAGCTTTGTACTATCACTGTTGAGCACTGTCACCAAGCCCTCCTCTCAACAGGGATTGGCAGGGGTCAGAGTTGAGCTTTTCTAGTCATAATGCAAGCTTGGCCCAGAATGCCTGACTTTCATCTGAATGCTCTGTGTACTTCTCAGATATTGTTTCTGACTTGGTTCTGCCCACTGGCTATTTTTCATTAGGGATTCGTTACAATTGATGAGATAACCTTTCATAAAGGATCTGTGCTTTTCAAATAAAAGGTTCCTTTATTAACACAAAGAACTGTTCTAATTAGAGGTTTGGAGACATACAGGTTGGCTCTCTTAGAATAATTGTAATTGGAGGATAATTATGCTCTGTACTTTACTGGAGCTTGAGTACTGGCAGGTGGGTGCCGGGGAAGGAGTGCTGAGTCTGGTGGGTCCAGTGGTGATGGGGGAGCCCATTGCCCCCACTGGGGTCTGTGGACCTACCCACCAAGTAGCACTCAATGATTCTCATGCCAGACTTCCTCTCTGAGCCCCCAGCAAGGGTGAGACCCAGGGAAATTGTAGCATGCTGTGCTCTAAGGTGGAGGCCCAGAGGGGAGAAAGACCCGTGGGCCTTTGCATATGCCATGGCTCTTCCTGGGTTACTTTCCCTCCTTCCTCTGTCTGTAGAAATCGCCCATCTGTCAGCCTGAGTCTAGGGTGACCCTAAACGTCCCAATCTGCTTAGACCTAAAGAGAGGTTTCTCAGAACTCTCAGGGCTAAAATTAGAGAGGTCCTGAGCAAACTGCCCTGCTGGTCATCCTACTTGAAGCTTTGGTGTGGAATCTTGCCATTTAAATTCTGTGACCTCTCATCTTACTAAGGTGACCGTGGACAACTGACCTATCAACAGGTCCCTGTTTTCTTGCTCTGAGGGTAACTCGCAGGTTGTTATGGGAATTAAGTGAGTTAATGTGTAAAAAGTGCCTGGCACATTGCAAAGACTCAGTGTTAGCTGCGTTTGCTTCACTGAGTCAGGAGGAACCTTTGGCCCCTGATCAGGTTTAGGATTCTTTCCTGGGCAACTTCCTTGATCTTGGCCCATGATGTAGTACTCACCTGCTCTTGTTCCTTTATGACTTGGTGAACTCTTCCCTATTGTCTGCTCCTAGGACCCCTAGGGAGTGGAACCCTCTTCTTGATGAGTTCTCCTCCTTGAGGACAGCTCTCCTGTCAGCAGCTTGGATTTCCTCCTCCCTGGGTGGGATCTCCCTTCCTTAGTGGAACTGGCACCCAGCCACATCCTGGCAGAGTCCTCTGGAAGCAGTGCTGTCAGCCCCTCATAACCCACTGGCTCTGCTCATGGGCACTTTTCTCTTGCAAACAGGTATAATGGGTCTAGAGGCTGCTCATCCTCTAAATTAGAGAGGAATTTCCTGAGAACAGAAGCTGAAAGCTGCGAGCCTCTTTCCCCAGTGGTGCTGAGGTCTTAGAATATTAGGATCTAAACCGAAAAGGCCTCCCTTTAACTGTAAGATCTCGAGCAAGTCACGTGATTGCAGTTTCCTCCTGTGTACAGAGAGGATAGTTCTTAGCACATACACAAAACAGTTATTATGATCCCCGTCCAATGGAGCCTGGACATGAATATATTGCAAATGGGAAGATGACTGGGCAAGGTCGAGGTTTGTTCCAGGATGCTTGGATATCTGGGTCTCCGTATTCTTGTTCCAGATGCCATGGAGAACTGTTCCTGAGATCATGAACCTCTCCTCTAAGCAGAACTGTGTCGCCATGCTGTGCTAGTGGCCGCTGATGGGGCTGGGATGAGGGGTATCGCATCGTGCCTGTCGGGGCTCTTTGTGGGAATCCTTGGTGGCTTTTGCCATTGCTGGCAGCCACAATGTTCAGAGTAGGAGCTTTGGGCTGTATCCCCCAGTAAACGGTTTCAGGGTCACAGGATGGAGTTTCTGGGAACAAAACAATCACTGGACACAATGCAGATCAGCGCCTGCCACATTGCAAATACTCAGTGGTCAATGGCTATTTGGTGGGAGTAAATGCAAAAGCAGATGTTGGGTGACATTCCAGACCCTCAGCATCCGACAGGGTGGCAGAGCAGGGTCCTTGACTAAGCTGGCCACATGAAGCCACAGGTGGCTTGTGTGTCTCGAGAGAGAGACGAGGAGAGTAGGATGGTGTGAGGGTGGGATGGTGTGCGGTTCCCCGGGTGGCATGAACGAGACTGGCTGGGGTATTTTGAGGCTGATCTGCTCAGGGAGGACAGGCTGCTTTAAGACCCTTGCAAATAACCTAAATACGTAGCCTTGTGGTTACGTTTCCTTTCCCTTCACTGTGCGCAGGTTCTCTCCCCACTTTGGAGACTGGGCCGTGTTTTATAATTCCTCCAAGGTGCCCGAGGCTTGAAGGTTCCACTTCCTAGCATCTGCGCCAGCCAGCGAAGGGACTTAGGGTGTTTCTGTGGTTCTCTTGTGGGTCTGCTCTTCTCTGCTGTCTTATTGATGAGGAGCTGGCTATCCTCAGCCTACCCTTGAATTGGCCAGGTTGTTTTTTTCCAGTATAAGTTAATATGATAAAGGTATTTTTCTATTTTAAAAGTAAAATGTTGCTTCATGTAAATACCTGTACTTAACAAGTGGTTGGTATATGAATATATAGTAGTAATTTACTTATATAAAATAAACAAATATCAGGACCATAAATCGTAACAAATTGCTCAAATCTTCCCCCTAAAATGCTTTTTTCTGATTGGTTTCTATTCTGTTGCCTTTCCCAGGCATGTATACTTTTTTACCTAGTTGGAATTATGTTGTGCCTGTAAGTGTTTAAGATAAGGTCTCTCTGTTTTGTCCAGGCTGGCCCCAAACTCCTAAGCTCAAGTCATCTTCCTGCCTCGGCCTCGAGTAGCTGGAACTCCAGATCCACACCATGATGCTTGGCTCAATTTTTATATTTTGCTTTAATGAAATCCCTAAACACCATAATGTGAACTCTTAAATAAGAAAAATGATCAACAAACATGGGTTGATAACTCTAGGAGCTTTGCCAGCAGCCTTTGGGTGAAAAAAAGATCAGAGTTCTAAATAGAAAAATAGAAAGAGACATGAATAGCGTTTTCCACAAGGGAAATAAAAATGGTTAATTAGCCATGAAATATAATCAGTTTTGTTACTGAGAGCATTTCACATTAAAGCAAGGAGAGTGTGGTGGTGCACGCCTGTAATCCCAGCCCTCGGGAGGCTGAGGCAGGAGGATCGCTGTGAGTTTGAGGCCAGCCTGGGCTCCATAGTGAGTTCAAAGCCAGCTAGAACTACACAGAGAGCCTCTGTCTCAAAAAAAAAAAAAAAAAAATTAAAAAAATTAAAAATAAATTAAAGCAAGGATACCATTTTCCCTTATCATACTAGCAAAATTGGGTTTTTTTAATGATTCTATTACTTTTTTTATTAATTATATTTTTTTCCTTGTGAACTTCTGTATTTATTTTTGAGACAGCATCTCACTATGTAGTTCAGGCCTTGAATTCACTTAGAGGTTGTATAAATGTTCAATTCTGTTTATTTCTGATTTTTTTGTTGGGTTTCAAAAATGTTAAAATGGAGCCAGCTATGGTCGTGCATGCTTGTAATCCCAGCACTCCAGAGGCTGAGGCAGGAGGATTGCCTCGAGTTCAAGGCCAGTTTGGGGTGCATAGTGAGTTCAAGGCCAGCCTGAACTACAAATTGAGACCTTGTCTCAAAAGAAAAGAATTAAGTGTAATTTTATCTAGAATTTATTTTGATTCTTAGGTTGAGTTTCTCTCTTTTTTGTTTCCTCGAAACTTAACAATGGTTATTCTGACGTTTGTTGATGAATCCTTTCCTTTGCCAATTTATTTGTGAGGCCTCCTTTAGCATATATTAAATTATGACATAGAACTTCCGAACTCTCTGTTTTCCTTCTATGATCTGTTTTTCCTTTTGCCCTCTTTTAATTGTTATGGCCTTAAATATAGATTATAATCTCACTTTACTTTTTAATCTTGGCCTTGCTTGCTTATTCCCAATTGAACTTTAAAACCATTTAATCAAATTTAAGAAGAAGTCTTTTGAGGATTCAGGTTAGGAATTACACCAAACAATTTAAAAGTTAATTTCATTTAAAAAGCCAATATGAGTGTGGTAGTGGCCACCTGTAATAGCAGCTACTCAAGAGACTGAAGCAGGCAGATTATAAATTCAAGGCCACCTCGGGCAAATTTGGGATACCTGTCTCAAATATAAAAAATTTAAAAAATATTAAAAAATGACCTTTCCTATTTTTCTTTTCTTTTTTTTTGCTACGGGGGATGGACCTCTGGTCCTTGTGCTTGCGAAGCAGGCAGTGAAACCACTGAGATAAATCCCCGGCCCAACCTTTCCGACTTTTCTTCATGGTGGTCAGAAACATTTTCCAATAAAATTAGCTCTCTACGTGTTATATTGTTGCTGTGGTAGATGTTTGGTTGCTGGGATGTAGAAATATTGTTGCTTTTTTTGTTGTTTATTTCAGCTAGCCATTTTGCTGGCCTCTTTACTTCCTGTCCTTTGTTAGACTGTGTGCTTTGCTTTGCTGTGCGCTTTTGAGCTTGTGCAGTCATTTCATTTGCACATAGTTATCGTTTTGCCTATTTCCAGTGACTGTGTTTTCTATTCTATTGGCCAGAACATTAAAGACCATATTTAGGGATGCTGCTCGTCGGAAGCATCTTTATTTTGCTCTTTGCTTTAAAGAGACAGCTTTGCTGCTCCTTGATGCTCCCTGGATGTATGATGACTGAGATCTGTTTGCTCCTGCCCGAAAGGGCTGGTGTACTTCACTACAACCCCGACAAAAATGCTTCTCCATCCCTTTGTATTAGGCACAAAACGCTGGAGGTTCATGGTGTGAAAGTACCACTCTTTCTAGAATCCCCAGCTCACCCCAAACTCAGAGCTGCAGCACTGGTCCACTTCCAGTGGAGCCCTTGATCTCTGTCTTCTGAAGCTCAACTTCGGGCCATCTGTTCCTCCCCCCCAGACATGGCACTCTCTTCTGCCAGGCCTCCTCTCTGATGGAAGAGCTGTCACCAACACTGGACAGCAGCATGGCCGAGGCCCAGAGGAGGCTTTCACATTTGCTAACAGGTGCCCCATGGAGGAGCCCTGTGGACCTTTCCCCACCTGTCACCAATACCCCTGCCCTGCTCCCAAGCCTGCTGGACCTCTGGCACTTACCTGGGGGTCTTCCCAGGCCAGTGCTGAGAGGGGCTTAGAGAAGCCAGGTGAGGAGGTCTCAGTCACGCATTATGAGATGCAGAGGTGAGAGCAACAGCTGCTCAGGGCAGTCAGGGAAGGCATCCTGGAGGAGGTGACAGAGGTGACATTTGAACGGGGACTTGAAGCAAGCATAAAAATTCTATGGGACAACTAAGGGAGAAGGGCTCTAATTATGATCATTTCCATATACTTTGTAATTGTTGCTACAGTCAGTAAGACCTTTAAAAACTGTATTCCCTGTTTCCCTCAAAATAAGACCTAACTGGAAAATAATCACCCTTGAAAACTAAAGGTGAAAAATGCCATCACTGTTCTCTTGCTCAGTGACTACTCTGTAAGGCAGGAAAGGCAAAGATAGGCTGATTGGGGGCTGGCATTTTTGATCTCTCTCTCTCTCTCTCTCTCTCTCTCTCTCTCACACACACACACACACACACACACACACACACACACACACACGCCCCTCTACACATGTGTATGTCAGTTTGTGGAGATATAATTCACATACTACACGACTCCTTCATTAAAGGTTACCACTTAGTGGTTTTGATGTATAGTATTGTGCAACTTTCACCACAATCTAATCTTCTAATATTTTCATTATCTTCACAAAAAGCCGCCTGCCCCTTAGTCCTCATCTCCAAGACCCCTTCCCCTGTACCCCTGACTACTTCCTGTCTCTAAGGAAATGGAGGTATACAACATGGGGGCTTTGTGACTGGCTTGTATGTCTTGGCATCATGTGTTCAGTCTGTCTGTGATATAGTGTGTGCTGGTACTGCCATTCTTTCTAACGCTGAATAATATTTCTTTCTATGGATCTATCACATTTTCTTGGCGCATTTCTCAGCTCATAGTCATTTGGATTGTTCTCACGTTCAAGCTGTTGTGAGTATGTGCTGTGGGTATCTGTGTGCTATGTGTTTTTGTGTGCACACATGTCTTCATTTCTCTGGAGTGTATGTGTATGAGTGGCATCCCCAGGTCACACAGAAACTGTGTTAAGCACCGAGGAACTTCCGGGCTGGTCTGCACAGTGTTTCCCTGCTGAAGTGCGAGGGTTGTCTTCAGTGTGATAGTGCTGGGAAGAAAGACAAACCATTCCGGCGCCTGCCTCGCAAGCTCAAGGACCTGAGTTTGATCCCTGGTACCAAAAAAAAAAAAGAAAGACAAACCAGAGTCTGAATGCCCAGTGTGTTTTCAGAGTAGGCAGTTGTGAAGGAATCTAAAGGTGTCTCCCTCATTGTCGAGCCTTTGATGATTCCAGAGGGAATGGTTTCTGCAGGCTCTGAGGGACACTTCTGTGAATGCTGCTTCTGCCATCTGTGTTCTGGCTGGGAGGCAGTGGAATAGGGAAGGTGGTGGACTAAATGCTGGCAAGGGGCTCTTGGAAGAGGTTGGGCAGGGTCTGAAGCCCGGTAGAGGGGAGAAAGGCGGGAGGGCAAGAGCCTGGGAGAGAAGGTGATGCTAGGGTCCATGACTGTGTGTGTGGGTGGGGTTCCTGGACAGCTGTGGCGAGTAACACTGGTCTGTCTTTGTCCTTTGGCTACAGACCTGGCTGAGTGTAAGCTGGTTTCCTTCCCCATCGGCATCTACAAGGTCCTGCGGAATGTCTCAGACCAGATCCACCTCATCACACTGGCCAACAACGAGCTCAAGTCCCTCACCAGCAAGTTCATGACCACATTCAGTCAGCTCCGAGGTAGGCCCTGCTCATCTCAGGCCAAGAGGGTGTGGCTCTGACCCTGTGTGGGGAATGTCACCAGCTCTGGTCCCTTTGTTGGTCACTTGGACTCATGAAGCCATTCCCAGGGGTAGGCTTTGAAGATGATTCTGTGTCCTCCACGCAACCTGGAAATCTCTGGGTCAGCTTCTGCCTCCAGCTGGCTATGACCCTGACTGACCAAGAGTCAAGACTGTGTCTGGGTCCTGGATTGCTTCTCTTGTCTGAACAGGTCAGCAGGGTGTTTGGGTCCTGAGGCCCATGAAGAATTAGTTAACTCTTGGAAGCCTTAAACAAGCTCCTTCTCAGCTTCAGTCTAGCGTTCTGTGCTGCTTTCTCAGCTTAGGAGTGAGCCATGCCAGGGACACTGGCACTTTCTCTCTGGACACACACAGAACAGGTGGATGTGGGTGCCTGGCACAGACATAAGCAAGAGGTCAGCAGGTAGACATTGTGGAGTCTGTTGAAATGGTTCTTCTAAATGGACAAGTAGTGGTTGCTCCCTTCTCTACATAGCAGGGCCACCATCCTTCTGCCTCCCCTGGAGGGAGCTGCAGCCTGGGCACTTGTGTGTGTTTGGAAACTGATAGGACAGAAGAAATGCAGAGGGCACAGGAAGTAACAAATATTTCCTGCCTTTTGGCATTTCCTATCCAATAGGAGCAGGAAGAGGATCTTAGACCCTGTGTAGAGAAACAAATCACAAAATGGCGATGGTGCATGAGCCACCTGAGCAAGCCTGTCACAGACAGCTGATTTTAGGCTGGGCATGTGTCTTAGCTACTTTCTTCATGATTGGGACAGAATACCTGGCGCCCATAACTTAAGGAAGGAGAGGTTTATTTTGGCTCACAGTTTGTAGAGGTTTCAGCCCATAGTGGGTTGACTCCAAGGCAGGGCAGCATGGCAGAGAGGCATGGCAGAGGAGAAAGAGCTCATGGTGTGGCAGTCAGGAAGCAGGGAGTAATCAAGGGAGGAGGAGGGAGATAGACCTTTCCAGGCCACACCTCCAGTGACCCACCTCCTCCCACCAGGCTCTACCTCCCAACATCACAGGTAGCTATAAACTCATTAGTGGGCTAATCCACTCATGAATATCCTGCACCTATGATCCAGTCACCTCCCCAAAGCCCCACTTATGAGCACTTGAGGCTTTGGGGGGACATTGAGATATAACCTGCATCCTTAAAGAGATGTGTATATGGGGCAGAACCTAGATAGGAGAGGGAGGCATGAGTTGGCAAGGAAGGAGGAAGCCCAGGTATGGCCTGGAAAGGCCACCACCCAGGTGACACACAAAAGGGCAAGGAGGGTCAGGTCTGGGTGGTCGTTTCTGAGTGATACTCATAGAGCTCTTCATCTTTGTACCTGAAAAGCTGAAGTCCTATCATTGGGGAGGGGTGGGGGTGAAGTTTGATTCCCCAGAGGCACCTATGGGTGCTCTACCCTGGCCTCCTTCTCCCTTCTTTCCTTTCCTGGCAGCTGCTTCTTTACACAGGTAAGGGGGGTCCCCATAGCAGCAAGCTCCTTGGACCAGTAGCTCACAGCCCTGCTAACACTGGCATCATCTGAGGAGCTTTTCTACAAATGCTGTTGTCTTGGCTCTACACTGAGACCAGATGAAGCAGAACATCTGTGTGTGTGGCCTGGGCTCAGACATTTGTGAATACCTGCACTGGTCATTCTAGAGTGCTGGGAGCCAAGGTTGGGAACTAGAGGTGAGAGGCCATAAACACAGATGCCTAGGAGACTAGCATGTAAGTAATGAGTGACAGATTGGGTCTATAGCAATAGGGGGCCTTGAGGACTGTGGCAAACTAGTGCATGCCCTGCTGAGCTGATCTCCTCAGGTGTACCACAAGAGAAAATGAACCACTCTTCTGATTACTTAATAGAAGCTGGAAATAAGTAAGTTTTACATAATATGAAAGTCAACAAAGCACATTTGCAACATAGATTTACCCCATGGGGCACCAATTGAGAGAATGTCCTGTAAAATATCAGCATTGCTCCTACCCTCACATTCCATAGATGGAGAGGGATGGTCAGGGAGGGAAGGACTTGTCAGGGTCTCAGAGCAGCACATCTGGGGCCTGGACCCAGGTTTGTACCCTGAAGGCCAGGACAGGGCAGTTTGTCTAGGCCACTTGTGTCAGCTTAAGAGTCCTTGAGTGCTGTATGGAGCACACTGGGATTGAATGTTTGCTTTCCAGAGAGGAATAAGATTGAAAATGGATGATGGGGCTTCTCAGAGGTCCCTGGGAAGGGGAGTCAGGCAGGGACTTCCTTTGGGTCTTGACTTTCTCCCTTTAGACCATCCATTGAGCATTTGCATTTTCCAGACCTGTGTCTAGAGGCAGGCAACAGGCCAATAAGAGCTGAGTGTGGTGGTACATGCCCACGATCCCAGCACTCCTGAGAGACTGAGGCAGGAGGATCACAAGCTCGAGCCCAGCCTAGGCAATTTAGCAACTGAGTGAGACTCTCTCTCAAAATAAAGAGCACAAAAAGGGCTGGGGATGTATGGAGTTCAATTCCCCATAGAAGAAAAGGGGAGAGGGTGGCCAGTAAACTGGGCTCTGCCCCTGAAGGAGCTCAGGTTTGCAGAAGAGACACATCCTTAGTATTGAGGGCTGAGATATTGGTGCGGACAGAGTGCTACTCAGCAGAGGAATTAGTACTTCCCAATCAAGAGTGTATGGCTGGGAGTGCGTATGGAGGCAAGAGCTTTCAGAGGACTTGATAACAGGCAGTACCTTGTGGAATGAGCGAGTGGGCTTTCGCCAGAGACCTGGTGAAAGAGCAGAGAAATGCCTTGGAGAGCTGGGCTGCAGAGATATATTTATCATGATGCCTCCCACTCAGAAGTCTGTTGGTGCTGTTTGAACTCCTTCCTGGTGCTCCCTTGCCCTTGGGGTTCTAAAGGGAAGGCCAGCATACTTGCTAGTTGGATTTCACACAGTGGATTGAAGGCTGGGGTGGCCTGGGCAGGAGGTGCTGGAACAGCACTCCATCTGACTCTTAGAGAGGTGGCTCTAGATCCAAGTCTTTGTTGTGATTTCTCTTTCAACAGAAAATTTCTTCTTTTATGTGTGAAGAGGAGGTTCTGTGAGGTCTACTATGTCCTCTTCTGTGTTATTTGCCTGTTTGTTTGCAATACTGGGGATTGAAACTAGGGCCTGGTACATGCTAGGCAAGTCCTCACTGCTGAGGTATAGCCTTAACCAATCTCCCTTCCCTCTCCTCTCCTCTTCTTCTCTCCCTTTCCTTCCTTCCTTCCTTCCTTTCTTCCTTCCTTCTTTCCTTCTTTCTTTCTTTCCTTTCTTTTTCTTTCTTTCCTTTCTTTCTGGTTTATATCTAATTGTCTTCCCAAAGCCTCATGTGCTCATAGATGGGGCTTTTGGGAAGTGATTGATCATGGGAGACTATACTTATTAGTGAATTTGTCCACTGATACCAGTGCAGTTTATCTTGTGCCTCTAAGGAATTAGTTCTTTTGGATTCAGTTCACAGTATTCACCCATCCTGGCACTCAGAGGCCTCTGCAGCCATAATCCAAGGGGGACCTGGCTACTGTTTGAGCAGACCTTGGCATCATCCACATGGTGCTGGTTTTAGGCACATGCAGAATGGAAAAGTTGTGGCGTCAGGGAGGCTTCTACCCATATTTCAGCAGAAGGTATGGGAGGCAAGGCAGTGTGGCCCTGAGTGTGTGAAGCTGTGAGAGTGAAGCTGAAAGTGCAGTGGAGACTCCAGGAGGTTGGAGAAGCCAAGAACGTAGAATGTCTGAGGAACGCTTCAAGGAGTGGTCAAAGCCAGCCCAAGAGAGAAGCTGTGGGAGCCCAACCACTTGCAGTGCCATAGGGAGGATGGGGTTGCCCAAGGCCTTTGGAGTTCATATTTCACCACAGCTTTCCCTGGATGCTGGACATGGAACTATGGGATTTAACATTTGGCCTGTTGGGTTTAGGTCTTGCTTTGGTCCCATTTCTTTGTATTTCCTGCTTCCATTTTGGAATGGAAGTGTTTATCTTGTGCCATTGTATGTTGACAGTGTGTAACTTTCTTTTTTATTTTTATAGGGGCTCACAGCTAAGAGTTTGCCTTAAGTTTCAGAGGAGACTTTGGACTTGGACTTTTCAGCACTGCTGGAACTGTTAGGACTTTGGCAACTCTTAGAGACGGATAAATGCCTTGTGCATAAAGAGATGAGCGTGAGTCTTTCAAGGGCCAGGGGCAGTATGTTATGGTTTATATCTAGATGTCCCCCCAAGGCCTCATGCATTCAGAGGTAGGGCTTTGAGAGGTGATTGGATCTTGGGGGCCTGGTACTCATCAGTGGATTAGTCCACTGATAAGTTTATAGCTAAATGTGCTTTTAGAAGTTGGCTAATGGTAGCTCTAGAGAGTAGCTAAATGTGCTTTTGTCAGAAGAGGTGGGTCACTGAGGCGGTGGCCTGGAAGGGTGTATGTCTCTCCCTGGCTCCTCTCTTCACTCTCTGCTTCCTGGATGGCATGCTGTGAGCAGCTATTCCTCTATCGTGCCCCTGGGCCATGCTGTCCTGCCTTTTAGCCAATTGACTAGAGACTGAAATGTGATCCAAACTAAACCTCTTCTCCTTTAAGTTTCAGGTGTTGGGTATTTTGTCCCAGTGATGATGAAAGTGACTAGGACACTTTGAGACAGGATCTTGCTAAGTTGCTCAGGCTGGCCTCAAATTTGGACCTCTCCTCGCTTAGCCTCTTGAACAGTTAGAATAACAGGCTTCTATCACCATCCCTGGCTTTTTCTGGGTCCTTGATGGAAGTGGGTTACCTTGATGTCATGCTTGTGCCAGGAGAGAGAATAATCTCCTTGTCCCCTGCCTGTTTTGATGTCTCTTGGGAGTTCCGTGGGGACTTACTTCTGTGAGGGTCACAGTCCCCAGGGTTGGGTCATCTTTAGGTGGTTCCATTTCCTTGGTGCCCTTTCTCCATTGCATGGAAGGAAAAAGAAAGACCTGAAGTTTGAATGACAGGTGGGAGAGTGAATCCCAGTGTCCAGCTGTGCCTCTTCTATCCCCTTTCCTGTATGTCTGTCTCCTCACTGTCACTCAGCCCCTTTATGGAGTGTGGCCTGGGTCTGCCAGTCCCAAGAAGTGTGGCATCCACCTGCAGAGAGAAACAAAGACCACCCAAGTGAGAACAGCAAAGGCCTCTTACTTTGAGCTTGTGTGCATTGGGGGTGAGCCCCCATTGCTTGCATTTGGCAGCACCTCAGTGGCAGCAGAGGATTGGGAAAGCTTCACTGTGCAGAAAAGAGACAGCTTCCAGTCTGATTGTCAGTTCTTGCCATGGGGAAGCTGCAGGTGACTAACCAGAAGCCAACATCCTAAGCAGTTGATGTTGGTGCATAATTGTCTTTGATTGGTCTTTAGTTTAAAGTGGGGACAAAAATTGAGGAAGCTGTCAGTTATTGATTGAGTCCTAGCCATTCGGGGCCAGTTGTTAGAAGGGTTATTGTTTGGCACCTAAATTGGCCTGGTGCTTGGCTCTCCCAGTTCCACTCTGGGTGTTTAATCCCTATAACACCCACATGATTTGGGAATGAACAGAAAGCTAAGGGTTAGACATGGTCCTTGAGGACCTCCCCATCACAAGGGAGGGAGCTGTGTGAACAGACAGCCCCATCACCACATGAGGGTCAGCAGGGCAGATACTGACTCAAAGTCTGTAGATGCAGAGGAGGTGGAAGTCAATTCTGTTTCAGGGAATCAGAAAGCTTGCAGAGGAAATGGCTTGAAAAGGGATTGACAGATTAGTAGGTGTTTACTGGCTAAATAAGAGAGAGTTTCTGAAGCACCTTTCATGAGATAAATGGTGTGTTTAGGAAGTGAATGGAGAAATGATACAAGACTGAGCAGTGGGGAGCAGATAGGTATGGTATGTTGTAAGGGGCTGGCCCGAGGGAGCTGTCTGGGAATGTTCTGTAAGGGTCTGGGTGGCTGGGTTGGGATAGGCCCTGTGGAAAAGACAAAGAGAGGCATCCTGGACAGGAGAAGCATTGTGATTCACCAGGAAGCTGCAAGAGATGTGGGGCCTTGCAGGCCCAGCCCCTAGCTGTGTCTTCATCCAGACCCTGAGGGAGCCCCTGAAGGCCTTCTGTCCTTCACAGCAGATGATGTGTCTCCTCACCATGAGGTCCTTGGCTGGGAGAGGAAGACAGTGCTGCTGGGGCCTCTACAGGGTCTGCCACGGTGTTGGCTGACAGTGTGTTGCTGTGTGAGAGGGTGCCAAAGAGTCCTGGGCAGCTCTGGCCAGCTGACTGGGCACCCCTGTGGAGACTACCTCACCTCAGACCCTGCTGCTGGAGGAAACCAGGCCTGGCAGAGCCTGTCAGTTGGGCCCCAGAGAGAGGACCAGGCTTTAGAAGGAGAACGGTCACTCCAACTCTTCAGCAGTGTGGAGTTGAGATGTTCTTCTGGGCCTTGGCATGTTTTCAGCTGTGATGGGCTTTTTTGCCCCTTTTGAATGTGTGTTCTTGGAGTGCTCCCTGACAGGGAGACGCCAGCCAGGTGTCAGGCCAAGGTAGAGAGGGGTGCAGACTCCTCAGAGGCAGGCATCTTGCAGGGCCTGTCTGCTGAAGGCTCGACTGTGCAACAGAAGCCTTGTCCTTCCCTTTCCCTTGGGGGTCTCCAGGCAGCAGTTCCTTCGATTTTTGCCAGTGAACACAGAGAAAACCAGCCATTCCTCATTGCCTCAGCCAGGAGCACAGGTGGGAGTGAGGCACTGGGACTTCATCTTTGGCTCTGAGAAGCCACCTGGTGCTTAGGGAGTAGCCTTGTGCTTCAACCCCCTTCTCATGGCTAGGTCACCACACCATGAATGGTGCCTGGGGGTGAATGTGGGCAGAGCACATGGAAAAGCTAGTTTGAAGCCACCAGGTTCACATAGACGGAAGGATGGACATGACAGAGGTGCTCCCTCTGTTCCTCAGCTGCAACTGTCCATGCTTGGAGCTGGAGCCTCAGCAATATTGGCAGCTGGAAGGGACAAAGGCAGAGTGGACAGTGTAGGTCAGGGCCCTAGGGGCTTATTTCCTGGTGTTCTGGGAGGAGAGGATGAGGAAGGGGGATTCCCTGGGCACCGTAAATCTCCCAAGGTAGGAAGTGAGGAGCTGTCCTCAGAAAGGCCATCGGTGGTCCACCCAAAGGCAGCGGGAGACGGCGAAGTCACAGAAGGCTGTCCTGCCCCTAGACCCTACTTTGCTTCAGCCCACTAGGTTTGCTTTTGCTTAGCTGATATCGCCTAATGGATGAAGGATGAAAGAAGAGGGATCCAGAATGTGCTGGGAAAGCCAGGTAGACTGACCACTTTGCTGAAGTTGAGTACTGACATCCTGGTTGTAGTCAGGCCTCATCTGATCTACTGTCAGGGGGGCGCACATGTTCTGTTCACTCTACATGGCCACCACTGGAGCAGCAGAGTCCGGTGGGGGCCATCTCCTCTGCGTTATCCACAGCTGCATCCGCCAGTTGCTGATGATCAAGAGATCCTACCTGATGTGGAGGAGGTGATAAGGTGTGGCCTCTTCATCTGTTTTTGCCATCAATCCTAAGGTTATCTGACCCCCAGGGTTACCTGAGTGAACTCAACAAAGCAAAGGCCAAACTGTCTGTGACCTCTGTGCACACTTCTAGACCATGAGTTTGCCCTCTCTAGCAGAGTTAAAGGAACTCAAGTGCCCCGGGCCTTGGTATCCTTAGGGTAGAATCCTGGGGGCTGGGGATGTGGCTCAATGGTAAAGTGCTTGCCTAGCATATGTGAGGCTCTGAGTTCCAGTCCCCAACAAAACACATACACACATACACACACACTCAGTCACATGCAGATAGAATCCTGGAAGCAGGATTACCACTGTCAGAGACCATGAGAGTTACAAGGCTGTACTACACAGAGCAGAGCCGCCTGGCAGGGACCAGCCGGCCCATGAGCTGGGGGAGTAATTCCTTGGAAAGGAATGGGCAGTAGCCGAGGGAGTTGCACCTGCCAACAAGCCAAACAGCCCGTCCGGGTGGCCCCTCCACCCACCCAGCTGAGGACTCATGGGAAGGGTGAACACCTGGATCAGTGGGACATTGTGACTCTGAACCAGCTCCGATGCTATGTCCTCCAGGACCAAGCTGAGAGTTCTTGCAACCCTGCGACAAAGGACTTTGCAGGTTCTCACTGCCCCCATCTCCGCAGCCTTAAGCGCAGGTCTTTGCTGCAGCTCTGTGATTTCAATGGGTTCTCTTACCTGCTTTCCCTGTACACTGCTGGCTATCATTCCTTCCCTGCCAAAGCTGCACAGCTCCAGGCTTTGTTTGAAAAAATGTGTCCCATTTTTTATTTCTGAATTGGTAATAGATGCACATAATGTAATAGTGCAAAAGTTGAAAGGGGTAATAGGGAAAAATAAGTCTCTCTCTTACTCCTGTCCCCAGACATCCAATTCCTGCATAGTGGCACTGGCCTCATCATCACTTTTGGAGATACTCTATACTTCTGTGAATTTACATGTATTTACTACCAATAGCATTTATGCAAGTATTATTATAAGCACTTTACAAGTATAAAATTATTTAAATCTTATAACCTTACAAGGTGGGTTCTTCTACTCTCATTCTCTCCTTCCCTTCTCCCTTCTCTCTCTCCCCCTCCGACTCCCCCATCTTGTACTGGGGATTGAACCCAGTGTATTCTCACGGAGTTACATCCCCATCCTACCTTACTCTATATTTATTTTTTAAATTTTGAGACTTCTCACTAAGTTGCACAGGCTGAACTCAAAGTTGCAGTCCTCTTGCCTCTGCCTCCCAGATTGCTGGGATTACCAGCATGTGCTTCTGTCTCTTTTTTTAGGTGAGAAAACTGATGTGCTGTGTAGATAACTTGCCCAGGGTCACACAGCAAGAGAGCATTGGGCTTGGATTGTGGGTTCAGATCCAGAGCTCCTTCAAAAACTCTTCCTGGGAGGAAGGAGGATGCATGCACTGCTCATATCTTGCTATTTAGCTGAGTGATATGTTTTAGAAGTTGGCTCATATTTGTACAGTGAGAACTACCTTAGTCTTTCCAAGTGGACAGGAGAATCAGTATTTCATTTTAGTCCCAGACCTGGGGGTCCATCTGGGGAGTGGGTGTAGCTTTTGGAAACTTTACTCTCTCTGACCCCCGTGGGCATTGGTGTCTCTGTGTGAAGCCTTCTTAGCACTAAGCATGGGCCGTTTGTAGGACACTTACTGCCTCCCCGATGTCTGGCTCTGTCCCCGGGGGAATACTGCATGGAGGGACAGTGATTGCTCAGCAACCCTGGATCAGAGCTGATTGATCCTCAGCGGGCAGGTAGTTTTGGAGCTGACACACGCCCTGGAAGACCAGCTGCATAATCACCACAGGCAGCCTCGAGTGTCCCAGTGGAATCAGCGGCCTCCTCCCTCTGCTGGGGTGGGGTGAATCTGTGCCCTTCTGAGCCAGCCCTGGCAGCTGTCCACGGTAAGGCCTGTGTGGGAAGTAATAAAAGGAACTTGGGGAAGGAGAGGTCCTTTTAACAGACACCGGAAACCGCAGTTCAGTCAGGGTAATAAGTAAGGAAATGTCACTACTAAAGCTGTTCTCAGCCCTGGCACCTTGGGAGTGGGATGAGTGGGGACTTTTCCAAAGCGCCCGTCCACCTGGGAGCCTGGTTGTTTAGCTCTGAATCCTGGCAGAAGACAGCAAGAAGAAACTTTGGGAGCCCTGGACCCAGCTGCTGGGACCCTCAGGCCTCTCTGCCTGAGAAGGACTGCAAGACCCTGGGCAGAGAGGCTGGGTGCCGTGACAGCAGAGTGAGGAGCAAACTAGGCCTGGCTGTGGCTGTATTTAGTGGGGGGCTTAGCACAACACTGGTCTAGGTCTGTGGACCACACTTTTGTTCTTCTTCTGAAGTGGAAACAGCAGAGAAAACCTGTGGGGCCCCAGGTTGGGCTACATAGGATAGAAAAAGAAAGCAAAACTGTCAGCATCCTTCCTGGCCCTGATTGTCCTCCCTAGGACTCTGAGAAACAAATTCTCTTACCTGAGAAACAAGGTGTATTAGTCTGTCTTGTGTTGCTGTAACAAAATACCAAAGGCTATGTAATTTACGAAGCAAAGAGGGTTTTTTTGGGGTTTTTTTGTTTTTAAGCAAAGAGGTTTATTTGACTCACAATTCTAGCGCCTGGAGGGTCCAAACAGTATGGCACTGGTGTCCTGATCACAACATGGCTGAGAAGCAAAAAGGGACCTGGCTTTGTGTAGAAGGAGACAAGTGCATGGGATGACATCAGTTAATAAAAACTCATTCTCTTGAGAATCAATAAACTGCAAGACCAGCGTTAGTCCTTTCCAAAGGCAGTGCCTCCATGACCTGGCCACCTTGTCCTTGGCCCCCCCCTTAGAGGCTCTGCCACCTCTACACCACCACATAAGGGACTAGGCTTCTAGCATGTGAGGCACTGGGGAGCTGATTCAAACCATATCTACAGTGTAGGCTGGGAAACTCCTGCTCCGTGGTGATCTTGTGTGGCTCGAGATAGTATACACATAGGGTACTCTGTGTAGGGCTTGGTGCCTGGAAAGTTCCTGCTGAGCAACGGTTCTGGTTCAGGATGGTACTGACACTCTGAGCCTCAGCTGTGCCCCTAAGAAGTCTCTGGCCAAGTAGATTGGAAGATGGTGCATTTAACAGAAATCTGTCTCTACACAAGGACTTTCCAGAACAGAATCCAAGAGATTCCCCAAGTCCAAGGCTTGTGAGATGGGAAACCTGACTCTTAGAAAGGAGAAGTGGCGTGTCTGACCCCTCCAGGCAGCTGTGAGCAACGCCGCTCAGCCTAGGGTCTGGGGTCATGGTTGTGCTCTTTGCTATGGAAGCAGGTGATTCTATCACTGCAAGTTTGGCGAGTGCCACGGGGGGGTAGGGGGTGGGAAAAGGAGAAGTTGGGCTTCATGTGACCATTGGGACAGTGGACCTGGATTCTTAACCCAGTCCTGTCCCTTACCAGCAACAGGATTTGACCTTAAGCATTAAACCACCTAAGCTTTAGTCATCTTGTCTGAAAAATGGGATTGATGCTACTGTTGACCCTGTAAGGTGGTCATGCGTGTTAATGGAGGCCATGCAGGGAAAGGAGTTAGCATAGAACAGGCTCTCAAATGGTGCTTGCTAATATTTAGTACTTTCAGGCACGAGGATACTGGATATGGAAAATCTAGATTAGCTAGATCCTAGATCTGGCAAATAAAAGTACAGGACACCCACTTAAGTTTGAATTTCTGATAAGCAGTGAATAACCTTTTAATATAAATGGGTTCCATGCCATATTTGGGACATTTTTATACTAAAGATTATTTATTGTTTATCTGAAATTCAAAATTAGCTGGGTATCCTGTGTTTTGTGTGCAACTCCCTACTAGTGACACACAGATGGAGGTGGGGCTCTGACCGAGGCAGACTTGGCTGCCTCTCCGGGGCTCCTGCTCTTCCTGCAGGTTGGACAGATAGCCTCTTCCTTCAGCTGGAAGGATGTCCACACATAACCGCTGCTGCAGGGTTAAACCTGGACTGTACTGGGAACGGCAAGGAGAATTTGGGGAATTCATGGTTAACTATTTGCCCTTCCATTTACTTGGTCTTTCATTACAAATACTTCCTGGGAACCATGTCTTGTGTGAGGCCCCATACAAAATACAGAGGGTCCAGGATGGAGCAAGAGTGCTTTTCCTGGACCACAACCAGGAGCTGGCCAGGGCACCACTGGCTTCTTTGCTGGACCACACAAGCGCTGCCTGCCCAGCTGTCTGGGCTTCTCGTACCCATGTATGGCCTGCTGGCCCTTACTCTCCTATCTTCTGCCCCTTTGGCCTCTGTCCTTCCTTTCTGGGGAGATATTTTGCCCTCTATGGCCAGAACTTCTTGACCAGCAGTCCCTTGGTCCCCACAGTAGAAGGAGCAGTGGCCTGGTTGGAGTGGGAAGGTGGGAGTGAGGGTCCGTGCATGGCCCTGGGGAAACCAGTGGACACCATGCTCCACCAGCCCATACCCT
This sequence comes from Heterocephalus glaber, assembly GCF_000247695.1. The sequence continues at coordinate 4,456,552 of NW_004624754.1, read as the reverse complement.
GCGTCCTCTCCTGTGTAGGCTCTGGTGGGCTTGCCATGATGTGTGGGAGCCGGATGGGACTGTGTTCTGACGTAGACAATGTCACTTAATAACCAGGAACAGTCCAAGGTCCTGGGCTGCTTCCGTGGAACTTTGGAGACTGGCAGAGGGTCACATACACACCTGCTTCCTGCCTCCTCATGGTCCTCTTTAAACCTGGACATGAGCAGCATATACCTGCCAGCCTGCCAGGCAAGGCAAGGAAAGCTCTCTGGCCAACCTGGGCACCTGAAAATGTCATTGCCTTTAAATCAGCTCCAAATATGACCCTAATCATGCTTCCCTGAGTAAGTGAAGGACACTGAGGGCTTCCTTGACTGGTTGTGACCTCACTTTTCATCTCCAAGGCAGCACTAGGTAGGGTTTCTTGGCTCTAACCTTCCCTGATGAGATGGCCGTGCCTCTGCCATCTCTTTACTGATTGAGGGCAGAAAGTTCAGGCCAGAGCGGTAGAGCCTTTGATGGAAGTGAGGCTCCACTCAGCAGGGATGCTGCCTTGAAGTGCTCGTGGTTGGCCCCTGGGTGAGGTCTCTGGGCCTCCAGAGCACCCCCAGGGTTCTCCAGAGAAGCTGAACCCATGGGAGAGGGAGCGAGAGAGACAGACAGACATGCTTACCCACATCCATACATAGATGAGGTCAGGTCACATGGGGACACCCAAAAGACTCTTAGAATCTGTCTTCGGGATAGATGCTTCTTACATTTCTGAGCTGCTCTGGGGCGGTAATTAGGCTCAAGACTGAATTGGTTTGATAAAGGCCATCCTTTTTTTCTTTGAAATAAAAATTCTGAACATGTCAGAAAATTGGAGGTAACAAAATCAAGAGAGGATTCTCTTCCCCACCCTGGTGCAGTTATCCTGTTGCCCTGTTGAGCAGAGGGAACTGCTCACTTCACATGAGGGACAGGGACAGTGGGTTCTGAGACTCCACAAGCTGCCATACTGTGCACTGGTGGCGTGCCAGCCTGTTTACCAGCTCACTTCGAATACCTGCTTCCAAATGCCTTGGGCCCCGAAGGGCTTCTGAAGCAGTAAAGGACAGGGTCGTTTTCATTATAGCTTCAAACAAACAGCACTTTCCTCTCTTCTGAGTCTAAGCTTGGGCAATGAGAAATACAAGTTTAGCAGGTGACTTAATACTAAGCAGATTACTGAGTTCACCCTGCTGTTCTGCATCGTATCCTGTGTCTACCTCTCTGTCCACCCATCTTTCTATTCCACATGTGTACCTGGTATTCACTGTGTGCCTAGCATTATTTAAAGCTGTTTTTCACTTATTACCTGTAATTCATTTAAACCTCACAACCACCCTATATAGAGTGTTTAGTACTGCCCTCTTTTTATAGATGGAGAAACTGAAGCCAAGATAAACAACTTGCCTGAGATCAGTCAGAAAGTGGCAGAGTCTGACTGTGAAGCCCCAGGACATCTGGCTGCAGAGCCTGTTTGTGATCCACAGTGCACAGCCTCCCACCACCAGCCCTGAGCGGGAGCACAGGGCTGGGGGATGGTTCCAAAGTCTTACCATTGGGGGTGCAGGCCTGCTGATGTCCCCAAGCAGGGAAAAGAAAACAAAGCTGGAGGGGGGACATCAGCCACCTCCTCGCCTGCAACATTGAAGGACCTGCACACAGCTGTGTCCTGTCCTCTATACATGTCCTGTGCTCACCCTGTGGCCTGTCGGGGTCAGGTGGCTCCCTGAGTGGCCTGTTAAGTACTTTGCTGCAGTCAGGCTGTGCACTGGCGGTTGGGAGGTGCCATGGGCAGCCAGACTACACAAGGCATGGCAGTGTGATCTCTGGGAATGAGGGCTTTGGGAATCCATGGACCAGGGAAATCAGAGGATGTTCTTGTCCAGAACACACGTCCATCTCAGGGAAGTGACTGCTGAGGGATCCGAGAGGCAGCTACCCCCTCCCTGGAATGTGCTCTCCACCGCATCATCTGCTTAGGGCCTAGATTCTTCATCTCACAATGGTGGCCAGTGAGAATTGAACAGTGTTTTCATAGAGAGTAATAACAGTTTTGGTTTTTCATATAAACAAAGGACAAATCAATATAAAGAAGAACAGTGGTGTATGTGGAATAGAAATTTTGCAGAATTGTGAGGGTGATACAGAATGTCCATTTATTCAGTTGTGTACTCATTAGATATTTGTTGAGTGCTTTCTGTCTTGGGCAGTGTTGTGAGCCCCACATTCAGGCAGCTTCCCTTCTTGTGGAGGGAAGCAGAGAGAATGCAAACAAGCCTATATGTTAGGAAATTGTGGATGCTACAGAGCTGAGTGCTGTAGGGGAAGGGGACAGGAACCAATGGAAGTGGATTTTATTTTAGACTGGAAGATATTTGAGTAAAGACACAAATAAAATGAGGCAGTGAGCCTTGCGCTTATGTGGGTAAAGAGCATTTTAGAAAGGAGGAACTGCAGTTGCAAAGACCCCAAGGTGCAGCATGCTTAGAGTGTTTGAGGAAATGCTGTTTGGCAAAGGCACATCTGGGAAACACTAGGCTAGATGTTATCTAGTGTCACCTCCTACGCTGTGACCCTTATAACCATGATCCAGATAGGGGTATTTGATGATGAAGGTGTAGTTCTCAGAGAACCTGGCTGCTGAAGGGGTCCTGGGTTTGCATGGAGCAGGCAGCAGATCTACTGGTGGAACCTTGAGTTCAGGATGTCCCCAGAGATGGAACAGTGGGAAGTAATCCAGGCTCCCTACATTCTCTGCCTCTTGAGGGGAAAAGAGTTATTACTCATCCAGCATTTGCTTGGTGACGACAAAGTACCCTGCTGGAGGCTACATATTGGGACAAAGATGAGTCAGATGCAGCTCCTGCCTGTCCAGAGCTCAGAACATGAGGACAGAGGCCCTGGATGGAGGCAGGGGTCTTTCTCTTGCTGTGGGGATCCCTGAGAGGGGCTCATCAACCCAGGGCTCCATCATAGAGCTGTGTCTCACAGAGCTGTGTGGAGCACAGAGTGGGGACAGAGCTGACTGCATGATTGGGGAGCAGCCAAAATGAGAATTTGGGACTCTTGTTTGGGAAAAATGCTTGACAAATACATAGAAATCTTTCTGCTTTCTTCTGCTGTCTCTCTGTCAGTTTATTACAGTGCTTTTCATTCAAAGTAAGGAAAAATAAAAGCATAGTATGGATTTGACCATGCATCTTTATGTTGTACAGTGCCAGTTTTAAGGCAATTCTCAGAGCACTTAACTGGCATGTGAAATGACACAGCTCATATTTTGTAGCTCATTTTCCAAGGTGCTGTGATTGGGCTGAAAAGACAGACTCAAGCCAGGCTCAGGAGGCTGGGAAGGAGGCAGAGAGGCCGTGCAGATTTCAAGGTGCCCAGGCGCTGCCCTCAATGCAGGGCTGATAGTGGCTGAATTCCTGCTCTTTCCAGATGCTGGACAGCTATGCTTTTACCCTAGCCAGGGGTGATCTGGGGGAGCTGGGCTAGATAGCTCTCCTTCCTCAGAAGCACCACCCCAGCCCACGGCACACAGGCATCTCCAAGGATCTTTAACCTGGGCACTGGGACCTGCTCAGTACCAGAGTCGGGTGGGCAAGAGGCTCATCCCTGCCAAGATTCAGTCTCTAGCTGACTGCCGACCAGACACACCATGGTGCTGCCAGCCCGGGGGCTGCCCTGGGCAGAGGGTGGGTAAGATGCAGCTGCCACCATGCTGTGCCCTGAGACCTCGAGGGACACACATGCCTGACTCGGACTCTCCTCGCGGGGGGATGGCCCACTACAAGAGTCACAGAGCAGGCATGGAAAGGGGAGTCCAGGCAGCTCCCAGGGCCTCAGGGAGTGGGAGAATAGGCAACAAGCCATCCTAGGGAGTAGGGGAGGCAGGCATATGTGAATGCAGACTGCATGACCCCAGCTGTTTACAAAACACAGGCTCAAGGGTAAAATGATTAAGGCTTCCCGATGGCCCACAGAACATTCCACCCCGAGTGGCTCCTTCCTCAGTATGGAACCCTGTGTGCATACATTGACCACGTAGATACAAAGCTGGCCCTGGAGAGAAGAGACCAACGACAAACGATGTTCTTCAGGTCACTTGGCATTTTTGGGCCTAATTTTCCTTTGTGTCAGGCAGGGTGGGGAGGTCCATGTCCCAGAGAAGGGGCTGGCTTTAAAGCCACATGTAGACAGGGAACTAGCCTGGAAGCAGAGGCCCGCCTGTTGTCTTTCTCTCCTTTTGCTTTACTGCTGTTAAAGATTTAACCCTCAAAACCCTAGGAGGCAGGGATTGCTATGAGCTCCTTTCCTCAGGTGAGGAAACAAAGCCCTAACTAGGTTAAATAACTTTTTTTTTTTTTGGTACCAGTACCAGGAATCGAACTCAGGACCTTGAGCTTTCGAGACAGGCACCGGAACCACTGAGCTAAATCCCTGGCCCCGAGTTAAATAACTTTCTCAGTGAACGGTCATAGGTGACATGGTTGGGGTTGGCACCCAGGCAGCAGGGACTGCTGGTCCCCCTGTCATAGCTGTGCATTGCTCCCCAACTCCTCCTCCTCACACAGGGCTCCTGTGAAGTCTCCAATCCCCACCCTCCTGTCATTTCAGTCTCAGGCTCCACTTGGACCTGTCTCTGGGCACTGCCTGGGCCAAGTCCCTGACAGAGGGACTGACACTGGCCCGGCCATTCTCGTGCAGGTTCCCGCATGGATCACCACTAGCTTTGGGAGCACTCACTTTGGGGTAGGAAGCCACTCAAGTCTTGTTGGTGGTGGCTGGGCAGGGAACAAAGCTAGTGACCCAGAAAGAATCTGACTGGCCTAGTGGTCTCTGGAGCAGGTAAGGCGGGGGGGAGTCATGTCCCTTAGGTGGGCTGCCCATCCTGTGTCCTGGTCTGAAGGGAGCCAGCACACACTGACCCTTTGTTTAGGCCCAGGCCTCTGTTGGGAGTCTTCTATTCTAAAGCCAAAAGTAGGAATGATGGATGGCAGGCCTTGCCTGGACAGTGGTAGGAACATTAGCCTTCTTCCAGGGTCAGCTAAGGGACTTGGCTACTTGATGACTTCCACTGGGCCCTGGGCCTTCTTTGCTGCCACCCCTGGCCCACCCACTAACAGTAGCCGTGGTGGTCTCTAGGCAGGGCCTTCTGCTCACTCTCCTGTCTCTTCTTCCCCTGCATGGCAGAGCTCCGCCTAGAAGGGAACTTCCTACATCGTCTCCCCAATGAGGTCAGCAACCTGCAGCACCTCAAGGCTATCGACCTGTCCCGGAACCAGTTCCGAGACTTCCCAGAGCAGCTCACCACCCTGCCAGTGCTGGAGACTATCAACCTGGAGGAGAACGAGATCATGGGTGAGTGGCCCGGCCCATCTGGTCTGCAGCTGCTGTGCAGGGCTCTGCAGGGCACGAGCACAGGCGAGGAGAAGCCTGGGCTTGCTCGTCCTGACATCCGAGCAGAGCACACTGGGCCTGGGAAGGTGGCCACTGTGTCGCTCTGCCGTATGCCTGAGATTGGCTTGGACAGTGGTTTCCGCTCCCAGTGACAGCCTCAGCTTTCCTCACAGCACACCCCGAGCTAGCAGCTTTCCAGAAGCTGTCCTTCTCTGGGTCTCCGTCTGCCTGCCTGGGCTGTACCCAGTGTAAAAGGCTCCAGAGCGTCCAATCTATGCCTTCTACAGGGGGCCCTGGGGCCGGGGGCCCTGGACTGTGCTGAGGTTGAGGCCGTTACCTACCTCTCTGTCTCACTGAGTCCTTGAAGAACTAAACATTCTCTCTAGCTAGCAGTCTAGTCTCCCTGGAGAGAACGGGCACTTGCAAGATCTCTGCCGGCCTGCCTGCCTGTCTGTGTGTCTGTCTGTCTCTCCTTTGTTGCCTCTAACTTTAGTGCTGCTCTGATGTCACTAGTGTTACTTCTAATCTCTTTCCATTTTGTTCTTATTTTCCTAAGTCCTCTTACAGTCATTATGCCATTTGATGAAAAGCCAGGGCTCTAGGGGGGTTTCAATTGTCTGAGGAGAAATGGTGTGCCTTGTGCGGGCCAGGGCCATTGTTCCCACACAGTCTCTCTCCCTCATCCATTCTGGTAACTCAGCACCTTCTCTACTCTACTCTACTCCCAGCCTGTGGGAGGGCCATGCTGTGTCCTTCATAGCCTGGCTGGAGGGAAGGGGCAGCAGAAGGTTGGCCAGAGGGAGGATCTGGCTCTGCGGAGGTAGTGAGGGCCGCTGTCCTCCGCTGTGGAAATAGCTTGGTGCTGTTTCCCAGCTGCGCCTGATCTCCTGCAGGATCTCATCAGGGTAATCGGAGTTGGAGCTTGGGGTGCCTTCAGAATGGCTTATCTTTCCCCTTCAGAACCTTCAGAGCACGTTGGAAAAAGAAAACACAAATTTTTATGAAATTATCCTCAGACGATGCCTCCAGCATGGGCACAGCAAGGCCTGGAGGCCTGCAGCATCCAGGAAGCCGCCAGGATCAGCTCAGTCCCTGTCTTGTTCCCAGGAGTGCTACCAGCTGAGCGTCTGCCACCCTCTGGGCCATTCTCAGGGGAGAGGAGGAGAGGAGGACCAGGACCTCAACAGGACTGGGAGGGACGGGAACACTTCTGTCTGCTTTATGACCCAATGCTAGGAGATAGTGGTGCCTCTGCTCACTGGTGGCTGGGTGCCCTCAGCTTGCATTATCTGCCACATTGCGCCACCAGCCCTCTGGCCTGTGCGTGTGACCCTTCTCTGTCCTGGGGGTGGTCACATCCTCTCCTCTCCAAGCCCTCACCCTATCCCACAGACACTCAGTATATTATCTGGCATACAGCCGGTGCTCCGTTGATTAGGCACACCATGTCGAACAAAAATATCAAAGCCTCGAAGCTCCGCTGAAATAACAGACACAGTAAGGTGGATTAATTCACGTTGCAGGTTATCCACCAGTGGTTGTAATGTCAAACTAGTGAGTTGAGACCAGCAATTTTTAATGAGATAGACTAGAATAGAAAATGTCAAGGTACGTCACATGTGGCGTGGTAATTACTGTTTTGTAGGTTTCCATTTCAGTTTTACTGTGTGCTGTACAAGTATATATTAAGGGTCATGATGAAAAATTCAATTGCTTTTTGTGGGTCATGCTGAAAAACATCACAAAGATACTTCTGTAGGCTGCCCTGCAGGGGTGTGGGGGTCCGTCTCAGCCAGCCTGGCCTCCCAACCTGTCCTCCCGAGCTCTTGCTCCCAGTCACACCATGCATGCTCCCTTCCCCTCATCCCCACCCCACCCACCCTGTGTGACCTGTGTTCTCCACCAGGAAGTCCTACCTCAGGCCTTACCATCCTCCTCACCTCTGGCCAAACCCTCTAAGTTGGGAGTTCTGAGCCTGATCAGATAAACAGGAAGCCGAACAGATCAAGGGGGTGGCTTCCCTCCCCCAGCTGGCCCCCTGACAGACACAAACAGCAGCAGGTGCCTCCCCGAAGATGGGAAGGTGCCTGGGCCTTGGGGACTGGCCTGTCAGGACATAGTTGTTTGCACTAGACATTCCTGAGGGAGAAAAGTTTGTAGCTGAGAGTTCAGACAATGGTCATTTGCAAGTTTCAGGGATGGTCTGTGTTTTCCAAACCAGGAGGCAATAGGTTGTCCCTCCACAGCCACAGAGGATGGTGCCGGGACCCTTGAGTTATCAAATCTGCACAAGCTCAAGCCCCTTCTATAAAATGGAAGTTACTTCCTTATAACCTACCCATATCCTCCCATAGCTTTGAAGTCATCTCTGGATTGTTTATGAGACTTTACGTAGCATATACATTATGTACATGGGTGTCATACACTTTGTGTAAGGACTAATGACAAGGAGAAAAAGCCCTGCTTAGTACAGATGCAGTTTTTTCCCTGAATTTTTTTTTTTTTTTTGGTACCGGGGATTGAACTTGGGTCCTTGTGCTTGTCCCTGAATATTTTTAATGCAGCTCAGTGACTCCATGGATGTACAACCCACAATACAGAAGGCTGACTATATGTGGAAGCTTTTAAGTTATTTATAAGCAAGACTGCTCAGGAAAATATAGTCTCTGGAGAAGCAGGGGCTACAGAGATGAATGAGTGGCAGGCCCTGACTTCAAGTTGCTTACAGGTGTTAGTGTGAGCAAATATTAGACCCCTAGGCAGAACATGGGCATAGCTGCAGGGGTAAGGTGTGCCAAGGCTTTCCAGATACAGAACTCCCGGGCAGAGGAGGATCCAGGGAGGGTCCCTGAGGAGATGAGGCATTCAGTGTGGCCATAAGTGATCATGTGACCATGGTGGGTCTAATGATGATGAAGTCACCTCTGTGTCCCTCTGGCCAATACACGTGACTGCAGGAGGGTGCAGAACCATCATTAGGTTCTCCCTGCTTGCTCAGAGGTACTTGATGCTGCATAGCAATTCAGTGCTGGAACATGTGGGGGTGAAGGGAAAATCATGGATCCGGGAGACCTCATGTTGTTAAGCAGGAGGCTCTTTCAGTTAAGCTAGAATTTAACTTTCCATACTCCCCAATTCCCTGGGGTTTTTTTTTTCCTATGCACCCACACTGTTCAGGGGCCAGTGGGTAGGGGGAGAGATCATAGGAAAATAAGTCCTTGGTAAGAATTTAATAACAGAGCTACAGTACTTAAAAATGTCAGTGACATAGGAGTGCTTTGGGCTGCATTTACTGTATTCTGCCCTTGTACTGACCCAGCCAGTATTTCTCTAGGTGGTGTCTCAGGCCCATAAGCTGCTGCAGCAGCGAGAACTGGTTAGGAAAGAACCTTCTCAGGCCCTGGCCCAGCCCTGCTCCATCCAGGTGGGAGTGGCAGCCTGTTTTTACAAGCTGCCTCCCCTCCAGGTAATTCGGATGCATGCTGAAGTTTGAGAGCCCCAGCTTAGCCTCTTGATTCTCTGTAGACCAGCAGTGTGAGCGTCCCTTGGGAGCTTGGCAGAAATTCAGAACCTCTGACTTTGCCTAGCAAGTCAGAGTCTGCACTTGAATAAGATCCCCAGGGGACCTGTGTGGGCAACAGTGTCTACGAAGAACTGGTCCTGGGGCTTTTCTTAGAGCAGCAGGTGTCATCTCAGGGGAGCTCACTCTGTTCATGTCCTCACCATCCTTCCAAGCACAGAATTTCTCAGAGCACGATTCTCAGAACCGACATCCCACTGCCACTGGAGAGCCTGGTAGGAGATTCCTCAGTCCTTGCCCATACCACCTGCATCAGAATTTCTGTGGCTGTAGAGAGATGCAGATGCTGGAAGCCAGATGACTTTCAACACAGTCTGCCCCACTGAGGTGGCAGGTTGCATGAGCACAGTCCCACTGTCCTGGCTAATGTGCCCTTGGGAATCGCACTGTGAGGCCTTGGTAGTTGGTACTTCACAAGAGGTGACTGGCAAAAACACTTCTTGGAGCTTGCTGCCTGCCATATAATGTTGCTGGCTCCTAAGACAGGTCAAAACGGAGGGGCTGATTGGTCTCTCCCCGACCTGCTGTGAAGCTCTCAGCCTGGTCATTGAATTAGCAAATGCTGTGCCTTGTAACCTCCAGCACCCACAGCCTCACCTGTGGAATGGAGAGAACACAGTTCTACCTCAGACTTGCGGCTGGGGTCAGGGTTCCCTGGGGTCTCTTCTCACTGTCTGCCCGTTGCCCTGCCACTCCACTCACCCTAGTTCTGGCTGCCAGCTCAGCCTTTCCCTCATTGCCCGCCCTCCAGCCTGCTGGCTCACCTCTTGCTTTTACCCAGGGGCCAGGTCACAGGAGCCAGAGGATGCTGCTGAAAGTTTGGGTGGAGGCTGATCAGTGGGTCACAGAGTATGCGGAAGGGTCACCTGGCTGACAAAGGTTTGCCACCTTTGTCCTTCTGGAGGATTCTGAGTGGACAGCCTCCAGCAGAACAAGGTACCTGCCCATTCTCATACACACACACACACACACACACACACACACACACACACACACACACACACACACCCACCCTTGAAGCATGCTGCCCTATCATTCAGGGTTTACACTTAGGTCCCGTTTGGCTCACAGGGCAACTGAATCATTTCTACCAGAGACAATTGACAGTTGAGTGATTTCTGTTTCCCACTTAGGAATAGTGGAAAGGATGCTGGATGAAGGCCTCAAGATCCAGCTTTGCCACTTATGCATACAGCTTCCTCCTCTGAGAAGCAGGAAGAGTAGTCCCTACCTGTATCCTCACAGCCCTCTCCAGAAGGCACTGATGCACACTCAGCTGGTCATAAAGTCCTTCCATGAATTTCTAGGGCAGGGTCACCTCCTCCCCGTGTGTCTATTTAAAGGGGCACCCCTTGAAGTCCTGGCTGTGTAGATAATTATGAGTAACCTTCCCCTGCTTGAGGCCTCCTGGTTACAAATCACCTTCCTCAACTGTGCTTTCCCTGATCCTCCAGATACCTGCTGAGGAAGTGCAGGAAACAGAAACCATGGGCATTTTAAGGGAAAGAGATTCATGGGGACTTACGTACTAAAAAAGCATCAACCACTGTGGCAGTGGTTGTGAGCTGGACCACCCACAGTCACACAGAACACCACTGATAGAACTTTTCCTCCAGAGTTCTTTCCTCCCACAGTCAAGAGGGTAGGGAACAGGAGGCCACAGGGCAGCTATGGAGCCTAAGATGGTCCATCTGGCTGTTGGGTGGGCACTGGAGGCCACTGTGGCTGGGTAGGACCCTGGAACGCTGGGGCAAAAAGCCACACCCTTCCACCACTGCAGCACTGATCACCAACCCTAATTGCAGGGTTCAAGGAAATGTGGGTTCATTTTCCCAACAAGTTGTTTACTCTCTCAGTTGTGTACTTCCTCCTCTGGAAGATGGGGAGAATAAGGGATTAAATGAGCTTGTACACCTTAGAACCATGCTGCTGGGCAGAGAACTCTGCTCAGTGGTGCCAGCAGCTCTAAGGAGATGTAAAGGAAAGGTTAGGCAAAGGCTTGCAGCATGTAATCAGGGACTGTTAGAGTTGAGCAAGACCTCAGTGAGTTGCCCAAGGTCACATAGTGACCTTGATGCAGCATGAAAAGATCAGAGCCAGTAACTGGACAGTACAGAATGGCACCCAGCTGCAAAGAACAGAGAAAGTTGGTGCTGGAAGAGCTGGGTTCTTTCTCCTTTCCTTCTCTCCTCCCTCATGCATCTGTAAAAAGGCTATGAGATGGTCACTTAGTGTCTGAGAAGAGGGAGCGATCATAATGTGCAGCTTCAACTTGCCAAGGACTTACAAGGCAGGGACCCTCTGGGCAGGCACATCCCTGCCCCTGACACTTCCCTCCTGCTCCTGCATCTGGGGCCCCAAGCCCATCTTGGGGAGAAATGGAGTCATCTCCTCCCTGGCAGTTTGGTTGGGATTTCTCCCTGAGCACAGCACTTTCCCAGACTCCAAGCCTTGCCCTGCCCTGCATGCTGAGCATCACAGTATCTGAGAGAGGATGATTTACCCTGTAAGGTGGTGGTCACCTGCATGCACAGCAGACTCGTGCCCTCAGCACTGCACTCACTCAGCACCCACAGAGCTCCTAGATGCATCCAAGCAGTTGGTGCAAGCAACTATCCTGCCTCCTGCTAGCAAGCAGCTGAAGAAGCAGTCATTAGACAGACACCTCAAGGAGTGCCTGTTAGCTGGCCACACACCCTGAGAGAGGTCTGCGAGTAAACAAACAGGCTTCAACAGCGATTAGTGCAAATAATTTGCGGTCCCCAGACTCAAGGCAATTCCTGTTTGCAGCCCCTACCCCAGGTGAGTCAGCCCACAGGGAGCTAGCAACCTCGGTGTCAGGGCAAGAGACATTTCACATACTTCATCTCTGCCCAAATGGCACTATCTGTGCCAGCCACTGTGTAGTGAAGCCTCAATGAGCCAGAACCTTCAGTTCTCCAGGATGCTGTTGGCATGCCACTGGCAGCAGGCAAGCAAACAGCAAGAAGTTCTTTGACACTTGCTTCAAACACAGCAGAACACTTCCACGCTCTGTTTGCCCACCAGTGCCAACACCTCTCATCACTGGGTCTGATCTCTGGGTCTATCAGCCTTGCAAAGCCTGATTCAAGGCATAAGAGGCTTATGGAAGCACGGATACAGGTTTAGGGTGAGTGTGCTACTCAGTGCCAAGCACTGAACTGAGGCCCAAAGAGAAAGCACGTTCCTGGCTCTCATGGAGCTCTTGGCATCACAGGTTACACTAGCTGGTTTTCAGTGACCATCCATTTCAAATCCAGCTCTTCTCTAAGCGTGTTTCAACGATGTTCTTGTTTTATTCTCTCTGCAACCTTGAGGCACAGGGAGGTTAAAGAGTCACACTGTGCATAGAACCAGGATTCCAACCCAAGCTCTTGCTTCAGAGGCTCAGCTACTCAGGACAGCACTTGGCACCAGAAGGAGAGCGTTTTGCACAAGGGTATAGGATAGAAAGCCCCTGAAAAGTTACAGCAGAAGCAAGTAACTGATCGGAAGGAAGCTCCTTTGGGGTAGAGAGAGCTATGGAAGGTAATGAGGCAATAAGGCAGCTTCCCCGAGGCCCAGAGGCTATCACCCTCATCCTGGCTGCTGTTGCCAGTGCAGCCCTACATGCAGTGTCCCAGGATGGAAGTGCCCTGCCAGTGTGTTCACCAGATGCTGTCATTAATCCTTGTGGGGAAGACCAGGGCTCTCAAACTAGCTGAGCATTCATACCAGCCAGTGAGATTTAAACACCCCCATGTCTGGACTGCATCCCATGCCAATGAAATCAGAGTCTCTGATGGTGGAATTTGGGATTCATGACTTTTTAAAAACTCCCCAGATGATTCCAGTGTGCAGTCAAGACAGAGGCACTGAGCTGAGAAAGAAGCTTCGATCAAGTACCCTTCTGGCTCAAGCATAGGTTTTGATTCGATACTTGGAAGCCTGGGGAGGGAATGCTGTAAACCTGCACTGCCAAACCCCATCCCAGCCTCTAGAGAAGCTGTGTCTCCATCCCACCCCATCCCTGTGTCTTCTGGGATGTGTCGGGGACAGCGTCAGGGCAAGAGGAGTGACAGCCCTATCATGGAGCTGGCAGTTGTCTGGAGGGCGGCAGTGCTGAGCTCTGTGGACTCGCATCTTTCCTCCCTTAACTCCACCTGAACTCTGGGCATGGTGTTCTGCTGCCACAGGCCCACAAAACCCCTTTCCTGGTTTCCCTGTAGACGGCTCACCCGGTTTTTTTTTCTTAAATTCTTTTATTGGTACATTTTAGGTATACAATACGTTTACATTTATCATTGGGTGCTTGT
>NW_004624754.1:4287790-4440766 GCF_000247695.1 Heterocephalus glaber | reverse complement strand
GAATGTTGAACCATCTTTGCATCCCTGGGATAAATCCAACTTGGTCAGGGTGTTTGATTTTCTTGATGACTCTCTGTATTCTGTTTGCCAGTATCTTGCTGAGGATTTTTGCATCTGTGTTCATTAGGGAGATTGGCCTGTAGTTCTTTTTTTTGGGTTGGGTCTTTCCCTGGTTTTGGGATCAAAGTAACACTTGCTTCCAGGAATGAATTTGGAAGTATTGCTTTCCTTTCAATTTCTTGATGAGTTTAAAGAGTAATGGTGATAGCTCTTCTTTAAATGTCTTGTATAATTTAGCAGTGAAGCCATCAGGACCTGGGCTTTTCTTTGTTGGTAAATTTTTTATTACATTTTCACTCATTATAATTGGAGTGTTTAGAATTTCTCTATCTTCTTCATTTAACTTTGGCAATTCATATGTATCTAGGAATCTGTCCATTTCTTCTGTGTTTTCCATTTTATTAGAGTACATCACCTAGCATTTTTAGAAGTAACTTTATCAGTAAATCAAAGACAGCCAAAGCCAAGAACATAGAGCAAAACAATGGGCCAGTCTTCCAAGTACAGGTTTATGCCAAAGAATCCCAGTGTACATGGAGAGCTTTGGTCCCTTTTACTGGGAAGCGAGACGTCTGGTCTGGATGGGCTACACCACCTGGCCCAGGCAGTGTGTGTGGGAGGACCTAAAGGCTGTTGCTTAAAATCAGCCATGGTGTAGAGTCATTTACAACTTAAAAATTGAAAATGGGGCCTGGGATTTAGCTCAGTGGTTCCACCGCCTGCCTCGCAAGTGCAAGGAGTTCAATTCCCGGTACTTAAAAAAAAAAAAAAAATTGAAAATGGACAAACACTTCAGATGAGGCTGGTTCTTAGGGAGTGGGTTGTTGCGCTGGCTGGACCCTCCCCACTTCCTTGCCCCTTGGCTCCCTGGCTGCTTCCTACTTAGCATTATTGGGGTCTGTATCACTCCTCTCAGCCTCACTTCCATCTCATTTTGTCTCCGGAGCCTGGGTCCGGAGGGCCCACTGTCCAGGGGGGAATGCCCTAACTCATCCCCGCTGGCGAACGAGTGGTTATACTGGACCCTTTTCTTATTTCTCTAGCTGGAAGGGAGGTCTTATTTCTCTGACAATGAGCAGAGAGACTTGTACAGTTGGAATCAGCAACCTTAATCTCCAAGCATGGAAAAGGATTTAGGAAGGGGCCATCTGTACCCCAATCCTACTCAGGGGAGACCCTGAAGGGAGGCTGTTCCTTCTGCCCTCCACCGTCCAGGCCTTGTGCAGCAACAGCGGATTAGGCAGCTCTAACTCTCTAGTTAGACGCCCACACTACTGGCCACCTGGGAGAGAATGGCAGGCACTTGAGAGGTGACAGGAAAATTGTCATTTTTTTCTGAGGGCATCTAGCAAGAGCCTGGGAGGGCACAGACCTCAGAGGGAGAGCAGAGCTGCAGAGGGGGGAGGAGGGTGCTGAAGAGGGAAGAGGTAACTGCCAGGCGTGGGCCAGGCAATTTGAGTTCCTCACTCGGCCGTCTCCTGAGCAGCCCAGAAGACTGTCATTTCTGAAGAGAATTGTTATGATTGGGCTTTGTGTGTCAAATCCAGGCATAGGAGTCTGGAAGGAAAGGCTGTGGCAGGTGCCCCACTCCGTGCCCATTAGCCCATCTTTGCCATCCAGCCTGGACCCAGGAGAGGGAAAGGAACCCAGAGCTTTTCTCCTTTGTTTTTCTTCCCCTGCAGCTCATCCTGTAAGGGAAGAAAAAGAATGTCACAAGGTTCTTTGGAGATTCTTAAACACTGGAGTTTCCCATCCTCTCTACAGGGCTTACTGCCACAGTCTCCATACCTTGGAAACCCCACGCTCCTTGGAAAGCACCTTAATGGTCCTGTTGATGTCCGCTGTGGCCTCAGCCACAGATCATGAGGAAGAAAGGCCATCATCAAGAAGAGAAACAGATTCAGAGAGGCTCAGGCCTTGCCTGCAGTTGCTTTAAATGGTAGGGCTTGCACTGGGGCCTGTGTTCTGGCCTTGGTGTCTCAAGATGTGGACCAGTCAAGGTCAACTCATCCCTCCCACCTGCCCTGGGGCGGGCACTTAGCTTGCAGGAATGTTAAGGGCTGGCCATGTGCTCCCTGAAGGCTGGGGCTATTCTATTTCTGTTGGCTTCTTGCTCCATCCTGGTCATGATACTCAGCCTGGGTCCTTGTGGAGGTGGGGGAGACTTAGTCACTCTCTTCTGCCTGGCTCCCTCCCGGCTCTAAGTGTGGCCTAAGGAATAGGAACATGGCCCAGAAGTGCCAGGCACGATTCCCTGTCGCTGCCAGGTTACCAGTTTACCTGCTTGTCTCCTGTGGCATTCTGAGTGGGGTGTGAATTTCATCTCCACATGACATCCTTGATCTTAGTTGTTCTGGTCTCTAAGCAGCAAGAGCTGCCTTGATTGAGGCTGAGGTGTGAGGCCAGCCTGGCTCCCGGCTGGCCTGAAATCTCAGGATGCTTCTGTCATGATGGAGGCTGCTGTTCTCTCCTGCGACTTCACCCTCCTTGCCACTTCCCTGGGCCCAGGTGGGGAGGAGGACCTTTTGGACCTCGGGGGTCACAGGAATGAAGAACAGGGTTCCAGAGCGACCATGTTTACCATCTTGCCTCTCAGTTGGTCCCACTGACAAGAAACAAGTTTCCCAGACAAAAATGCTAATGACCAATAAGAGGAAGTCAGGCTGACCCTGGGAAATAATGGTTAGTAAATATTGCCTTCCCTAGGGCCTGGGGATTTAGCTCAGTGGTTCCGCCGCCTGCCTCGAAAGCACAAGGTCTCAAGTTCGATCCCCAGTACCAAAACAAAAAAAATAAGCAAAACATTGCCTGCCCTGATTCTGTGGGCATCAGTAGTACAGGAAGACTGTCTGCACTGGGAGGAGGGTCGGACAGGGGGTGGTGTTCATGATGGTTGAGATCCTTCTTCCCTCCCACAGACCACAGAGTCTTTGCCTTTTGTCCTCACCCAGGCCATGAGGCTTTGCCTGTCACTCCTCCCCACTCCCAATAGCCCCCATGCACTTGAGGACCATGGAAAGTTAAGGGGATCTTACTTTGGCTTCATAAAAGAATACATTCTACAGTCATAGCCTGAAAGAGACAGAAGAAGCCAGACTCCCAGCCTTTCACCTTCTGGAATAGTGGAAAGTTGGAAACAACCGGAATGTCCAGCAACAACGAGCAAGTAGCCAAAGTGCTAGATCCATCCACCCCGCGATGGAGCCATAGACATGTCACGAAGACAGGCACATGATGGCTAGGTATCTAAAGAGCCACCTGGGAGCACTAGAAAGTTGAGAAGGCCAGGTGCCAACACGTTCACACTGACTAGTTCCAGATGATGGGGCTTGGTGATTATAGTTGTGCTAATCAATATCTTCTCAACCTCTAAATTGGATTCCTAGGGGTATGGGCCAGTGTCCTGTCATACCTTTGGTCCACTGAAGACTGGCCCTGTTTGGCGCATGGGCACAGAGTAGGTCAGGCTGGAGATGGGTTCTGATTCTGGAATGTAGCTTTGGTCCCAGAGTTGATTAAGCAATATTGATGATGAGTCCACCTGTGCTCGGCCCCCATGGTCTCCTGCCTGGAGGAACTTAGGGTCTCATTTTCGAGGTAAGATAGGCATTTATCCGAATACAGGCATTGAGCCCGTTGTGGGAGCTATCCTAGGCATCACCTTCATAGGAGTAAACAAACATCTGCAGGTTTCCAAGTGTGCCGCGTGATACAAGTGTGGTGTAAAGTGTGATGAGTTTAGAGGGGATCAGGGGGCGTGACAGGAGGTGGTCTTGGAACTGGATTCGAGGAGCAGCAGTACAAGGTGGTTGGGCATGAGGGCGAGACCCAAAGGGTGTAGGAAAAACCAAGCTTCCTTTCCTCTCCAGCTGCACCAGGGTTCAGGCCCACATCTCTGTGGCCTGGAGCTTGTTCGTTCCTCCCAGCTCTGGTTCCCCCATCCACAGTTGCAGATCATTTCCTAGCCTCCTCTCCACTCTGCAGCCATCTCTTCCCATTGTCAGGATTTTGTGAGCATAAATAATCTAAGCTTTATCTGGGAACTCCTACCTGGCTTCTTGCACTTGTCACTTGGTAGTTCGACTGCTCTGGTTTGTTGATTCTGCCAGCTTTGACATGGTCTGATGGTCCCATCGCTCCTACCTCTGAGCTGCCCAAATGAGTTCAGCAGTGAAATCAGGGAAAAGATGCAGGGAGTCCCTGTGTGTCCCTTGAAAGCTTGCCTTTAGCAAGAGGCTCAGAGGATCCCGCAGACCCCCAAGAGGCCAGCTCAGTGGTAGACATGGAGGAAGAGTCCGAGAGTTGGGCAGCACTGCTCCCGAGGCCTGGAGTCCCAGGGATTTGCTCCACGGCTGTACTGCAGCTGGCCTTTGTGCTATGCCCAGCAAGCCTGTGACAGCAGCCAGGAGGAGAAAGTCTGCCTCCCACACTCTGCCAGCTGCTGTGCATGCTGCAAGCCTCCCTGGTGAGAGATGGAGGCAACATGGAGTCAAGTATAGGAAGGTCCTTAGCAACTCCCCACTTCAACCCTCCTTGGAGAAACTGAGGCGGGGCACTAGTCCCCAGTGGGTGAAGGGTAGAAGAGTGGCTTAGCCAGTTTGGGCCCCCATCTTTGAAGTTGGGATGTCTTGACAGATGAGATTAGGAGGTCCTCAGCCCAGGGTCCAGCCTTACCTTCCAGGGGCTGAGGGCCAGAGCACAGAGACTGGTCCTGGCCCTGCCCTTACCCTTCTGACTTGTGGGATAAAGCACATGGGCTTTAGGATCAGGGACTGCCCTGTTTGTGCCATGCACTGGCCTGGTGGCCTTGTTTGTCAAGAATCAGAGGCTGTTTCCTTATCTGCCAAGTGGGTTGTTCTGAGGAACCACTAGAGCAGGAACTCAAGTATCAGTTCCCAGAAGCAGCCTGCTTCACTGGGCCCATTTAGACAAGGTGCTAACTTGATTTCCTTCTGTGTCCATGGAGGTAGGTACCCATGAAATGACTTTACCTCTTAAGAGCCAAGTGCAAGGAGGTTTTCTGATGCTGGGGTGGACAGGAGCAAAGAGGATGGTGTCTGTCCCCCATCTTGAACTGCTGGCTGTGCTGTGTGGGAAAGTAAAGAGTCCAACAAATTAGCATTGTTTCTCTCTGATGAAAGCCACCCAGAGGCTGGAAGTTGCTTCTTCCTGCTGTGCTTTGATAGTCCTTCTACTTCCAGGGTCTCTAGTGATCTCTGAAGACCCTGGGGAAGACTAGGAACTGTCCAGTTGGGTCTCTCAGCTCCCAGCAGAGGCAGCCTGGCACTCTGAGCTGTGAGGGTCTTAGGGAGCCTTAACCCAAACCCTCCTCCCTCTCCATACTATCTCCGAGCTTGTCTCTGGGGAGTTGGGCTGGTGATCTCTGTACAGCTCGGATTAGTGACGGAGCAATGGCCCAGCCTTGCTGAGTGTGTGTCCCCGCAGCATGGGGCTGGCCTGCTGCACAAAGGTGTCCTGTTGACTTCTCATGTCCTCCCTGCAAGTGGGGTGAGAAAGGCCAAGTTCAGAGCTCTCACCGGAGGCAACCCAGACACTGGAAAAGGCAGCCTTACCTTTCTGGCTCCAGAAATGAGCTCATGCGTCTTAATGGCCCCAGTCCCCACCTGCCTGAAGACAGTGATGGTGTTGGCTGGGCTCCAGGTTTCAGAAGTGCCATGGACAGAAGGGACAGATTTGATTTGTATGGGACCCAGAGCAGAAAGAACAAAGAGGTACAGAAGATTCTGCAGGAAACCCTGAAGATCTGCAAGAAACTCTTCCTTCCAGGGCAGTCAGCAAGCAGATGCAATGAGAACCTTATGGATCCCGAAATCCTGTGAGCTTCCCTGAGCCCCTGGCTTCTGTCAGAGATGGTGTCCCTGGGCTGTGGAGGAGGTTGCTTCTAGCTGGGTGGCCCAGGGAGCCATGAGCATTACCAGAAGTGGAAGGCAGACACTCTTGTTGCATCCCAGGATGCCCTGAAAACAGACCTTTTTTTATCTCCCTTCTTTCATATCTTGCCTCTGCCACTTCCTGGCTGTGTGCTCTTGGGCAAGTTACTTAACCACTGTGTGCTTCATCTTACTATAAGATGGAAATAATAATAGTACTCAATTCAATTATTGTGTGGGTTAAATAACTTAATTAACATAAAGAGCATAAGTCAGCGAGCACTCAACACATGTCATTCTAAAAACCGTTATCAAGCTGGACACAGTGGTGCATGCCTATAATCCAAGTCCTCTGGAAGCCTGAGGCAGAAAGATCTCAAGTTCTAGCTCAGCCTGGGCAACTTAGTGACTTAGCAAGACCCTGTCCAGGACCACACACACACGCACATTCCCACACACTATAACAACAAAACAACTCAGCACAGAGCTCCTGAGGCCAGGCTCCTTGAAAAGTCTCCCTTTGCTGGGAACACGCTGGCACCAGAGCCTTGGGGAGGATAGGCCCCGGGGAGCTCCTTGGCCCTGCCAGGATGGAGGTTGTAGAGCGTACTAGAAATCAGATGGTAGCATTCTTGGGCCCAAATCTGCTTCCTATTAACTATGTGCCATGAAGCTGTCTTTCCTAGCCTCAGTTTCCCTGTCTCCATAGTGGACTGAGGAGCCCATGTGCTTCTGCATTCCCGCAGCTGTGGAAGTGCTTTGTAAACTGAATACTGTGAGGAGCTGTCCAAGCTGTGGCCTCCCTTCTCCCTCTCCTGGTGGAGCCAGGGAGTCACCATATCCCAGCTACCAAGCCCAGGGGAGGAAGGTGTCTGTCTCCAGGATATTCAGCTGTGTGGGTCTGTCCAGAGGATAGAAAGCCACCTGTTTTGGAGGGTCACAGAGCCCCAGGCACTGCCCACCTTTCCCACAGGACACAGGCAGGGGAAGGGAGGGAAGCAAAGAGCTTGTGGAAGGTCCCAGTGTGGGGTCTGTCAACCTGCTGCTGGGGCAGCAGGGCCTGGCAGCCTGTTGAAAGCCTTTGGAGGGTTAGGGTAACTAGAGCCCTCCCTACATGTGGAGGAAGTTCTTAGAGCAGTTAGATGCATTACACACACACACACACACACACACACACACACGCACACACTTTGATATACCTCTGGGCACATCCAAAGACCTTCTCACAGCCGCCCTTAAGGATAGACGAGTCGGGCCGGGGATTTAGCTCAGTGGTTCTGCCACCTGCCTCGCAAGCGCAAGGTTCTGAGTTCGATCCCTGGTACCAAAAACAAAACAAAACAAAGGATAGACGAGTCTACCTGGGTGTCCATCACTGGCAGAGTAGAGAGACAGAGAGGGGTGGGTACATGGCGTGGTGTGGTGGGCAGCAGTCAAAAGCAGCAGATCAGATGTGCACAGGGCCCGTAGACTGGGTGAGTCAGCAGTCCCGTGCCAGTCGTTGGCCCTGATACTCTTGCCCACTGAGAGGAACCAGCACTTCTAATGCTGATCCCAAGGGCTAGGGCAGGGAAGGCTCATGATGACTCTTACTAGAAAGTAAGAAAGTGCATCCCCCAAATGCTGAGAGCATGACAAAAGATACGGGAAGGGCTGGGGATGTAGCTCATGGTACAGCACTTACCTGGCATGCACAAGGCCTTGGGTTCTGATCCAGGCACTGCTGTTAAAAAATAAAGAAGCCAGGTTGAAGAGGCCTCCACTGGCTAAATCTGGGCACTAAATTAATTAAATGCAATAATGCCTGTTAAGTCACTAGAAACACAGGAGTCCATAGTGATGATAAATAAATAAATGGGAGAGGAGGGAAGGCTTTAGCTTACATAGGGACTGCTAATGTTGGAAAATCAGCATCCAAAAGATCAGATCATGCAAGACTCTTCTCTGGGTGCTAAATCAGAGTGAAAGGGGAGCAGCAGTGGGATATTTGCATGCTTTTAAAATGTGCCTCCACAGACCTCTTGTTAATTGCTAGGGAGAAAACAGTAATTATACAGTAGACAAACTGAGCACCACATTAATCAAGTGGTCATCAAAATTGACAAATAAGAGGGTTGGGGATTTACCTCAGTGGTGCCTCCAGCTGCTTCGCAAGCGAAAGGTCCTGAGTTCGATCCCCAGTACAAAAAAAAAAAAATTGACAATAAGATGGATTTAACGTGGCTTCCAGTGTGAAGTCCCTAAAACAGGCCACCTGTGCAGTCTTTCAGCTGGGCACACGTCCTTCCAATCTCACGACAGACACAAAAAGAGGGTTGTCTGTTTTCCAGATTGGGAAACTGAGGTACAAGGAAGTAACACAAGTAGGTGGTAATGCTGGGCCTTCAGCTTAGGTCTTCCTATTCCTTGGGGTCTGTGTTATGTGATGCTGTCCCCTCATTTATACCTCAGTGTATTGGGCCTTGGATTAGTTAGGTCATTACTTTATATCTGTTACCATGTGGGGCTTGGGCTGAGTTTTAAGAAATGCCCTAATATCCTTATATATATTGAGTGGATGACAATTTGAAACTTGACTTCCACAATCCACACATTAGTTGGAAATCAGAGCTTAGCAGGAGATCAGTTTGCTCTGACTTCAGAGAACTGAATCTCTGGGTGAGGACCCACACAACATGGCCTGGGACTTCGCAGAGAGCTCTTAACAGGCAATGATGGGAGGGACACAATATCGAGAGTCCTGGTAAGGTGAGATTTTAACCGATTGTCCTTAGATGGAGCCAAGACAGTCAGGTCTCCTCCTTTGGCGACTCCTCAGGGCCACCATAGACGAGAGTAGTGATGACGAACCTTTTAGAGCTTTCAGTGATAATAAACAGCCTGCTGTGGGATGTGTGCCATAGGTTTGCCACCCCTGGACTAGAGAATGGTGTGTCCATGATCAGTAAGAATTCCCATACGGCCCATCTTCAGCCCCTTCTCTCTTGGCCAGGATATTCTTAACTTCATGGACAGAACATTCTTTTTTAACAGTGATACTGAGATATGTAATATATTAGGTGATTATAATGTAACAGTATATAGCATGTATATCACATACCATGAAATTCAACTCATTTAAAGTATACGATTCAATGGAGTTTGGCTTAGCACATTATTTTTTAAATTGTGACACTAAAAGCTGGGCATGGTGGCACACATCTGTAATCCTGGCACTTGGAAGGCTGAGGTAGGAGGATTGATGTGAGTTCAAGGCCAGCCTGGGCTACATAGTGAGTTCAAGACCAACCTGAACATAGGGCCTGCCTCAAAATAAATAAAATGTGACACTATAACAAAATTTGCCATTTTAACCCTTTTTAAGCAAATAGTTCAGCAGCATTAATCACATTCACAGTGCTGTGAAACCATCACCATCATCCATTTCCAGAATGTTCCTGTCACCCCAGCTGAACTGTAGCTATTAAGCAATAACTCCCATCTCCTCTTCCCCACCCCCAGGAACCTCTGTTGTACTTTCTGTCTCCACGAACTTGACTCTTCAGATCCCTTACAAGAGGAACATACAGCACTTGTCCTTCTGGGCCTTCTTTCATTGTTTTCAGGGTTCATCCATGTTGAAGCAAAGTGACTCTCCCTCCTTCTTATGGCTGACTCTTATTCCATGGCATGGATAAACCATGTTTTGTTTATCCATTCCTCTGGTGACAGACTTCCAGTTATTGTGATTAGTGCTTCTCAGAGCACGCTGTAGCTGTTCTTGAGGATCTAAATCATTCATTCTACCTAGGTGTGAAATTGCAGGCTTACTGCTATGCAAACGCAAAGAACTGAGTTCGATCCCCAGTACCCCCCCCCCAAAAAAGAAAAAGAAATTGCAGGCTTATATGGAAATCTTGTTTAGCTTCTGAAAAATGGGTACTTTTTTTGAGACAGGGTCTCACTATGTAGTCCAGGATGGCTTAGAACTTGCAGTGATCAGGAGGCCTCAACCCCCTGAATTCTCGGATTATAAGTCTGCACTTCCATGCCCAGCTGGTTCTTATTTTGAAGAATGTCTTCCTCCCGGTGGCTGTAGTACCCTGGGGGCCTCAAACTGCACCCCTGGGGCTGGGCACCAGGAGCTGAGCCCTGGGCCCTGGGCCCTAGAGGGCTGCCCCTGCTCACTGGTACTCCAGGTCTTCTGTTCACCGCCCCTCTGCCCGTGCTCTCTGCCTCTCTCACCTGTCCCCTCTCTCCCCAGCAGATGTGCCTGTGGAGAAGCTGGCCACCATGCCAGCCCTGCGCACTGTCAATCTCCGCCTCAACCCACTGAGCGCCGAGGTGCGTGTCATCGCCCCGCCACTCATCAAGTTTGACCTGGTCACATCCCCAGAGGGTGCACGAGCCCCTCCACCTTAGGCCGTCCTCTTTGTGCCCACCCAGCAAGGGCCAGAGGCCACCGGCCTGACACCCAGGGCCCATGGGAGTCTAAGCTTAGGGAAGTGGGGGATAGGCCAGACATCGTGTGGGGGAGGGTATTGCCGCTGGCCCAGGGCAGCTAGCTTAGAGCCGTAGTGGGCCCTGGACCACCCCGAGATCAGAGGTGAGGCCGTGCTGGCTCTTTACAGACTCTGAGCCTTGTCACTTGGGAAGAGAGGTGGCAGCCCAGAGCCTTTCCTTCTTTGGGCTCCTTGGAGGTTTTACCTCCAAATCATCAGGCACCTTCTGAGCTCTTAGAAGAGCACTGCTGAGCATTTTCTGGGCCCTGTGGGTTCGAGGCCTTGTTTCTAGTGCTCAGAGCCAGTCACTGCCCTAGGAGGAGAAGAAGACAATCCCCATCTATTTATTGCTTCCTGAGAACTGAACTGAAGGAGACCCTTCCCGGGACCTCACCCCCAGCAATATGGGTCTGGGGGCTGTCAGGGGCCTGCACCAGAAGTCCTGGGCATGTGTGGAGAGGGTAGCTCTGCATAGTAGGGCAAGGATGTCTGTAAAGGAGCCGGGACCCAGGGAGAAAACCAGGGCTGCTCCATCTGTCCTCATGGTGAAGAGAACCGTGGGAGCCTCTGAGTGCTCAGCCCTCCCCAGGGAGTGGCCAGCTGTGCCTGCTCATCAACCCCTGAGCCACAGGAGGCTGCCTCAGAGAGAACAAAGCCATTTGGGCCTGTGGCACCAGTCCAAAGTAATTAGATGGCTACCCTCGCCATGGTCTCTGTGTAGCCGAAGGCTGGCAGCCTTGTCATGGGCCTTTGGGGACAGAAGACACTGTGGACCACCGGATTTGTAACCTGCCAGCTCCAAGGCCACCACTGAAGTCCCTGATGACCTAGCTATTTCAAGGCCCCCACCCTGAGTCTAGGGTGTGGCCGGGCAGTAGGGTGACCAACCATTCTGTTTTGCCTGGAACTGGGGGATTTCACGGGATGTCAGACTTCTAGTGCTAAAATTGGGACTGTACCAGGCAGGCAGGGATGGCTGGTCCCCTCCCAGAAGAGTCCTGGGGTTCTTGCTTTCTGGTAAAACCTGCCCTTTGAATCCCTGGTATCTACCTCTCACATCTCATCTGTGGAGTGAGCAACTCAGCGCCCCAGGCCCCACCTGGTCTGTATGGCTGTCTGGGCCTGGGGAGGCCTCCGAGACCATAGGACTTGGGCAGAACGGGGCCACTTCACCGCTCCTGGGTTTAGGCTGTCCAGAGCTCAGAGCAGGAGCCCCATCTCAGCACCCCCCGCTTCCCTTTCCCTCCCTGGTCTCCTGTCTCTTGGCAAGGGGCTGCCAGGTTGGACACTGATTAGTCCTTGTCACTCAGTATTCAGGGTCCCAAGTGAGATCTTGTTCCCTCCAAGGGCTGGTTGGCCAAACTCTGGAGAAAGGGTCTCCAGAGTGAGGCGGTCAGGCAGGATCTTCAGGGATGCTGGACTCAGCCATGGACACCCAGGGCAATGAGACCCTCGAGTGCAGCCCAGGCTGGGCTGGTCTCACTCTGTCTGTACTAGGAGCGGGATTTTTCTTATTGAGGAAGAGCCTGCTTTTGGGGGATGCTTGAAGCCATCGTATGGCTGCAGCCTTGCAAAGGGAAGCATGGTCAGTGGACAAGCAACTGCATCATCATGAGGAGCCTGTTAGAAATACAGCATCTCAGGCCTCGCCCCAGCCTCTTGAGTCAGAACCTGCATCTTAGCAAGGCCCCCAGCTGATCCCCACAAGTACTTCCTACTTTGAGAAGTAAGGACCTAGGTGTGACCTGGGATGTCCTTGGAGTGGAAGGCGAAGGCTCTTAGTTCTCCCTGCTGCCTCCAGGCATCTGAGTCTATCCTCAGCCTCCTCCTAACCCAACCTGAGATACGTTGGCCTCTTCCATCTTTGTAGACTCTGTGTGACACTCCCTGTGAAGGGAGTGACTGAAGTCACTAGGTTATAGGGACTGGGCATTTGAGGCCCTTCAGATCTGCCTCTCTGGTTCACACAAGCTACCTGCATCCTGGGTTTCACCCCAGGTCCCCTGAAAGGGTTGCTGTTGGAAGTTGTTTTCTCCTCTGCTTGGGCAGATTGCCCTTGCCTCTTTGGGGAAGCCTGGGCAGGCAGAGAAGCCCCCAAATCCAGGCTCACAGTGTGAGTGAGCCCCTTAGCTTCAGCCTGCAAATAAAGAATGCATTGGTTTCATCTGCTTGGTTGGTGTTGGATTCATTCTTCACACACAGACCTCCCGGAGCCCGGCTGGCACCAGCACCCCTGCAAAGAGGGTTGACCCTCCTGTGGAAATCACAGGTAAAGGAAACCAGGATGGGGTGATACTCAGAATAGTCACAGGTGGACAAGGCTGCAGCCAAGCAGATCAAAGCATGGCCTGCCGCTGGGCCACTGCAGAACCACCAGGTGTCACCCTGGGGAGGATGAGAGACCCGAGATTCTCAGTTGCCCCTATTGGTGCCAACCATGTCACTCTTGGTAATTCATTCCTTGGGCCCATGGCTCTCAAAGAGCAGTCTCTGGACAGGCAGCATCAGTACCAGCAGGGAGCTGGTCAGAAATGCAGATTCTTAGCTCAGTGGCACTGCACTTGCCTCACAAGCATAAGGTTCTGAGTTCGATCCCCAGTACCGAAAAAAAAAAAAAGAGAAAGAAATGCAGATTCTCAGACTCAACACAAATCTACAGTCAGAAACTCAGAATCAGAATCAGCATGGTTTTGGCTTCAAGGTTAAGCAAGGTTTTGTTTTTTTAAATCTGAGTGTCCAACTTGAGTGTGATTTGAATTGTAGACCAGACACTCAATGATTTTTATTTCACAGGTGCATAGAGGACTAGTGGGTAACAGGCAGTGTCTCTGCATGTTACAGATAAATTTATTCACTTCTCTGTAACATTCCTAGCTAGTTTTGTGATCCCTCTCCAGATTCTATTTCCCATCTGTAAAATGAAGGGGCTGCACTTGGAGTTCCCTGAGGATCACAGCTTTGCAGATTTTGAGGACCATACTTTCACTTGTAACTTTCCCCTGTGGATGAGTCCTCTCTTACTCCAAAGGGCAGAGAGGGCTCTTACCTGCAGAGTTTCTGTCCAGTGTCGGCTCACAGGACATTAGCAGGTCTACCTATTGGTCAGACCCTTCCTGCTGTAGGGAGAACCAGCACAGTTCCTCCTAGGCCAGTGATAGTGAACCTTTTAGAGCTTTCAGAGATACAAACAGCCCACTGCCAGCATGCATGCCATAGGTTTGCCACCATTGTTAGGCTGAGAGGCCATGGGATTTCAGTAGGGTTTTCATGCAGGGAAGCCTGGATTGGGGGTGGGGAAAGATCATTTTCCTTGGGCTTGGTAGCACAGGCCTATAATCTCAGCACTCTGGGAAGCTGAGGCAGGAGGATTGGAAGTTCAAACCCAGCCTGGGTAATTCAGTGACAGACTGAGATCCCGTCTCAAAATATATTTTAAAAAATTGTAAAGTGCAGGGACATAGGGGTATAAACCTTTGGAGCTATTAAGAATTAAATGGCCAGGAATTTAGGTCAGTGGTCCTGCTGCCTGCCTCAAAAGCTCAAGGTCCCAAATTCAGTCCCTGGTACAAAAAAAAAAAAGAATTGAACAGCTGGGGATTTAGCTCAGTGACACTGTGCCTGCCTCGAAAGCACAAGGTCATGAGTTTGATTCCCGATATCAGAAAAAATACCAGTCTGACATTCCTTTGAATGGCTCAGAAAATCTCTGGAATGAACAGTAAGTTATTTGCCATTTTTACCTCCCGGGCAAGTTTCCTGGAAAGTATGATTACATGGAAGAAGAGGGTGGAATAAGAGAGTTAATGTAGACAGTGAGATGTGTGGGGCTACATTTTGATTGTGACTTTCCCCTAGATACTATGTTGGACCCCAAAGCCCTGCTCTGAAGCTAGTCTTTACCTGAAAGGTGTCTGTCCCTTTGAAAAAGCCACCCAGGGGAGTGGGGTACACCTCTTGGCAAAGTCAGTTGGCAGCCACCCTAGAAGGCCTCAGCAGGGCCCTGGGAGAGAGGCCAAGGCCAGAAGGGTGGGCTCAGGGGAAGAGTGAAGTGCAAGGATGTTCGGTGGGAAAGCTTTTGGGCCCATGAGCAGCCATACCATGCTCTGAGTAGTGTCTGGGGGCTGGGCCCAACCCTGAGGAAGGGACAAAGCCACAGGTGCTGGGCAGGTGCTCCTGTGTTTGTCACACTCAGCAGTGCCCCTCCTGACGCCCCCTGAATGGATAAGGAGACAGGCTGGGGGGTTAGCGAGGGCCAAGAAGGAGCAGGGCCGGGTCTTGTTCAGACTGAGTGGCTTTGCTGCTGCAAGTCCAGGGCCTTTATTGTGAAGCCAAGGCCTCGCAGGAGATGGCTTGGATGGGAGAAGTGACCTGTCACTTTCTCCTGTGGACACATTCCTTCTCCATGTTCCTGGGAAAGGTCTCTCTGAGCTTCTACTTTCCTCATTTGTAAAATGGGTGTCAAAGCCAGATATGGTAGCACACACCTGTCATCCCAACACTCTCAGAGGCTTAGGCAGGAAGATGGGAAGTTGGAGCCCTGCCTGGGCAATTACTGACTTAGCAAGACCCTGTCTCAAAAAATAAAAAGAGGGGCCGGGGATTTAGCTCAGTGGTTCCAGCGCCTGCCTGGCAAGAGCAAGGTCCTGAGTTTGATCCCTGGTACCAAACAAAAAAAGGGGGGAGCTAGGGATGTTGCTCAGTGGAAAGATCCTGGGCTGAATCCCCAATATCAGAAAAAGAAGAAAGAAACAAATGAAGAGTGCCAAGATTGTCTATGCCGAATGCCAACACCAAATGCCAGTAGCACACAGTGGAGGTAATGGCAACACCACGTTATGCCGATTTCACACGCCTGAGAGCTTCTCTCATAGCTACTTTCACCTGCTGCATGGTAGGCAAAGCCTTTGGCATCCAGCTTGCCTCTCAGGTCAAGTAGAGCTGTCCCCTACACACCTCTGGACCACATCTGGAGGCTGGCAGGACATCTAGTCCCACGGGGAACAGGAGACTGACAGTGCTCTGCTCCTCCCATCCTCACAGTTCAGGGGTGTATGACTGCTCTGTCTTGGGCTCCAAGGACAGGCAGAGGAGGAGGAGGAGGAGAGGAGGGGGGAGGGGAAGGGGAGGAGGTACTCAGGCATTGGCTGGAGCCCAGCGCAGCTCCACCTGTGTGCAGCCAGATTCACACCAGAAAGGGCACCTGGCACCTTCTTTCCTGTAGCAAGTAGCACCTAAATTAGTCTTTGTGTGACTGCCCTGGTGCACGACTCTGGGGGGTCATTCACAGTGCAGGCCCCACTGGCACCATCTGCAAGGACAGCTGTGAGAATAGGTGCCCTGGAGTTACGCAGGGGTGATCCTGCTTCTCTGGGCTATTTACAAGGGGCCAGTCAGCTGGGGTGGATTCCCAGGGAACCAGGCTCTGGAAGTAGTACTCACCTCTACACCTTAAAGAGTCTCTGTTAGGCCAGGGATTTAGTTCAGTGGCACCGTGCCTGCCTTGCAAGCACAAGGTACTGAGATCGCTCCCAGTACCAGAAAAAAAAAGTCTCTGTTAGTAACCCTCCACGCAGCATGCAGAGGACCCTCCTAGACCCTACTCCATCTACTTCTAGTTCTATCTATTTCTAGTTCTGAATGGTTCTCCATTCTCTTCAGAGCAAAGCAGAGGCCTCACCATGTTGTTCCAGGCCTGGTATCATCTATCCCTGTTGATTCACTGGTCTTACTGCTCCCAGCCCTTTCCTCAACACCCCAGGAGCACTCATGCCTCAGGGCTTTTGTATTTG
Organism: Heterocephalus glaber; assembly: GCF_000247695.1. Next base: position 4,424,545 of record NW_004624754.1, on the reverse strand, counting down.
CCACCCCCATATTCCCAGGACCAATTCCTTTATTTCCTTCAAGTCTTTGCTCAAATGAAGGCCTTCTCTAACCACCCTACTGCACCTCTCCATTGCAGGCCCAGCCTCTTTATCACCCTTAACCTGCTTTATTTTCTCTCCATAGTGCTCACCATCTAATATACTCTGTATGTATTTTATCTGTTCCCTGCCACTAAAATCTGTCTTGGTCCCGCCTGTGCCCCCAGCTCCTGAGCAAGGCCTGGCACATAGTAGGGACACTGTGTACGACTAAAGGCTTGAACAGTTGATAATGACGCACCTAGTGTTTGAGGGCCCCTGCTTTAGAGAACTGCTGTCTGATAGGGCTGCTCCCAGCTCAAGTTCAGGTCCCACATTAAATACCCATGCTTTATACCAGGAGAGTTTGCTTCCATAGGACTGAAAACCAGTAGGGATCATCCTCACTTTGGGCTTCCCAGGCCCTCACAAGCCATGTGATTGTGGCTGGGGCTTTTCCTAAGCTGGGCTCCAGGAGCCAGCCAGTGTGTGTGGCCTGAGGAAGGATAAGCTGTCTTCCCACACCATGCTCTGGCCTTGCTGCCTGTAATCCTGCCATTATGAAATCCCTGTTTTTGAACAAGCATTGTCCTTTTCCTGTGATCTTATTTCAGCCCCTGTCAGGATTTAGAAGGGGATTCCTAAAACAAAGTTGAGATTGCAGCTACACTAGGCCCTTGCTATTCAAGTGTGATTCTCAGATGACCAGAATCACAGCACTGGGAGTACGATAGAAATGTAGAGTCTGGGGCTGGGGGGGGGGGTGGCTGCTCAGTGCTAAGCACACATTCAGCATGTGGGAGGTCCTGGGTTCTATCCCCAGCACCCCCCAAAACATTAGAATCTAGGTTTCTCCCCAGAATTTGTCCTTTAACAAGATCTGCCTGTGATTCTTGGGTGTAAATGTCCTAGCAGGCAACAACTTTGGACTTTTCTACTGAACACAGACCCTCAAGTTGACATGTAACTTCACAGAGTCTGTGCCCTTAATTAACAGTGATGAACAATATTACGATGTACACTGTCACTGTACCCGTTGTGACCCCAATGTCACAGGCAGGGTTGTTGAGCTGTGCTTCTTGCATGCAGGTATGAGCTGGACTCTTTTTTTTGGTGCCAGGGATTGAACTCAGGTCCTTCCGCTTGCAAGGCAGGCAGCGGAACCACTGAGCTAAATCCCCAGCCCAATGGACTGTTTTCTAGGTTTAGGATAATATTTTCTACAACGGATTCCTCCAGGATGGTGGCTTTTGAGTGTTACCATCCCAGAGACCAATTTTATTAGCTGCTCTGTGTCTGTTAGGAAAAGGGCTAGAGGGCCAGGGAGTTACCTCCATGGTTTCACTGCCTGCTGTGCAAGCACAAGGACCAGAGTTTGATCCCTGGTACCAAAAAAAAAGAAAAAGAAAAAGAAAAAGGGCTAGAGTTCCCCAAAGCTTGAAGAGAAGGGAAAGAACCAGAGGTGCAAAAAAAGGAGAAGAGGTGAAAAGCAGCTAACTGAAAAATAAATACTAGCAGCAAATAAATAAATAAATAAATATTAGCAGCTCACTGTGCATCTGTGACTAGGAGAAGTACTCTCTGCTTACTGTCTCATTTAATCCCCACTGCCACAGGGGAGGTGGCTGCTTTTTGTGTATCCATTGCATAGAAGAGACAGGTGTGGAGAAGGTGGAGTACCTGGCCTAGGTCAGACTTGAGCAGAGGAGGCCAGGTTGGAAGGTAACTGGCTTTCAAACCTAGGTCTTTTGACCAAAGTCCAAGTTTCTTAGAATCAGTGTGCAGAGCCCAGGCAATGGCTTACAGAAGGCTCCCCCTAAACTGGAGGAGGCCTCTGGGCTGCCCTAGACCTCCCAGAGAGCTGCCACCTTATCCCCGGTGGCTCTGCCACCATCCCTAGAGATGTTTATCCTGACAGGTGGCCCGAGTCCTCCTTGACCTATTGCCCAACTCCAAAGCTTTCACTATCTCTGCCTAGACAGAGAATTGGACTTCTTGAGGTGTCTCAAGTTCTTGGTCAGAAAGATTCTATACACCTGGACTCTCCAGAGGACAAGGTAAACTGACAGATACAAAAGCTCTTCTGGCCCAAACTTCTCCCACTTTATCGATGGAAACACTGAGTTGGGGAGGAAGTGTTTCAGAATGTTCTAGAATGTTCCAAGAGCAAGTAGGTGACTCACCCAAATATGTGCAGTCAGTGGCCTAGACAAATGCTCGGGTTTCCTGGCTCCCTGTGCTGGGTTCTTTCCGTGTCTCCGTGTTTGGGAGCTCACTTGGCATATCTGGCCTCTTTTCCAAGGCTGCTGTGGCTGCTGCTCTGTGACTATGGGAATAAGCCATTAGAGACCTTGTCACTTATAAATGCAGATAACGGCAGTTACTCACATCCTTGGGAAGAGCTCGTAATAAGCATTTTTAAACATTTTGAAGGAAATTTTCTTTAGAGGCTGGTTTAGGAGAGGGAGGGGTGCTTCCTGGTTCCCAACTCTCCCGTACATCTCAGAACACATCTCCAACTCTGCTTACAGAGAAGTGGCTGTGTGAGGCTAGTGCAGGCCTGTGGGTTGCGTCAACATCTGGCAAGGACTTGCGTCCAGAAAAGATGCTAGGATGGGGCTGTCAAAATACCTGACATACACAACTCAAGGAGGAAGGCTTTATTTTGGCTCATGGTTTCAGTCCATGGTTGGTTGGTGCCAAGACAGAAACATCATGGGAGAAGGGCAAGGCAGAGGAAAGCTGCGCAACTTACAGAGGCTGGAAGCAGAGACAGTGACAGGAAGAAAGTCAGAGGGAGAGGAGGGGCCTAGGGACAAGAGTATACTCCTCCAGGTCACACCCCCAGTGACCCACTTCTCCAACCTGGCCCACCCACCTCCTAACAGCACATTCAGCCCCGAACTCATCAATGGATGAGTCTATCTGAGTATAGCGGCCCCCTGATCCAGTCTTCCAAAAAGCCCTAGCTCTGAACACATGAGCTTTTTGGGGAACATTTTAGATGAAACCATAGCAGTCACATTGCAGTGAATGAGATAGGGTCTCCACTCTTGAAGGCCGCTGTGGACTGAATGCTTGTGTGCCTGCAAACTTGTCTTGTTGAAGTCCTAACCACTCCCATGTAACTGTATTTGAGGATGGGACCCACAGGAAACACTTAAACAAGATCTTAAGGGTTGGGTCCTGATCCCCTAGGAGTAGTGTCTTTATAAAGACACCAGAGAGCTCACTCTCTCGGGCCCGCACACCCAGGAAAGGCCATGGCTGCATACAGGAGGAAGATAGCATCTGCAAGCCAGGAAAAGGGCCTGCAGCAGAAACCAAACAGCCTGAAATCTGTATCTTGGACTACACAGCTTCTGGAGTGTGGCAAAAAATACCTTTCTACCCTTACACCACCCAGCCTAATGATATTTTGTTATAGCAGCCTGAAGAGACTAACACCAAGAGAGAGGGTCATAGACCAGCTCTGGAAGCAGCCACTGGTACAGAAATATTGCTGGAATATCACAGACAGTGTTTCTCAAACTCTGCTGCACACTGGGAAGCCCCTAGGGGTGCTTACACACTGCTGATCCAGTCCCAAACTTTTTGATTTAATTTGTATGGGGGTGTGACCTGAGCATGGGGAAGACCTGGGTTAAAAAAAAAATCTCCCTGGTTTTTCTAAAGTGCAGCGAAGTTTGGGAACCACTGGGCTAAAGCCGTTCTAGGGATCCAGGAGCAGAGAGCAGAGGTTAGGACAGGGGGCAGGGATGGGCAGGTGAGAGGGGTGGACAGGAGGACCTGGGCAGGGGGCACAGCACATGCACAGGAAGGGGACCGTGCACTGCTCAGCAAGGAACATGTCTGGTGACAGAGGGAGGAGCAGGAGTAGAGGTGATGCAAGGAACAGGACTGGTAACGAGAGGCATGGGGCATGTGGAGGTGGCACATGGAAGCCCGAAGAGGAATGACAGCCGGAAGAGGCAGGAGGACATTGGCTTTGGAAAGATCACTGGGGACAGTGAGGTGAGTGGCCCACGGGTAAGGTGACCATTCACACGCTTGCTCTCTCATTCATGTCTCCCACAGGTGGCCATGAGCTCTATGAGGCCAGGACCCTTGCAAAAGGAGGAGGCCAAGAAGGGCTTCACCAGTCATTCCCTGCCTTGTCCAAGTGCTAGCATCACCTGGGGAGTTTCACAAAAACACTGCTGCCAGGCTCTGTCCACCAGTGCTGGAGACAACTTGACTGGGTGGATTCCATTGGATCAAGTGAGATTCAATCCGTCTGCATGAGAATCTCAGCCCTGCTAGTGATTTTCAAAAGGGAAAAAATCTCTGGCCCCAGGTAAAGGAAGGAATGGCTCATTCACTTTCTTGCCTGGAAGCTGAGATCGTTATTCACAGGGCAAAAATCTAGGATGTTGTCTGGTGGGTGTCTGACCAGGAGATGGCAGGACAGTTGTTTTGCCAGTCCAGCTCAGGGGACCATTAATTGAGCATCTACTATGTTCTGGACAGAAACTTTGACAATGCCACCTTTTCTCCCTCAAAACCATTTTACACATGCAGAAAGGGAGAGGAGACTGGTGCAGGTAAGAAATCGCTCAAGGGTGCACATCTGGGGATTGTCGGGGCTGGCTAATTCCAAAGCCGGTAGTCACCTGCCAGACATCCTTTCCCACTCTCCTGGGGGCTCTCAGAGCCCATGGGACTCCCCTAACCCTCCTGTGTGTTACCTCTCCTTCTCTTCCCAGAGGGCCCAGCATGCCGGACACCAGACTAGGGGCCCGGGTAAAGAGTGAGGGCCGAGGCTGGGCTGTAGGGCCCCGGAGAGGGAGTTTCTGGGCGTGGCCGCTGGGGCTGCAGCGGGCGGCGGGGCGTGTCTGTACTTTGGAGGGGAGCTGGGTCCATACGGAGCGAGTTCAGGGGGGAGCGGGCCGGGGCGCCCTCGCTCGGCTGGCACAGGTGTGTTGGGTGCCATGGTGACAGCGCCGCTCGAGCCCCCTCCTTCCCTTGGCCACGGAGCCAGGCGTGGGGCTGCGGGCGGGTGACAGAGTCCGGCAGGCAGCGGCGCAGTGCTCCAGCTCGAGCCCCAGCCTCAGAGAGCCGGAGGGTCAGGGGCTGGGGCCTGCGAGCGCCCCCTGCCCGCCTCCGCCGGGCCCGACCCGCGGAGCTCATTGCCAGGGGCGCAAGGTTGGGCACCCCGGCCCACCCGAGGGTGCCTGCAGCCTCCCTCCATCGGAGACTGTCACGGAGCGGGCAGGAGCGGGCAGAATGGAGGGTGAGTGACCCCGGCCAAGGTGGAAGGTGGCCAGGATACTGACTGGGGACTGACTGGGGCCAAGGGGGAGGAGAGGGGTTGGGGTGGGGGCCGGATGGACCGTGGCTGGCAAGAACCAGAAACTGTGGCACTCCCTGTGTGTGACAGAGACAGAACAGACAGGGGGAGACGCCCTAGGGTCCTCTGTGTCCCTAGTGTATGTGTGTGAGAGAGTCAGACTTGGGGGTGTCCATGTTGTGTGTGTGTGTGTGTGTGTGTGTGTGTGTGTACACAGGCACACGCGTGCACATGGTCACTTACCCCTGAGCAGGAACTGACACTGACTTAGCTGCTGGTGGGGTGGGGGCAGCAGGGGAGCTGGAATTCTAGAGGAGACAACCTCCGCGCAGAGAGGATTCTCTCCCTGGGCAAAAGGAAGGCAGGATGGCCCTACTTTCCAGAACCCAAGGCACAGGCTGTGTGCTCCAGCCTAACCAGATGGGCCTCGGATCTCTCTCGAAGCCTGCAAGGGAACTGTATGTAAAAAGGCTAAGAAACTGGAAGACTGAGAACTGGTCCGCAGGTTTGCTGGGTGTTTCTGAGCTTGTGCATAAACCTTTCTGTGCCACGTTATCTATCTGTTGAATGGAGAAGCTTGCATTCAACTGGCTTCACGAGGTGTATGGGGCCTAAAGTGAGAAAAGCTGTGTTGGACAAATTCATGCCGTAAGAGGAGGCCGTTATGAGAGGCAATAAAACCCTGAAATTCCAATAAGTTATTGCAGATGCTGTCAAGAATGAAAAGGAGATGTTATGGAGGCTGCACTTGTAGCTTTCCCGTGAGCAAGGGTTTGAAAGCACAGACAACAAGAGAGACAAGGAGGCATTCGTGATCCAGTATGCAGCTGGAAGATTGGCAGGATCTGTAAGAATAGCAAAGTGCTGGGGCCCTGGTGATCAGAAGCTGGGGAGATTGGCAAAGACAGAGCAAAGAGCCTTCGGAGTAATAACAACAAGAAAGAGTCTGCTCACAGCTTGGGGCTTGAAGGCAGGCAGAACAGAACACAGGCAATTTTACTTGAAATTGGGAGGTAAAGAGCATAAGGAGGAAATTGAAACCCAATACACACAGTGCTAGCAAGAGGCTCCAGGCCACCTCTAATGAACTCACCCCTCAAGGCCCCAACATCTGACATCCAGGGATCTGGAGCATTCACAGACATAATCATCGCCTTAGAGGAATTTATGCAGAATGAAGGAAGTTCTAGAAAACTGGAGCTGGCCAAATATCCTGTTTTTCAAAGAGCAGGGGGTTCTTTATTGAGGATCAAACCCAGGGCTTTGACCATGCTAGGCAAGTGCTCTACCACTGAGTTGTACCCTCACGACCCGACCTTTTAAAAATTTTATTTTGAGATAGGTTCTGCCTAAGTTACCCAGGCTGGTCTCTAATTTGTGATCCTCCTGCCTCAGCTTCCTGAGTAGCTGGAATTACAAATGTACCCCACCACACCTGGCTAAAAAATTTTTAATTGTCTAAAAAGAATTACATTGGGCTGGGCTATAGTCTGAGCACTCAGGAGGCTGAGGCAGGAGGATAAGAGGATCTCTTTGAGGAGTTCAAGGCTTGCCTGGGCTACATCATGAGCTCAAGGCCAGCCTCAACTGCATGGTGAGACCATGTCTCAAAAAAAAAACCAGAATAAGAAAAAGATTTATATTGACCTCTATTAAAATTCTAGAGGAAACTGAAGAACACATAGTGAATACTTAGAGGACAACAACTCCAGGCTCACATGGTGTTTAGATGCTTCTAAGAAAGTGACAGTGCCTGAACTGTATGCTTATTTGTCAGGCCTGAGGGCCTCTGCCATCTTTGTCAAGGAGGGTGCTAACCTTCTCTCCTTTCATACAACACCAGAATTTTATTGATGGGAAAATGTGTTCACTGCCCGCAGTTAACAGACTGTTATGAGTTCGCATTATGAATGTATTATGTTAGTAACAAAAAAGCAGGTTTTAGAACACATGTACCATGATGCCCTTTATGCAAAGTTCTATAGCCTTACTATTGGAGATATATAGGTGTGAAGAGATAGTGACGTGTTCATTTGGACTCCCCTGCTTCTGAACCCTCCTCCTAAGACAAGGACTTGGATTTAGGAAGCAATGCAGGGAAGCAGAAGTGCGTTAGTGAGGGGAGGGAGTTAAGGAGGGGGAGAAAAGCAAAAATAGGCCTATCAGTGAACTAGTTTTAGCTGTGGGCAGTTGGGGGTTCCATCCCCTGGGGATGGAAAAATGCAGAAAGCAGCAGTGATTTGTCCCATAGGAGAGGTGTACAGCCCCCCCCCCAACTGATTGAGGAATACTCTGATCCTGCAATTGGGAGTTATTCCTGTTTGTGGCATCAGAGAAGGCAAAGCAGGGAGATCCCTGGGCCCTGGCTCCCTGGGGCATCAGTGGAGTAAGAAGCTGTTCATCCCCACTGAAGTCTTGGGGCCAAGGGGAGGTGACGCAAAACATCAAAAACACATAGAGGCCAGGTGTGGTGGCACACGCCTATAATCCTACCTCTCAGGAAGCTGAGACAGAAGGATTGCCATGAGTTTGAGGCCAGCCTGGGGTACATTGGAAGTTCAAGACCAGCCTAAACTGGTGAGACCCGGTCTCAACAAAACAAAACAAAAACCGTAGGGATTGGCCACATGGGTTATACTAAGTGTGAGATTTCCAAGATGCTCATTCTCTCCTTTGTGGTACTCAGAATTGTTTTATAATACTTGTAAGCATGTCTTTTTTAATAAAAACAAAAATGTTTTCAGGGCTGAAAATATAGCTCAGTGGCAGAATGCAATCCCCAGCATTGGGGAAAAAAAAAGGAGTGCTTACTAGGAATCTGTGTAAGTGCTCCCTAGAAACAAATCAGGCTAAACTTGCCAAAATTCATCTTTTGGAGCATCTGAGAGAGAAGTAAGATGAATGATAGTGATTCAGCAGGATGCTGACAAGATTTATCCTGAAACCCTGTGGACTGATAGAGACCCATGGGGACGATGCTGGAGCTCCAGCTGACAAAGGGAGTTTCATTTAAGTCTTGATAGTAGTCTCAGGGTTACTAATAGGGAATATAAGAGGTATGCTTATCAAATCTGCACCTAGGAGCCACCACATCTGCAATGGATTCAAGATTTATTTGAACATCTTGCCTAGAATGCAGGATTAAAACCAAGATAAGGACTTGCAAGTGGACATGAAATGTAAAGTTCTGAATTTAGGTCCCAAAACTCAATGGCACACATGTAAGACAGGAAAAGCTGGCTTCTATTCTGGAGGGAAATTGTCGGGGTACGAATCAAAGTGGGCTGACAATGAGATGGGCCTGGTGTGCCTCTCCCTGGAGACCCGGGATGTTAGGGTAAGGAAGAAGCCAGGAGAGGGACACAGTGCTCGGTGCTCTCACTTGTTCTGTGTGGCTCCAGGAAGTAAAAGCAGGACCAGAGTGTCCAAGTCGCAGTAAGACGATTCAAGTCTCCATCAGGAAGAACTATATCCATCACTCAGAGCTGGCCTAGAACCTGTCTCTCCACTAGTTCCCATTATTCAGCTTGGGCCACAGGGACCCACAAGTCTGATTACTACCTGGAGGGTGTAGAGGGGGTTTTCTTGGGTAGCTGGACCAGAAATATGACCTGGGGGGGGGTCTCTGGGGGTCCAGAAGCCTCTTCCCAACCCCCAAGACAGACAGGGCCTTCTACCGAGCTGCTGGGTCCGGCTGGCCAGTAACACCCATCCACCTTCTCCACTGGGCTCCGACTGTGGTTCTGCTAGAGGAAAGTCAGCAGGACAACAGGTCAGACCCACTCCCCAGTCCCATGTCAGTCTGGCCCCAGTGTAGTGGCTTCCTGGGAGGCCCTGGTGACCTCCTCAGCCTGGGAGTGCTGTGGCAGAGAGAGGCCCAGAGTTTGGGAGGCCAGACGCCCACACTGGCTGGAGGTAGACATACCTGTGGGGAGGTGGCCCTTGCAGGGGAAGGAAGTGACTGAGAGGAGAGAAGCACAGCACAGTACACAGGAGCATCTTGGAGGCCCGTGTGGAAAGGTTCTGCTTTTCCACAGAAATGTGGCTGCCAGAGTCACTGTGCCCTGTCCTTTTCCACAAGGCCCTCACTCCAGAGCTGTCCATCCAGCCCAGGGGGTGGGCAGGGAGACAGCAGCATTCCCATTTGGCAGATGACAAAACTGAAGCCCCACAAGTACAGCATGCCCTGGCTTTATCTATAGTAGGTCTGCTGGCTCTTGCGGCATAGATGAGCCAGATTCTGGGGATACTCTGGGCCCCACCCTCTGTGGAGTCCAGCTATGAAGATCTGCACCTTCCTGTTCAGCTATGGACAGTGGGAGGGAAGTCAGCTGCTGCTAGGGAAACAGAGGCCAAGGGGTGCAGCTTGAGTTCTCAATGGGGCCATAGTCTATTGTTGGCCATCTATCCTGCTTCTCAGGAGAGTCGAGGAGCCATTTAAAATAAACATTTCTGCTCAGTCACCTCGTGTCCCATTCTACTGCAAAGATTCCAGGCTCAGACCCCAGAGAAGCCTGTGTAAGCAGCTGCTCAACCCTGATTTTACAAATGAGGATCCAAGGCATGGTGCATGGCACCGATAACGTGACTAATTTCTACCAGTTCTGCTCATGATGCAAACATAAAAGAATTAAATTCAGCCTCTTCTCCAAAGCTTTTTGCTGCGCTTTCATTAGTAACTGAAATTGCATCAAGATCTTCGCATTTTCTGATTTAAGGTTTGACTCCTTTTGAAATGCAAATGCCAAAAGAGATGGTGCACTGTGAGCCGTTATGACTCATTTCCTCATCCATGTGAACTCTTCATCAAACTCTTTTCTAAACAAGATCTTGAGAAGATGGGGGGAGAAAGAAGATTAAGTAACTTGAGACAGGGACCCTGAGACTCTGGGTGGTGCTGCTCAGTTGAGAAGTATTGGGTGGAGGAAGAATGGATCCCAAAGAGGTTAAGCATCCTCTTTCTGTACTGCTCAGAGGAGCCCAGAGGAACTGTGTTTCTGTCTCTGGCCACTGTATTCCTCCTTCTCCAGGCAAGGTTTTAGATGATGTTTGCAGTATTCCTAGTGTCAACTTCATAGCAGGAGTCTCAGGAGATCTTCACAGGGGAGCTAATGGTACCTGAGAGGGTGTAAAATGGTGGGAAACAGCAGAGGGAGAGCAAGGGCAACTCAGGCCAGGTCTCCTACTTTACTGGATGCATCCTGAATCCTGGAGTCCAGCAAAAGCAGGAATGTATGCTGTATTCTGAGTGCAAGTTTCTTTGTCTTTGAGCTGTGGTTTTCCTGAGAATGGAAAATAATTCTCTCTTTGTCAAAGATAGTTTGATGCTGTATAAAATATATTTCAACAGTAATGAAAACAATATATAGCAAAAGCTATTTAATACAGGTAAAGCTGTATCAGGGGGAAATTCATAGCCTTCAGACCCCACATTAATTGCCAACATTCATTGGTTATCTAATGGTTCTTGCCACATGCCAGAGAGTAGGTAACCTTTGGAGCTGCATTAGACATGACTTCTGCCCCTAAGGCATGTTCAGATTAGTGGAAGGGGGAAAAAATCCTCTGTATACCTAGGTAAAGTAGGAAGTGAAATGTGGCCAGTGCTGCAGGTGGATTGACCAGGCAGACTCTGGGAAAGCAGACAGCCATAGAAACCAGAAAGGGAACTCTGGAACATACGTTTGGCCTGCCAAGAGCAAAGGAGAAGACAACCCTTGATTCCCTGTCATTTCTCCTTCCCTACCCTTTAAGTCTCTTCTATCCCTACTTGCTCATACTTACCAAGAAGGAACCAGGCTTGCAAAATCCATGTTGCATTGTGAGACCTACCCGAGGATGGGCTTTGCCTCGGGCTGCAGGAAGAGGGCAGTAGGAGGTCACAGGTCTCAGGAAACCTCCTTCCTTGTGGATCCTCCTGCTCATCTGCCTTTTGCTCTCCTGAGCAGTCCCAACACAGGCCTGGCACAGGCTCGCTTGTTTGGGTGCACACCCAAAGGAACAGGCTCATTACTGTGTCCCTTCAGTTCCCAGGCTGCCTGGCAGATAGCCCATAGGTCTCTGAGGCCCTCTATAATTTACTCTAATGACTCTCTGGGTCTGTAACAAGCCCATGGATTGGAGGAGGGGCGAGAAGCCTGGGCCATCCTCATTTGAGAGGTAGAGAGGATGAAATGATCTCCCCAGTTCACATATGAGTACAAAGAGGTGGCACGGGGGATTAGTGACCCCATCATCAGTCCTGGAGCCATATCAAGCTCAATTTACCTCTGTGTCAGAACTGTACAGTCACTGGCCTCTCAACCACCTTATAACCAGTGAGTGACCATCTTGGCCAACTCTCAGTGCCATGGTTTCTGGTTCTTAGTTCAGTGTCCTTGCACCTTTGCAGCAACACTGCCTCCGTGGAAGGTCACATAGCCTGTTCATTATTCTTTTTTTTTTTTTTGGTACCAGGGATCGAACTCAGGACCTTGCGCTTTCGAGGCGGGCGCCAGAACCACTGAGCTAAATCCCTGGCCCTACATAGCCTGTTAAGAGGCAGTGGGGCTGGGGATTTAGCTCAGTGGTTCTGACGCCTGCCCTGCAAGTGCGAGTTTGATCCCCAGAACCCAAAAAAAAGTTATTGAGACTAGAGGCAATGGGGAGCAGGGCAAACATCTCATCTGGGGAGCAGGAGCTTCAGGGGTCTGTGGTGCTATTCCTGCCCAACTTTATGCCTTCTACCATGCTTGGGGTTCTGAATCTGGACTCTGTCAACCCCTTGGAGGTCCAGGGTGATTTGCTTGAATCCCTTGCATTAGCCAAGACACTGGGATTACAGCAACAGAAGCTGTGCGGGCTGACTTAATCAACAATGGGACTCCACTGGAAGGAGAGGGATAGTCATCCTGAGAGAGGGAAAGATGTGTTACTAGGACCCAGAGGCAAATGCAAAGCAAAAGCAAACGCCATCTTTTAGTCGAAGGTAAGTGCAGACTCCTGCTTGACAGCCCTCAAAAGCTACACGCAAGGAGGGCTAACTCCCCAAGGGAGAAGTCACTGTGCTCTAAGGAGAGGTAATGATGCAGAATGCACCAAATCCCTAAAAGCTCAGTACTACCCTGAGAGTGTGTGCTAGACATCGGGCGTTCCTTTTGGGAGAAGAGCCAGTGCTTTTGAAGACCAGAATTCCTTTCCAAACAGGGACCACTTCACTGTGTGTCAGGAGAAAGTCCTCACAAAGCCTCTGTGAAATGAATTAAAATGCATTAAATGAATTAAAAGCATTAAATGAATTAAAATGCAGCCTCAAAGAGTTTGGTGATCCCTCACAATGTTAAGCTCTACAAAACCTTTGGCCTTGAGGGTAGATACTGTACAGTTCAGTGGTTCTCAAACCCAGCTGCACAGGGACATGACCAGGGAGCTTTAAAAAAAATACCAGTGCCTGCACACCACCCTGGAAATTCTGATCGATTTGGTGGGGCATGGGGAGTGGGGGTCTGCATTGAAAATCCTGTGCTTTTGTTATTAATCAGGGCTGAGAACCCCTGGTGATATAATCAGTATTCTATCACATGGAATAGAGTTGCTTTCTGATTAGACATATAACATACAAGTTGGAAAAAAGGAAAATAAAAATGTCTTGAGGAAACACCACCCCCTGTGGACCAACACTGTTAATTTTTAAAAGTTAATCTTCAGGTCACACAAAAACTCTTTTTATATGGATTAGGGATTTATAATGCATGCATGTACTATTTTGTGACCATGACAACTCACGGTCAATATATTCCCATGTGCTACTAAGTGTCGCTGCTCACAATGCCCAGTGGAAGGCTGGATCTGGGAGCAGGTCCCTTGTCCAGGTGCTGGCTGGCGGTGTCCCACTGTGAAGGCTCAGATGATTGGGATGCCCCCTGCAGTGCACATCCCTCCCTGAGCACTTCCCCCTGCCAGTCTGACTGATGAAAAGGTTACCCTGATGTTCCTTTATAAATGGCATTTCTTACATTACCAATGAACTTGAACTTTATGTTCAAGTGGCTTATTAGCTGCTTGTCCTGTTTCGTCCCCTGTACCCTTGGCAGCCCCCTCACGTGGTGTTTTTCAGCGGATCCAGTGCTGGGTTCACCTAGAGTCTCCCAGGAGGTGGTGTCCAGTGAGTGAACTGAGTCTCTGGTCTGGGCCTTTGTCCCTAAGTGTTACCAGGACAAACCAGCAGGTGGCGGCAACGATGATGTTATTAGTGAGAGACCTGTGAATTCTGGGTGCTTCTGGGCTGGGGTGGACTAAGTGCCTTCATTTGAGCGTTGCTTTCTTTCTCATAGGTCTTTCAGGCTTGTAGGGAGGCTCCCACTAGAGTATTATAAAATACTATTCTCACATCCATTGTGCAGTCTACACACTCAATGTTGCTACTACCCAGCTGACCTGTACTGAGCAGCCAATCAGCTCCAAGCTCTTTATGTCACCTCCTTGAGACTTCGCCACAACCCCTCTTTGGTAGGAGTTAATTTATTTCCATCTCAGCAATAGGGAATCTGGTTTCCAGGGAGGCGATATTATCTACCCTACACCACAGCCAAGAAATGGTTGTATTTCTGTTTTAAAGGTGAGACACTAAGTCCTGAGGACCAGGGTGGGAGGCAGGAAGAAGGACTCGGACTTCCCAGAGTGGATATCCTCTACCTGGGCATTGGTCCAAGGCCTTTTGGTCCTGGGGTTCTCAAACTGCTATGTGCATTGGAATCATCTGGAGGATGCTTTTTTAAAAACTTTCTTTTCTTTTGTTTTTAAAGAGACATTTGAGGGTGGAATCCAGGGCCTTCTGAATGGTAAGTAAGTTCTATACCACTGACTTCTTAGCCATGCTTTGCAGTTTAAAACACAGATAGCTGGGCTCCAGCCCTGAAGATTTCTGGCTCACTAGATCAGAGATGAGACCTGAGAATATTTGTTTCTAATTAGTTCTCAGTGATGCTGATTCTGCTAGTGGGGACCACACTTTGAGAACTGCTGTGCCTGGACCTTCTCCCTGTGCTGACTTTCAGTGGTCCAGAGCTTGGTCTCTGAGATCATCAGCATGCCCTGGAGACAGCCTCATTACATCCTAAGACCTCCAGCAGGTTAATTGGGTTTAATGGGTAAAAATTTCACAGGATGTAGCCAGAAGGGCACCTGACAGATCCCAGAAAGGACAAGTCCAAGGTGTTAATGAAGTCTTCTGCCTGGAGGCAAGCAGCCCTGCCATCCAGGGAATTGCTGGGAACAGGCAGATGTTCTTCCTCAGGGAGAGAGGACCAGGTGTAGTGCTGGAAGTTGGACTGAGTCTAACATGCCCAGGCTTGGTGGAGGCACTAGAGACAGGCAGGGTCATTCTCAGATACTTTCTGGGAGTAGATTTTGGAAAATGGCTTCACTTGAGAGCCAAGGGAAGGGAGTTGAGGAAGCAGATAGGCTAGAGTCTATCCTGAAAGGTTCTGGCAATTTCTTCTGCCCATGCACACCCACTGATCTCCCGCAATCATGGAAACTACTTTGGGGTTGACTTTGAGGCTCAGCTCGGTGATCCTTGTGACAGGCCTGGGATAAGTGATGCTATCCTGGGCTCTTTCTGGAGAGGCCTAAAGAAGGCCTTCAACACAGCACTGCCCCCTCTGAGCAGCACCTTGTCTCCTGGTGTCAGGATCTGAACTTCCTTTTCTGCTTCCTACAAATATTTATTCATTGCACATTCATCAGCTGTTTACTTAAGCATTGAGTAGGGGCAGGCACTGCCACCAGCAAGAAAGGGAAGATCCTTGCTCTGCAGAAACTGACTTTCAAGCACAGGGTAGAGGGGAGGCACTAATCCTGAAAACAAATTAAATATGAACAGACTGATGAACATAAGTTACTGTGAGAGATAATAGAGGAGGAATCAGTGTGGGCTTCTCTGGGGAGACAACATGTAAGCTGAGAACCAAAGGAGGGGAAGAACAAAGGCTGAGGGGTTAGAAAAAGCAAGAGTGTATAGGCTCTGAGAGGGTGTCAAAGTGGCCAGACTGTCACAGGCCTAGGAGAGAGAGGCACTGCATAGGACCGGGCGATGTCAACAGGATCAGACCACACAGCGTGGTTGAAGCCAGGGTAAAGAATGTGGATTGTATTTAAAATGCAATTAAGGGTCTGGGTAATGCTCATTAGTGGGTGCTAAAGTATTAAATGAAAAGCAGATGGGGAACTTGATGGTGGAGGATCAGACTGAAATCCTCTGAAGCTGCTGATCAAGCTAAGCACCACAAATCAAGAGACTACCAGACATACTCTGATCAAACCTCTCAGATCCAACTACTAATTATAGGAAATACAGGCCACAGAGAGCAGAATGTGTAAAACGACATCACAAGGGAGCAATCAGCAAAATCTGCAGGAAACTTACAGATAAATCATGCCATCTTTATGACAAATATATTGCAAAGGAGAAAGACACAGAGGGGGAAGCTGTAAACTAAAAAAGACCCAGGAGCCATATCAGTCAAATGCAGTATAGGCTTGGTGGTAGATTTTATAATGACAAAACTTAGTGAATCACACTCCCAGGTCCAGATCCTCTTTGCAATGTAATGTGGGTGTTCGTTCCTCCTACTGAGAGCTGGAAACTATTTCTTCACTCACTTGCACCCGTGCTGCTTTGGCCAATGGGAAGTGGCAGAAATGACGTGAAAATACCAGTTTCTTAATTTGCTCTTGGAACTCTGAGGGCTCTGTTCTCTAAAGAGCCCAGTCCAGGGCCGGGGATGTAGCTCAGTGGCACCACACCTGCCTGGCAAGCACAAGGTTCTGAGTTCAGTTCCCGGTACCAGAAAAAAAAAAAAAGCCCAGCCTCCTGGAGGATGAGGCCAGTAGAGAACTGAGACCCCCACCCCATGCCAGTAGCCAGCACTAATCACTAATAACAGGAAGGAGGTTGTCTTAAACCTTCCAGCCCCAGCCATCAGATGGCCACAGCTGCATGAGAGATCTCAAGAGAAACCTGCAGAAGAACCACCCAGATGTCAAAGCCATGGTGCCACAGCACTAAGTGTTGGGGTGGTTTGCCAAGTGTTTGGGGTAGTAGCAATCTTGCTCAGATCCTCAAACCATTCACACAATTAGGAAACCATCAGGGAATTTTGAATGGTGGATGCTGAACATTTGCTAATAGTGCAACTTAATGGCTAATTTTGCTAGACTTGATAATGATGTGATAGTGGCTTTTTAAAAAATTAGAGACTCAGGGGCGGGGATTTAGCTCAGTGGTTCCACCACCTGCCTCGAAAGTGCAAGGTCCTGAGTTTGATCCCCAGTACCAAAAAAAAAAAAGAGAGAGAGAGATGCATTTTAGAGCTACAATCTGAAATATTTGTGGATGAAAAGAAATGATGTCTGGTGTTTGCTTCAAAATAACTCAAAAAGACAGTATAGCTGGAACAAGGTTGGCCTTCAGTTGATTGTTGTTGAAGGTAGGTGAAGTATACAAGGGAATTCTTTATACTACTCTGTCTTGTACTGGTTTGTTAAACTATGCTCTTTGAGGGCCAAGGATTTAGCTCAGTGGTTCCGCCGCCTGCTTCAAAAGCGCAAGGACCCGAGTTCGATCTCCGGTACCAAAAAAAAAACTATGCTCTTTGATAGGTTCACTATAACAGTCTCTCTTGTACAAAGTTATATTTTCTATATTATAATAATGATGTTTGCCACTGGAAGCCTAAGCAGAGGGTATCATCCCCTCTTACCAGGCTCAGGAACTTTCCAACTTCCCAGCTCTGCCCTCCAATGAAGTGCCCCCCTCAGCCACTGCTCATCCCTGCAGTACTGATGGCTCCAGCTCATTGGCCCTGCTGCCCCCAGGGACCTCCAGCCTCCAGGTCTCAAGCCTCCAGTGGGCCAGTGGCTGAGCTCTGGGTACAGCAGAAAGGTTCCCCAGAGACTCTTCATCCCTTGGACTGGGCCACATTCAGTCCCAGAGGAAGGCAGTTTGTAAGACAACATGGTGAGTCACCACAGCTAATGACTTCCCAGAAGAGCTATGGTTGGACACTGAGCTGATTCCTTCGAAACACGGCTTGAGAAACACATGCTCAAGCCTGGTTCTGAAGCAGAAACAGAAACAGAAGGGCCACCTTGCTACATGTTCAGTATGGAGCTAAGCAAGCACAGGATGCTCTTCCTGCCTGCAGACTTCTGGGTACAAGGAGAGAGAACAGAGCTGCTGTAGCCTGGCAAGAGCTAGAGCCATGGAAGAAGAGCATCTTTGTCCATTTTCTGTTGCTATAATGAAATACCCAAGATTGGGTCGTCTATAAAAAACTAGCTTATTTAGTTTGTGGTTTGAGGGGCTGGGAAGTCCAAGAGCATGGTGCCAGTATCTTCTAGGGCCTTCATGCTACATTGTGACATGGTGGAGGGATCATATGGTGAGACAGAAAGTATGCTAGCTCAGAATCTCTTTCTTCTTATAAAGCCACTAATGCCATCCAGGGGGCCCCACCCTTATGACCTCATTAATCCTAATTATCTCCCAAAGGCCCCACTTCTAAATATATTAACAGGATTTGGGGAATTAAGAGTCCAACACATGAGCTTTTGGAGGATACACTGAAAAAATAGCAAGGATCAAGCTGTGCCCGTAAGGGACTGGGAGGCATCTTCTGGCAGAATTGGGCCAAGTGAGGAGGGAGTTAGGAGACAAATGCCTGGACCTCACCTTTTTTCTCCCCTTGCATCTCCTTTACACCACCTATTGGCTAAACCCAGTCAGAAGCCAGAGGGCAAGGGAACCCCTATGATGTAGGCCATAGAAGTAAGAGCCATTTTTGGCCAAGAGCAAGGCCCAGGAGGATGGAGCATGGATGGGTTGGAGAGTATTGATGGAGAAGAGTCAACACTGGGGAATGGGTCTTGGGGAAGATGGGGTAAGAGATCAGGGTTGGAGTGGTGGTGAGTTAGAAGGTGTGAATGGATCCATTGGCATTGGAGTCAAGCACATGACCAGGATACAAAGGTGAGCCACACAGAAGGGTCTCACCCATGGTGAAGAGTTGGCCATGTCTTCTTTGCCTAGGGTCCTGACTTCTATGCTCTTTTGGTCCTAGGGGAGCCCTCTCAGTCTCCCAATGGCAGCTGGCCCCCAAGTCAGAATGAGAGTAATGCTGAGGTTGCTCCAGCTGCAAACCTCACCTTCTCCTCCTACTACCAGCACTCCTCACTGGTGGCAGCCATGTTCATCGTGGCCTATGTGCTCATCTTCCTTCTCTGCATGGTGGGCAACGCCCTGGTCTGCTTCATTGTGCTTAAGAATCGGCACATGCGCACTGTCACCAACATGTTCATCCTCAACTTGGCTGTCAGCGACCTGCTGGTGGGCATCTTCTGCATGCCCACCACCCTTGTGGACAACCTCATCACTGGTGAGTGTGGGCAGGGGGGCAGCAGGCATACTCTCTGGCCCCCTATTCTGCTGTTAGATAATCCTGAAACGGAAGATGGAGATCATTGCTGGCCTGGCCTCTTGGTAAAGATGCCATTGTCTCAAACTCTCCAGATTTTCTTGTAGTTGAGGGGATTCGACTAGAAATAATACATACAATGAGCTAATCACTTTCTTTGTGCCAGGAATTATGTTACATATGCTTCATGCATTATCTTAATTCCCCCAGCAGTGCAACAAAGCATCCTTTATTATTATCCTCATTTTATGGATGAGGAGATGTGCTCAGGATGGTTGAACAGATGGTCTCTAGTTACACAGCTGATGAGTGCAAGGTTTACATTCTCACAGGCCTACCTGCAGTTATTCTCCCTGCAGCCCCACTCTCCCATGTAGCTCCCTTGGGTAGAACTGGGACTGATGGGAAGAAGTAGGAGGGAGGTAGATTTCCTCTGAGTAATGACCTTAAAAACCCACACCTCTGAACTGTTCTCACAAAGGACAGTCCTGTGCTGAAGGTAAAGAACTCTCCATTACTGGGATTGTCTAAGCAAGGGCTGGCCTCAAATAGCAGAGATTGTGACATGATATGTACACAGGGACAAGACTACATGACCTCTAATTCCTTACCTGTGCATCCTGCAGATGTCAGAATGTCTCCATTGTCACATACACACTCTCGTGAACAGCTGTTCTTCTTTTAGAATCAAGGTCCCATGGACTCCAGGCAGCAAGGGATTGGTTTCCAGGGCTGTGGTCTGGTCTGGTCTGCAGACTCTGAGCTCAGACCACCAGCAGCTCCCAGAAGCTCAAGATCAAGTCCTTCGGAGTGACTGACCTGATGGTCCAGAGGGGCCATAGCCCATATTTCTGGGCCCCCAGAAGTGGAGCCACCCTGGGCTACACAGTGAGTTCAAAGCCAGCCTGAACTACATAGTGAGACACTGTCTTAACCCACACTGAAAGCATTTATTTACATTTTAAAAGGAAATTTATTTGAGAAACACATGAAAACATGACAGATGATTTCAAAGATCACTTTACACAATAAAACAGCCTATAATAATAGCACACATATCTTTGCAAGGATAAACACTCCAGTAGACTTATGTCAGTCACACACAGGTAAAACACTTTTGAGCAGATGAACTGTACTACTAAAGCAATAAGTAAAAAACTGTATAGATGCATATCACTAAGGCTGGCAATTATGTGTTCCCAGCTATATAACTGCAGTCATCTGAAATACCAAGACAGCCTTAGTCTTTTTTTTTTTTTTTCGGTACTGGGGATCAAACTCAGGACCTTGCGCTTGCAAGGCAGGCACTAGAACCACTGAGCTAAATCCCCAGCCCAGCCTTAGTCTTTTGTTAAGACCCATCCAAAGCTTCAATGTATCACTAGTGCACAGGCGTCACCCAGAGAAGCAAGATCTTGAGAACTGTTCTCTTTCATACATGCAGATGGACAGACAGGACATCTCTTCATTTACTGAGGATTTTCAAAGTTTTACACAAACACAGAATACTTACACACAGTCAGTGTTGTGGTGATACAGCCTGTGAAGTCAATTTTGCATAAAACCCTGCAGAACTTTCTAAGAGTCTTTACACAATCTATACCTCCATTGTTGGAAATGATGTACAGATGAAATACACAGCACAGTGAATTGTAAAAAATAATGCTGAAAATGTAAAATAGTGGGTGAAAAACTTCAAAAAGTAAAGAAAAACAAAAACACTAAAAAACACATTTTTTTATAACACTAATAAGATTCAGCATATATACTGCAGGGATAGCTTATGAGTAATTACACATTAGTCCCTAAGGGCTGCCCAACTTCAGTTATTAACTATATTTTGAAATCTTGTATGGCAATGAACAGCTGCCTGTTTTCTCTGAGGCCCCAGCTCTCTGAGGAGAAGATGCTCATGTTCATTCTCTACTTCTTGGCTCTTCTCCACTCAGTCCAATAGTCAGACTCATGCACCACTCTCCTTGGCAATGCCCTCCCCCACACACCCCAAAGACCACTTTCCCGGGTTTCTAGGTATTTGTTCTGCATCTGACAAGATAGGCAGATATGAGTGTCCTGTGAACAGCTGACAACACACTAATTCCTTCCCCCAGTGGGAATTATCATTTCTGATTTCAGATTTCAGGATTAAAAGAAACATCAGGATTTTAATATATTAGGAATATAATTTTTGGGATTTTAGACTTTGGGGCACTTGGTCTTTATGGTGTCCTAGATTGTGTTTTGCAGAATTAAGATTAGTACTGCTTTTCTTTTTTTCTTTTTGTGAGACAGGGTCTCACTATGTGGTTCAGGCTGGCCTTGAACTCACTATATATCCCAGGCTGGCCTGAAACTTGAGATGATTTCCTGCCTCAGCCTCCTGAGTGCTGAATTATAGGCATGTGGCACCATGCCTGCCCAGCACCTCTTTTCTAGTCCGGGACCTAACCTAGGATCACATATTGTATTTCATTGTTTTCTTAGTTTCCTTCAATTTGTGACAGATTCGTGGTCTGTGTTTCATGACTTTGACACATGTGAAGAGCACTGATCAGTTATTTTGGAGAATGTTGTACAATTTAGGTTGGCCTGATGTTTTCCCCTAATTAAATCCGGTTTATGCTGTTTTGTTTCCCTCTTTTGCTGTACTGAGGATTAAACCCAGGGCCTTCTCACTGAGCTACATCCCCAGAAGCCCTACCCTTGTAAAATTTTGAGACAGGGTCTCACTAAATTGCTGTTACCCAGGCTGGGCTCAAACTTCCTATTTTCCTGCCTCAGCCTCCCAGAGTGCTGTGATTACAGGCCTGCACCACCACTCCTGGCTTTGTATATGCATTTTTGATAGGAACACTACAGAAGACATGTTGACAAAGTACATGTAACTAATAGTGATGTTTACTTTGATTACCTGCTCAAAATGGCGTCTCAGGTTTTTCAACAATAATGCCATTATTTTTCCCTTTATAATTAAGAAGTATCCTGTAGGGAGATACTTTGACACTATGCAAATATCTCATTTCTCATTATACTTTTGCATACTAATTTTTGCATGCATTGATGGTTTCTGCCTGCAACAATTATTACTGTCATGTTTCCCCAGTGATAATTTTCTCCTAACGTCATTCCTTCTACATTTATTAATTGGAATTCTACTCCACTGGATTTAATCCAATGTTACCATTCTTTTTTTTTTTTTTTTTTTTGGAACCAGGGATCGAACTCAGGTCCTTTCAATTGTGAGGTAAGCAGTAGAACCACTGAGCTAAGTCCCCGGCCAGACCATTATTTTGTAGCTTAAACTGCACCAGTTTGGGCTAGTGGGGACTCTTTCCAGTGGGCTCTGTGTCCTTCCAACATGTTGCTATGATTTTTTTAGTATTGTATTTCCTTGCTTTTTGGCATCACAAAATGTTTCAGGCTCATTTTGTATTTTTCTTGTGTCACCCTGGAATGAACCATTCTCTAAGGAGCCCTGTTTTCTCTCATTGGAGAGTAGAGTTTAGAAACCAAAACCTGGGTTCCAGGGGTATCCATTGCTACCGGGGTGTCACTACTTCTAGACCATCTCGAGGGATAGAGCTAGGAATTACTTATATACTCAAAGGTATTTAGTACACATACCTTTATTTATTTCTATACCCAGCCATCTATCTGTATTTTTAAAACTATGAGATCATACTAATACTTTTGATTCCAATCCATATCAGAAGATGCATTTTAATTTTTCCCCTTTTCCTTATTTGTAACTTCTCAGACAATCAGAAATCTAGCTCTATTTAGCCATAATAGATTTACTTACTCCACCAATTTTGTATACACGTAACAGCTTCAGTGATGTGGGTTTCCCCTTTTTCCCATAATTAGATTCAATTTATATTGCTTCTCGGCCTTTTGGCTAAGATCAAGTGTAGATCTAATTTATGCATTTTGTCAGGAATACCACAGATTTATTCATGAGGGTACAGAATCTGTGTGTGCTTCTTTTCTTCTTTAGTCTAATAGTAAATAGTTGAAATATTGATTTCCAAAGTCACTAACTTAGGTTAGTGTCTAGCCTCCCCCTTCAGTGTGGTTAATTACTCATTTGTAATACAATTGGATTTATTGATTACTGTTTGTATTCCACTTGCGGTTCTCCTATACCCAGATAGATTTTAGTTATTTTTTTATTTGTGAAACATTGCTATGGTTCTAAAAAGCCTGCGCCATACAGACACACTCAAAGAACTGTCCCTCCCTGTCATCTCAAGTACCTCAGTTCTCCATGACTGTCACCCTGTCCTCACCCTCTCCCTGTACAGGCTGCCAATCTCATTGTTTTCTGATTGATCCTCCCTGTACTTCCTTTGCACAACTGAGAAAATAAGTGTGTGTTTTCTTAAATTCTCTTATTTCTTAAACTGCTCAGCCATCAGACCTGATTCACCACGAATCCACAGTGATTTAGGGGCAAAGAGATGATAAAGCAATCTGTTCAATTTTCCCACTTGTCCAAAGAGGATGGTAATAGTAGGGTTGTTGTGAGGATGAAATGGCTTAGAACCAAGGGGAGAGTACAGGCACAGGAAGCCAGGCAGGGCTCACAGAGAGAAATCACTGGGAAGTACAAAGACCAGGTCCTGATTGGAACTGTCTGTGCTGGGATGGGCTGCTTGGTTCCTCGGTTCGGTTCTGGAAGTGTGCAGGCAGAGATCAGGTGACCTCCAGCAGGACAGGAGGAAAGACTCAAGCTTCAGAGATCCTACCTTAGATGGCCAGGAGTCCCTGACTGTCAGTGAGTGGGCACCTTTCCCTCTGCGGGGACCTTTGTCATTGCAGGGTGGCCCTTCGACAAGTCCACATGCAAGATGAGCGGCTTGGTGCAAGGCATGTCTGTGTCAGCTTCCGTTTTCACACTGGTGGCCATCGCTGTAGAAAGGTGAGAAGTTTCCAGGGCTTACTGGGGTGGGCACAGGGGTGGGGAGCTGCCTCTGGTACTGGGCTTGCTGGGAGGGGGGTAACACTCTGTGGTAGGTGGGGCTGTAGGGCTAGCTGCCTTCTAGACTGCTGAGGATACCACAGTCCCCTCCTTCTGGAGGTCTGGGGGCAGTTCCTGAGGAGTTTCAGTAGCATTCCTGGGACCCCTGAGGAGCTGGAGGGCAGTCCTGGTCCTGAGCAGCAGGAATCCTGCCTCCTGTGATCCTGAGCCAGGGCAAGAGGTGGGAGGGCAGCTTGGGAAAGAGGTCTCCTCCCAGCTCCTTCACCCTATCCCACAGCATGCTTGCTGGTCTCCGAAGTCCTGGCTTTTCTCAATCCCTACTTCAACCCACCTCTGCCACTTCTGATCTTTCAGCCTCAGGGCCCAGCAGATTCTCTGATAAGCACATTAATGAGGCCACAGGTGAGGAACTGAATGGAGCTGGGGGCTGAGGAGGCTTTGAGCCAGCACTGAGCACACAAGTCTTCCTCAGTGTTCTACACTTGGGCATTCTCCTGCTCACCATCTCCAGGGCATCAGGGCTCCTGCTGGTGCTCTTCCCCAGGCACTGGAAACAGGCAGATCAGCTGAAGGTAGTTTTTGTTCTCATCATTGCCTCCTTGCAGAATGCTGAGTAAGTTACTTAGCTACTCTGAGCCTGTTTGATCTCTTCTATAAATGGAAGACACTCTCTACTGGGCTGGAGGCTCCAGAGAACTTCTGCCTATAAAGCTTGTGCAGTTCTTGGCACAGAGTCCAAATGCCAGCTGCTAGCACTGTTTTATTTCTTCCATACCCACTTCTTTGTCCTCTCTCCAACACGAGCACTTCTCAGCCCTGCCCTTTCTTGAATCTAGTGTTCTCATCTTCTTTCCGTCTTTGCTCTCACCAAACCTAGTTTTCTGTAGCTCAAAGAAATAGGCAGTTGACATGAAGAAGCAAGTTTCTTTTTCCACAAAGCACTAGCCAACCTTCACTTTGTTTTGCTTGTTGAGTCCTAGGTGAGTGCAACCTCTCCCAGAAGTGTGTGGGGTATTCTCTAAGTCCCATGCCCTCCAGGAGACCTTCCTGCGATTCCCTCCACCTATGAACAGCTATTGCATTCATAACCAGCACTGCATGCTTTCAGAATTATCTGTTCTCTGGAGATTTCTTGAGTATGCAATGCTAATGAAGCCAAGGAGGTCAAGGTTGCAGAGGTTGAGGCGGCAAGTCTTGAGTCAGGCTGTGGGAAAGGGAAAGGGTGCTTCCAGGCTGGGAAACAGGGAGGCAGAAGCCTGGGACCCAGGTTAGTGAGTGGAAAGGCTGCTGGGCTGGAAGTCAGCCTGACACCTGTGTTCTCGCACAGGTTGTGCTGTAAGGAGCCATGTGACCTTGTAAGAAAGTCCCTCTCCCTCTCTCAGCCAGGTTCCCCTTCCACTGAATAAGTAAGCTTGACTGGTTAGACCTCAGGTGCCTGGGGTTTTGTTTTGTTTTGTTGAGATAGGGTATTGCTATGTAGCCCAGGCTGGCCTTGAACTCCCAGTGATCCTCCTGCCTCAGCCTCCCACAAGCATGCACCACCACACCTGGCAGGTTTTGGTTTTTGGTTTTTTTTTTTTTGGGTACTGGGGATTGAACTCGTGACCTTGTGCTTGTGAGGCAGGTGCCAGAACCACTGAGCCAAATCCCCGGCCCCCTGGCAGGATTAAAAAAAAAAAATTATTAGTATATGTTTGCAGTAATGCTGACTACATTCATCCTGGGAAGTTGGAATAGTTACATAACACACACGATACATCTTAATTCTTTTTTACTTCCTCTTCCCCTTCAGGTGTGCATTTTTTGGCATCAGTAGGTGAGACTGAGACTTTTTAAGAAGTAGGAGGCCCTCCTTTTTCTCACTATTAAGTATCCAAAATGTCTACAAGGATGTTATTATCTCACTTCTTCACAAAAGCCCTACAGAGCAAGTCATATCAGTGGTTTTATTTTGCAGATAAGGAAACTGAGGCTTAGAAAGAGTTCGAGTAATTGTCCTTTTGGTTGTTCATTCAAATGGTCATCCAAACACACCCTGAGAATGATGATGAAGTCATAGCACCTGCCCTGGAGCACTAGTTGAGCAATGGCCTTTGATCCACATGGCAGGGGCCAAGTATCCACTTCCTCAACCTCCAGAACCGGTTCTCAATACTAGCTACACCTGAGAATCACCCCCAGGGCTTTCAAAGAAAAGCAGTGCTAAAGCCCCTTCCCAGACAAATTACACTGGAGTTTTTGCCCGAAGAAAGAAGCACAGGTTTGTTTTTTTAATTGCTTTGGGAGATTCTAATGTATGGCGAGGCTTCACAGCTACTGGTTTATGTGACACAGTGGAGCACAGTCTGGGTTCAAAGTCTGGCCTCTTGCTGTTGGCTGCTTGTGTGACCTTAAGCCTGTGGCTGACACCTCTGAATCCCAGTTTCCTCTCTGTAAATTAAGGGTAAAACAGCAATTGCTGCTGAGAGGTTCTAATGAGGAACTACGCAGTGCAGACTGGGCCTCACACAGCAGAGCTACTGATGGGACATGGCTGAGAGGGTGGCACAGGTGCGGTCAAACCTGTGCTCCAAGGGTTTTCTGGGGAAGCCATAAACAGCTACAAACTGTGTTTGGTGATACACCCAGGCAGCCTTTTCCAAGACAGAGTGCGTGCCACTGATTGGGGCCAGCTCTCAGTTTACCCCAGAAGCACATAGGCAGGATTCAGTGTCCCCAGTCTTTGGTTCCCTCCTCCGCTCTGCCAGTGCTGCTGTTGCTTTTGCTGCTGGAGGACTCCACAGGGTAAGCTGCCTCCCTGCCAGGTGAGAAACCAATCTGCTTGCAAACTCACTTAATGAGCATCTGAGCTGTCCTCTGACTCGCTGGCAGTGCCACTGGGACTGTCAAGTGTCCTCATCCCGTCACCCCTAATGAAGGTGGGCCCGGGCCCTCCCACAACCCTGCCTCTTCCCCCTGCCCAACGCAGGTTCCGCTGCATCGTGCACCCTTTCCGAGAGAAGCTAACCCTGCGGAAGGCGCTGGTCACCATCGCGGTCATCTGGGCCCTGGCACTGGTCATCATGTGTCCCTCGGCTGTCACGCTGACCGTGACGCGCGAGGAGCACCACTTCATGGTGGATGCGCGGAACCGCTCCTACCCGCTCTACTCGTGCTGGGAGGCCTGGCCTGAGAAGGGCATGCGCAAAGTCTACACCGCCGTGCTCTTTGCGCACATCTACCTGGCACCGCTGGTGCTCATCGTGGTCATGTACGCCCGCATCGCGCGCAAGCTCTGCAAGGCAGCCGGCCCCTCGAGCGATGGTGAGGAGGCTGCGGGAGAGGGCAGTCGCGCCTCGCGGCGCAAGGCACGCGTGGTACACATGCTGGTCATGGTGGCGCTGTTCTTCACATTGTCCTGGCTGCCGCTCTGGGCGCTGCTACTGCTCATCGACTTCGGGCAGCTTAGCGAGCCGCAGCTGCACCTGCTGTCCGTCTACGCCTTCCCCTTCGCGCACTGGCTGGCTTTCTTCCACAGCAGCGCCAACCCCATCATCTACGGCTACTTCAATGAGAACTTCCGCCGTGGCTTCCAGGCCGCTTTCCGAGCCCAGCTCTGTGCGCTGCCCTGTGGCGGCCAGCACGCTGCCGCCTACTCCGAGCGGCCCTTCGGGCTCCTGCGCAGGCGGGTCTTGGTGGAGGTGCAGCCCAGCGACTCAGGTCTGCCCTCGGAGTCGGCCGCCAGCAGTGGTGCCCCTAGGCCTGGCCATCTCCTACTGCGCAACGGGCGGGTGGCCCACCAGGGCTTGCCCGGGGAGGGACCGGGCTGCTCCCATCTGCCCCCCACCCTGCCAGCCTGGAACATCTGAGGTGGTCCCCACTGCACACGTGACCCCCAGCACGGGGCTGCACCCTGGAGTTAGAAGAGGGTGCCAGGATGCTTCCTTGTCACACAGGTGGGCTGGGCTGGTTCACTCTGAGAGAGGCTGGTGAGGGGAAGAGGAAGGAGGGAAGTTCCCCAAACCCTTCTGTATGGTGGACTGGACAACCATCATCTTGCTGAATCCTCACAAGGCTTTGCGAATGGGCTTTCAAATTTTTTGTGCTGGGGATTGAACCCAGGGCCTTTGCACTGAGCTGCATCTTCAGCCATTTTGGTCCTTATAAAGGTTTTGTTTTGTTTTGTCTTTGAGACAAGGTCTCGCTATGTAGTTCAGCCTGGCCTTGAATTCGCTATGTAACCCAGGCTGGCCTCAAACTCATGGTGAACCTTCTGCCTCGGCCTCCCCTGTGCTCAGATTACAGGCGTGAAGCACCACTCCCGGCTCCTTTTAAAGTTTGAAGCAGGGTCTCACTAAGGAAGTCACTAAATTGCCAGACCTGGGCTTAAACTTGGGATTCTCCTGCTTCAGCCTCCTAGAGTGCTAGTATTATAGGTGTGTGCCACCAGCTTGCAAATAAACTCTTATCCCCCTTCTACAAATGCAAAAACAAAGACCCTTAAGAGGAGAGGTGACTAGCCCAAGGTCTCTCAGCTGGAGATTTCACTTTCCCTTTTGTCTGCAAAAGCAGTGAAGTATATAAATGGCAATTAGGGAACAGAGAAGCAGGAAGGAACTCTGACCTGTGGTTTGATGCTGGGAACCTGTATCTTGGGGTGCCCCTATGTGCTGAGACTGAAGCCACTCCCCTGACCCTTTCCTAGGAGGACAATCTGTGTCCCTCCCACCAGCTATAATCTGTTGGTCTGTTCCAAGAAGGATTTCTGCCATTCTCTCCCAGGACAGCACAACTGAGCAGCCTCAGGAACCCTGGGGAGCCTGTTCCAATTGCGGGGATCCTGAGCCCAGGGAAGGGAAGAGGAACACTCTGCACCTCCATCACCAAGACCCAGGCAGAACTTACAATGCCACAGGCAGCTGAGAGGCCAAATGCAGCTGTCTGTTTGTTAACATGTGGGCCAGGGGGAGAGGAACGCACAGCATCTACTTCCTGCCCTGGGAAATGCATCTGCTCACGGGGGCTCCAGGGGCTCCGGGGGCTGCTGGTACCAAGCCTTCTCCAAGGCTTCTCTTCCCTGCTTATGGCGAGGGAAAAGTTGGCCATCTAAAGCTGCAGCTGGGTGGCCTCTGGGGACTCTCGACGGACAAACACTAAACCCCTCCCCAGCATGGATGACTCATGCACCCTAAAAATGGAGCAGGGTGCAGGAGATCTGTGTTTCTGTGGCTCTCACCTGCATCACTCCAAGAGTGAGGCAAACTCCAGGAGGCAGGAAGGATGGGGCTGCCTCTGGTGGTTCTTCTGAAGCTCCAGTAATCTGCAGCTAACTGGACAGCTTCCCTTCACCTCCACTACTTCCATTGTTAGACATTTAGTGGATAAAAGAGAAAGAAACACTTCTAGGAGTCAGGTCTCTGAGGCTCTGATAGTTTCTTTAGTCAATATACAATGACTTGACCCTGCTTATTCCACTCTAAGCTTTGGGTACAGGGGCTGAAGAAAATGGACGGCCGTTCTAGTGTCCAAGTATGTCCCAGACACTGTGTCATTTGATTCATACAAGTTGAGATGGAAGATGTTGTTATTGCCATCTCGCCAAGAAACTGAGGCCCAAAATGGCCAAGGTCACAGGGCCATAGAAGGGCAGAATTTGCATGAGAACTGGGCTTCTGATTGTTCTTCCCACACTGCATCCTGTATTTCAGGGAAAGTGGGCATAGCAGGGAGCAACACTGGAAATTCCCCAAAGGTTTTCTGCCCAACATGAAACCAAAAGGCAGTATCATGGTAACCAGGCTCTCGGGCTGGGAAATGAGAGTCTATTGTGTTTGCCCTTGTAATTTCCAGCCTGAGCTGCCCTGTGCGTGATGTTTGTACCCATGTACTGAGCAGGCTGCCAAGGTTCCTCACGACTCTGGTCCAGGAGTCTGGAAGGGATGGATGAAGGTCTCAGGCTGGGTGTGTCACCCTGCCCCTGAGTGACCATGCATGGTCCCCTTCTCTGGTTCTGTTTCAGTGTCCTGTGTCACACAGGCCTGAGCATTGTTGGCTGTTTATGAAGACTTCTGACTCTAGGATCTAAAAATAGGCCAAAGAGCCATCGCAGACCCCAAATACCCATCCCTGTGGCTGGGAGCTTTCTGAGATCATCTCTCCCCTGAGACATTTCTTGCCTTTTAGCCTGGCCTCCCTACCACAAAATCACAACCTTTCCAGAAGGAGGGTGTGAGGGGACCAAGATACTCTGCAAACAATCTTTCCATTTCAATCTCTTTGCTTCATTAACCTCCCAAAGTTGGGAGGCTCTCAGAGGTCATGACTGCCAGAAACCCCCTGGAGGTCACAATTCATAGATGTTGCTGCTATTTTTACTTCTTAAAAAAAAAAATCGGAGGCTATGCCTGCCTGTTCCAAGACTGATCTGAATGGTGACAGATGATCTGATGCTGTCATGAAGCAGTGAGGCCTTGTAGGGGGATTGGGAGCTTGTTTCTTTGTGTATGTGATAATATACATGCAACGTAAAATGTGCCATTCTAACCATTTTAAGTGCATAGATCAAAGGCTTTAAACAAATTCACATTGTTGTGTAACCACTACCACTACCCATTCCCAGAACATTTTTGTCATCTCAAATTGCAGCTCAGTGCCCATTAAAGAGTCACCCCCCACCCCCTCCTCCCGGCCCTGAGTAACCGTCATTTTACTTTCTGTCTGAATCTGACCCCTCTAGTTACTTCAAGAAAGTGGAATCGTATTCATCCCTTTGTGACTGTTCTTTAACTTAGCATAGTGATCTCAAGGATCAGCCATGTTGTAGCCTGTGTCAAAATGGTCTTTCTTTTTAAAGGCTGAATAGTATTCCATTGCACATACAGTTCACCTTTTGTCTATTCATTTGCCTTCAGTGGGTCTTTGGTTTGTTTCCACCTTTTGGCTATGGTAAATAATGTGTGGTGCTTTTAGATAATGAAAGTCGTTCCTACAAATAGTTCCTGTGTGAGTCTGAGGACAAAAACCGCAAGATCTCTCCAACTTGGCATTTATAGGTGACAGAGCAGAGGCTCCAAGGACAGCTGTGACCTGTCTCACACTCTGCCTGCCTCAGTTGCTCTAAGCTCCCTCCCACTGGGCTTAGTTTCTTGACTAGAGCAGCTAAAAAACTGTATCCTCCACCCACAGTGTACTTTTATGAAGCTGTTTTTGTAATTATAGCTTTGTTATCTTTGCTGGATTCCTGTGTCCTGACACCTGGGCCCTGTTGGGAGCCTCATACAACCACGGGCCTCAAGGACAGTCCACATGGGCCTCTCCCGATGATGTGCCACCCTCTGCCTCTGGCTAGGCCGGGTCTCCCAAGGTGACTGCCCTCTCACAGACGGAGAGTTTGGGGATAAACTGAGTGTGTGATGGGAGAAGAGGCCAGCAGCCTGTTGACACTGAGCGTCTCCACCCCAGAGGGGCTCTTGGAGGGACTCTGTGTCCTGTGGTGCCATGTGCAACAAGAGCAGCCATTCTCATTGCAGATCTCCACGGATGAATGGGCTCTTGACTTCCTCAAGACCGAGCGACACTCAGCTGACCAACGTGAGCTGGAGGCGGGAGCCACTTGGGCCACAAACCACAGTCTACCCAGCCCTGGGCTTCAGGCTTTCTCCTGGGGCCTGGAGGATGCATGAGTTGACTTGGGTTGGAATGGAGGGCATAGCTGGCAGACGAGGACCAGAGCCCCCTATCATTAGCCTACTGTGTATTCATCCCCAACTCCAGATGGGAGCCAAGCCCAGGGCTGCAGGGACAAAGCATTGCTATTAAGCTCTGAACCTTTCTGGATCCATTTCCTCAGCTCACCACCCTGAAGTGCCACTGAGGAAAGATCAATAAGAAAGCAGTGACCAAATAGGCTTCATTATAAGTAACTGATGTTGCATCAAAATAGAGTCCCTGTTGAATGACCCAATTTCTGTTGGGTTTTTTTTTTTCTCTGTTCAAAAGTACTACATAATCATTGTGGAAATTTTACAAAATTTAGATAAGACGAGAAAATTAGAGACACCCATGTCCTATCAAAAGAGATAGTCACTTTCATGTGCAGATAGATTTGATATTTTTGTAACAGCTTTACTAAGACAATTTGCGTATAAAATTCACCCTTCGTAAGTGTATGTCCAGTAAGCTTTCGCTGTTGTATACATTGTATAACCACTGTGATACTCAAGATATGTCCATCATCCCAAAAAGTTCCCTTGGGTCATTTTATAGCCAATCCTTTCTCCCCACTCTCTATCTCAGGAAACCACCATCTGATTTCTGAATGCTGTGTACATGAGATCAGACAGTGGGTAGCCTTTTGATTCTGGCTTCTTTTCACTCAGCAGTGTGTTTTTGAGGTTCATTCATATTTCAAATTTATCAATCCATTCTTTTTGGTTTTTTTGGTACCGGGGATCAAACTCGGGTCCTTGTGCTTGCGCAGCAGGCAGAGAAACCACTGAGCTAAATCCCCGGCCCAATCCATTCTTTTTTTGGTACTGGGAATCGAACTCGGGGACTTGTGGTTGTGAGGCAAGGGGCAGAACCACTGAGCTAAATCCCCAGTTAATCCATTCTTTTTATTGCTGAGTAGTATTCCATTGTGTATAAACACATTTTGTTTATCCATTCAACAGATGGTAGTCACTGGGGATATTACCAGTTTTTGAGTATTTTGAATAATGCTGCTATGAACATTCACATAGAAATGTTTCTATATATGCATATGCTTTCAATTGTCTTAGGTAAGTACCTAGGATTTAGTCTACTGGATTACATGGTAAGAATATAAAAGAAACTGCCGAGGTGTTTTCCAAAGTGTTGAACCATTTTGCATTCTCATCAGCAGAGTATGAAAGTTCCAGTTGTCCTGCATTCTTGCCAACACTTAGTAATATCCATCTTGATGACTCGTGATGCTGGATATTTTTTCACATACTTATTGGCCATTCTTACATCTTTTATTATAAAGTGTTTTCAAATCTATTTTTAAAAGTATGATTATATTATAGACTTCTCCCCCCAAATTTGCCCTAAATCTAACAGGCACTTATCACTAATAGAAGATTTAAAAACGCATCAAGAATGGGTTTAACCAAGGATGGTGGCATGCATCTGTAATTCCAGCTACTCAGGAGGCTGAGGCCAGAGGATCTCAAGTTCAAGGCCAGCCTGGACCATTAATGAGATCTTGTCTCAAAATAATAAAAAAGGATTGGGGATGTAGCTCAGTGCTCCCTGCTTCCAATCCCCAGTATCGGGCTGGGTGGATGGATTTAAAGCAAGAGAAGAGGGTAGTGTGATAGAGGTGGGAATGGCCTCTCCAAGGAGGTGACATTTTTTTTTTTGGTATCAGGACCTTGCGCTTTTGAGGCAGGCGGCAGAACCACTGAGCTAAATCCCTGGCCCAAGGAGGTGACATCTGAGTACAGATATAAATGAAGTGAGAGGCAGCCCTGTAAATATGTAGGGAAAGAACAGGCTGGACAGAGCATCACATGCAAAGGCCCTGAGGTAGGAATGGGGTCAATGAAAAAGGAATTACTGTATACTCAAATGTTATAAAACTTCAATACTTTTATTTTTGATCAACTCAAAACATTTATTCAGTGCCTGTTAAAAGCCAGGCATGGTACCATGTGCTTTTTTGTCCATTATTCATTTCTCATAATGGAATATAAGCATGTTGTAGACAGGAGCTACATCTATTTCACTCCTTTGCTTTGGAGTCTGATCTAGGATATTGTCTGGTGCCTAGAAGGCAGCTAATGAATGAGTGAAGCAATCAAATAAGTAGGCATTCATTATTCCCATATCAGAGATGGGGAAAACAAGGCTCAAAGAAGTTAAGTGACTTACTGCAGTTCACATGACTAGGGGCTGCTGAGCCTGAGACTCACATCCTGGTCCATCTGACCACAAAGCCTTGGTTTTGCTACTCCCCCCAGCTGCTGTGGCTTCTGCTTCCTACATTTGGGAAACTGAGGTTAAGCATAAAAGCAAGATGAAGGTCTCCTGTAATCCTAAAAATAAAACCAGCAAGCCACAGGCTCTGGGCTGCCATTTTGGCCGTGAAGATACATTTTCATCACATGCAAAGGTTTCCAAAGACTTCCAAAGATGGAAGGAACACCAGCAGTTAAGTAAAAGGTATACATTTAGTGTGATCCAACACCACATCAAGCCCTCAAGGCAACCATGGGCTCCCAGGCCCTTGTAGTCGCTGAAGAAGGGAAAGCTACTGAACTGGCTGTATGTCCCACCTTGTTGTTTGTGTCTTCCTGCAATGCAATGCCCAGTCCTTTGAATCCAGTCACCAACAAATGCTGCTGTTGTCATGTGTAAACAACCAAAATAAGTGCTGGTGGAAAAACCCAAGTGTAGTGATTTTGAGACATGAGTTTATCTGTCACATAGCCAGTGGTATTAAATCATTCTCTGTTTGAGGAGTAGTCACTCTCCCCCACCAGCACCCTCTGTCTCCCTCTCTGTGGAGGTTAGAACAGCCAGATTAGGCTATTTTAGTGACTAGGCAGCCTTCATTTCTGTGCTCTGACTGCCATGGGGAGCAGCAATTTGTTTGTCCATAGTGCTGTCTGGTGGTCCTTTGAATCACCTCCAATGATCACAGTCACCTTCTTTATTCTCTTTTCCATGCCTTTGGAAAATGATCCTGTTACTCATGCTATTAATTATGGGTAATAAATGCATTGTGAAAGTTTGGTGTTTCCTTTTTATTTTGCATTGTATTAGTACTTTCCCCCTTCTGTGTCTTCATGATGAATGAGAAATTTTCAGGCAAAATAGTCATTCCCTTAAGAAAGGTAGAGAGTGCAGTGGGGCGAGCCTATGGTACACGTCACAGTGGGGTGTTTGTATCTTTGAAAGGCATCACTGGAGCAGGCTATGCTACCCCTTGCACAACTGCAGTGTTTATTTGCTAGATGACAAATTGATGTGTGTGGGAGCTAAGACATTTCTGTGAGGGCCTTACAGTCCATACGTGGTGAAATCAAAACAAAAGGTCAGGCTTTGTGGATTGTAGTCCAGTGTTCTTAACACCATACTGAATTACCTGTTTGGTTAGTGCCCTGCTTATATAGCACAGTTTAGGCAAAACTCAATTCTAGTTGTACTCACTGAACAACTTGTTGTCTGTTGAGCCTGGAACATGGCCCTCTCAACAATCCACCATACAATGAGCAGAACAGAAAAGAGAAAAATCGTAAGGTGATACTGCACTTCTTTTTTTTGGTACCGGGGACTGAACTCGGGTCCTTGCGCTTGCACAGCAGGCGGCGAAACCACTGAGCTAAATCGCCGGCCCTACTGCACTTCTTATAGTGGGGTCCACGGTTGGCCAAAGAAAACATGGGGCAGCTTGAAGGGTGTCAGAAAAGGCTTCCCAGCAGCAGCTTGAAGTAAACTTAAAGGACTGAGCTGGAGACAGCCATGTGGAGAGGAGGATCTAAAGCAAGGAGGTGACAGGCTCAGCTCTTCATCCTTAACTCATGTGGCAGCATGTGGACAGTGAACTAGGGGGACATGGATCTGGAGGTCAGCAAGGGAGGAGGTCTTTGCAGGAACCCAGGTGAGAAGTCATGGGATTGGCTGAGGCAGTAGGGATAAAGAAGCGGCAAGTTCAAGAGCCGCTGGTGAAATCAATCTGGTATCCCCTGAACTGGTGAGCTGTGGGAGGGCGGCTCATCACCCATGATGATTTCAGGGGCCACAGCAGAACTGGCACAAACTGGTTAAAGGGGACATAATGGTGCATATAAGAGCAAGTGCAGAGCACTGGTGGATCCAGGGGCTCACAATAACAGCAAGGACCCAGGCTGTGTCTGTTTCTCTGCTCTGTCATCTACAGTGTGAATTTCATCCTGTCTGGCTTGCCAGGTCACATAGAATGCAGCCATCAGCAGTCAGAGGAACACACTTTTCTTGTTGACTGAGAGAGACTCTCTCTTGTTATGACTTTCCCTAGGACCAAAAGGAGGCAGCCAATCCTCACTGACTTAAACTGGGTCAGGAACCCATTCCTGAGCCAGTCCCTGTAGCCAGGGGAATGCCATGTTCTGAATCCCAAATTCTGGGGTGGGGCTCTTGATCAGTTAGCAAGAATAGGATTATTATGACTGACTGAGATAAATCAAGACCCACCCTGGATACCTAGATTAGAGCCAACCTCTGATTAGTCTTGGAGGGGAGCACCACAAAGAAGCTGTATTCATTAGAATGCTCTTCAGTTGCAAGAAACAGAAGACTGAATCAAAGTGGTTTAAACACAATAACAAAAAAATCAATTATTATCTCACAAAACAACAAAATCAGAGGCAGGGAAGCTCCATAGATTGGTTAATGCAACAGTTCAACAGCATCATTAAGAGTCAAGGATTTCTGCTTTGCATCTTCATTGCAAATGTATCATTGTTACCTGCAAGCTGCCTCTCCTCAGGCTGTAAGGCCATGGTTGGCAAATTGTATGACAATGTCCAACAGAAGAAGGGATGGCCTCTTGCAGTGTATCTCACAGAAGTAATAGAACCTTTCCCAAAAGCCTTTGGCACAAACTCCTGTTCCATCACTTTGACCAGAATTATGTCACATATCCATAGCCAAACCAGCCATTGACAAGGGAAATGGAGCCACCACGATTAACCTACTCAACAGAACCCTCCTCTGGGGTTCAGATGGCACCCAATTCCATAAAGCACATGGACACATAGGGATAGGTGGATGTGTGTCTAGGGAACAGCAGTCCTATTAGAAAGGAGGAAACAAGTGTTGGGCAGTCCACCACCAGTGGCTGCTGCAGAGGACAACCAGGAGGAGCCTCTAGGAAGCCCCAGTTGGTTGCCTGTGAAGACCCAAGGGGGAGCTGGTGAGCTCACGTTTGTATTGGTGAGGAGGAGATACTCATTGGCCAACCACACAGGCAAATCCAGAGATAGCTGCACCTAAGGACTGACCACTCCCTTCTTCTCAAAACCCCTCCTATCCTGGTTCCCAAGGTGCATATGGTTCTATCCATCTCCTACCTCTCTGGCGTCCTTCTCACTCCTTTACTGGCACCTCTTCTATGGCCTACCACTGAGGAATATTGGGATTCTCTCTACTGTTGCTCACTCTATATTTCTCCTAGGTGATCTCATGTCCCATGACTTCAATTGCCCAAAGCAATGCCTCCAGTCAATCTTTTCTCTTCTGAGTTTCAGGCCTTATACCTCACTACCCAGTGGGAATCTTAGCTTGAACTTTAGTACCTCCAATAATTTCTTCAAGGTCCTTTCTATTATTTGTCACTGATAATTCTGAGTAATTTTTTCCCCCTGTCTTACGTAAATGAACTATGCAAATGCAATTTCAAACTTCTGTCTCATGCAAATCTACTGCTGTCCTGAGCCTTGTTGCCCTATTCATTCTTTACTCTTCCCCTGCTCTCCTCTGCGTGTGTGTGTGTGTGTGAGCGTCTGTGTGTGTGGGGGGCACAGGGGGAGAAATCATATAGACTACGTAGTGGTACCTTGGCTCAAAAACCTACTTCTTTCCACAATTCTGGGCACAAACAGAATTGGAGGAGAACAGAATCAAATTCAATGGTTAAGTTCAGTGTTTCCCTTACTGGGAAATTTGATTCGGTTCTCATTCAATTCAGTTTGTGACCAGAATTGTGGAAAGAATTAAGTTTGTGAACTGAGATATCACTGTGTATCTCAAGCTTCTTTCCCAGAGGTGTGCAAGGGTAAATTATTGTTTCCTATCTTTCCCCACCCCTGTAACCTCTTGTTGCCAAATGCCTTACAGTACCTCCTACAGATGAGTATATTCGGTACCCTGCTGACATTGAGGCTGGTGACATGAACTTGCTTTGGTTAATGGAAAGTGAGCATAGTGTGTCAATACCAACTCTGTTCAAGAGCATTAGAACCCATTATATGGTTCAGCCATTTCTCTCTTCTCTCTATCATGAGACCAACAAGACACAGTCCCAGCTGGGTGTGATGGTACATGCCTGTAATCCCAGAACTTTGGGAGCCTGAGGCAGGAGAATTACAAGTTCCAGTCCTGCCTGGGCCAGTTACCAATTTAGCAAGACCTTGTCTCAAAATAAAAATAAAGGGTTGGGGATATAGCTCAGTATGAAGCCCCTGAAGTCAATACCCAGTAACACACAGAACACGTGTGCATGCACACACACAATGCTTTTATTCAAGACCCAGAATAAGAAATATGTGGAGAAAAGCCAAATCAACCTGCAGCCCTGAGGTGTACTCCAAGAAAGAAATGGGTATTGTACGATACTGTGGGAGGAAGATTGTCTGATATGTTATCTAAGAAAATGGACTAAAAGAGTAATTGGTATCAGGAGGAGAATATAGCTCCAAAATGTTGTCATTGTATTTGAGGCCTAATTCTGGTAGTCTTTGGTCACTTGGAAGACAGATAATGTATCAAGTAGCTTATAATTTAGGCAAAGAGGGCATCTTGGTTACTTTTAGCTGCATTTGACAGAATTCTACAAGAAAGAAATGAGCTCAGAAAAGAATCAGCTGTTTTGTAAAAAGGGGTGAAATGGAAAAAAGAAAACCCAGTGTTTAGGGGTTGGAGATACAACTAATGATCATCTCCAAGAAAGACAGAAATTGAGAAATGCTTTGAATAGCAAAGGTGAGTAAGTTTCAAATTAAAACTTAGCCTCCAGAGGGTGTGGAGTGGATTCTGTAAATTCTCAGCTGGATCAAATGGTTTAGGAAAAATAGATTACAGGCAAGGCCCTCCTCTAGAGGTCTGATAAATTCAAGGTACCTCACCAATTACAGTATGCCTGGAGAGAAAAGAATTACAGGTGTGGTGATTGGCACGTGCTGCTGACTAGAGCCAGGCAGGTAACTGCTATCCGTGTTCCTATGAGCATTGTGAAGCCAGAATGCATCTGCCTGGGTCACGGGAGAGTGATTGTTATTGTTGAAGAACAATCTTTGGGTTCCCAAGTTTCTGTGGTCAGAAAGGAGGCTCTCAAGGAGTGTATATTTTCTAGATATCCCCAAGAAGGATAATGGAAAAGAAAGGACACTTCCAGGGGAAAATGATAACAGAGGATTATTTTCAGGCAGCCAAAGCAGGACCAAGCCAAAGAGTGTTTCCTACATTCATCAAGATTGTGGAATTCTAAGAATTGGTGGTGGTTGTATGCCTCCCACTCTTTCTGTTAGTGAGCTGGAGTATTAATTTCAATGTTTACTTTGTTTTTGTTCAGCCGCTGCATATGAGGTACAAGTGGGAAGGTAGAGAACATTTATTTGTTTAGGTTCATAAGTCTGGGTTAAAAGAAGTCAAAATAAGTCAGGTGTGGAGGCACACACATATAATCCCAGCACGCTGGGAGGCTGAGGCAGGAGAACTGCAAGTTTGAGCCCAACCTAGGCAATTTGGCAACTTAGTGAGACCCTGCCTTAAAATCAAAAAACTAAAAAGTGTTGGGGATGTAGCCCAGTGTGAAGACCCTGGGTTCAATCCCCAGTACTGCAAGGAAAAAAAAAGTCATATCTGGAAAGTATCACAGGTACTAAACTTTGACCCTGACCTTTGAGGGTCACTCTGGGGAAAGAATATTTTTCCTGTAAAAGGGAGAAATGAATATTGTGACTAAGAAATTAGTCACGATAGAGGGTAATATTGTTCCTGCTTAATTTGCTTCTCTCTCTGAGGGAGAAGTATACCTTCCTAGATGCACAGTGATGTGCTTTCAGTACCCCTGAGAGGAAGACTCTGTTTCCATGCCTCACTAATGACATCAGGAAAGTCATATGACCTTCTTAATGGAATGTGAGCAGAGTTGACATATGCCATTTTTTTGAGAAAAAGCTTGAGAGCCAGTCTGTGATCTGCCATTTCTTTTTCCCCCCTCTGCAACAAGACTAAGATGGGGAATGCTCCCTCAGCCTGAGTATGAAAATGGAAAGACAGATGGGGCAAAGCACAGCTAGCCCATAGTCACCATCATGTAACTCAGAAAAAGAAAAAAAAAAAAGTTTATTCCGACAAGCTACTGAGGTTTTTTGTATATATATTTTGTTTTAGCTGCATAAACTAGTAAAAGCAGATGAGTACAGTTGGCTTCCAAGCAGGCCCAATTGGTGGGAGACACTGGCAGGAGCTGCAGAAGGGTGTGAGGGAGGGAAAGAACCTGTCTCCACTTCCCCATCTACCCCGGCAGATCCCCATCTTGAGATGGATAGGGCCCAGTGTTTCTAGCTGCCAACCATGGCCCCTGAGCTCCTTCCTTTGGGTACCCCGCCTCCTGTCTCTTCCTCCCGCCCCAAGCTTCTGGACAGTAGTAGCTTCCTTCTTTTGCTAATTTCTATTTGGCTTCTCAGTTCTCCTATCACCTATTGACCAATTTCCTATATTGGCAACTCTTAGAGATGGACTAAATGCCTTTTTCGTAAAAGGATATCCATGAGTGTTTGGGGGGCCAGGGGCAGGATGTTATGGTTTGTGTTTAGATGTCCCCTCAAAGCCTCATGCCATCATAGGTGGGGCTTTTTCAGAGGTGGCTGGATCTAGTGTGTGTGATGCTGGAATTAATTCATGGTGCAATGCTAGGTACAAAGGCACTAGGTTTAAGGGTGTAGTGCTACCTGCCCTAAGTAGTCTAGATAAGATAAAAGGGGAAGAAAGATGCTGTTGTCTTTTGCTTCCTTGCTTTTGCTGTCTTTGCCTGCAATGAACTGTTTCTTCTCTGCAATACCCCTCTGCCATGTGCCACCCTGCCTTGGAGCCAGCCAAGTATGGAATGAAACCTCTACAAACTGTAAGCCAAATGAACCTTTCCTCCCTTAACTTGTGAGTGTAGGGTATTTTGTCTCAACAACGAGAAAAAACAACTAAGACAGGTGCACTGTTCCATGGTCTTTTGTACATTCACTTTGTTCTGCAACTATCATCACCATCTATTTGCAGAACTTTTTTATTGTCCCAGTTGAAACTCCATATCCATTAAACAACAACCCTGAATTCCTTCCTCCTCCCAGGCCCTGGCAACCTCCATTCTATTTTCTGTGTCTATGATTTTTCACTGCTCTAGATTCCTTGTGTAGATGGAATTACACAATATTAGGCCATTTTTGTCTGGCTTATTTCCTCTAGAATAATGTCTTCAAGGTTCAGCCATGCTGTTGCATGTATCAGAATTCCACTCCTTTTTTCTACATCTGTTTTAGCCAAATTCTTTCAGTTGCAAGTAACAGAATCCCCGAAGTAACCCAATTTTACAGTTTAAACCGTATTTATTATCTAATACAGTAAGATGTTCAGAGGTAGAGCAGCTTCAGGGTTGTTAAGTCAGTAGCTTAAAGAATCTTCAAACTCAGGTTAGTTTTCCATTTTTCCATTTTTTCTGCCTGGTTTCTGGGGAAATTCACCTCATGCTTGAGGTCTCAAGACTGCTATAGTGTTAGCCATTTGTATGAATTAGCTTTCGTTAGATTGTGCTGTTACAACCCCCCCCCCCGCCATCTCTATGGCTTCAAATAACAAGCATCTAGAATCCTGTTTCTTTCTTTGAGACAAGGTCTTATTTGCAGCCTAAGCTAGGCTTGAACTTGTGATCCTCTTGCCTCAGCCTCCCAAGTGAGTGCTGTGATTACAGGTGTGAGCCAATATGGCAGGCATAGAAGTATATGCTTTTCAAGGTACAAAAAGCTTTTCTGGAAATTCTCTAGCAGTCACCCCATTAGACAGAATTGTGTAATTTTTATTTATATGCCTAAAAAAGTAACTGGCAACTGTGATTCTCTTAGTTCATTTTATATTCATCCCTTAAAGATGGATGAGAGGCTGGCTGCCCCGAAGCAAAAGTATATACAGAAGAGGACATTCTTGGATGAAAGCAGGATTCTGTTCAGAAGGAGGTAAAATGCCCATTGGGCGTGGAACTTGTAGTGCCTGCTATGATATAACATCCACCCTCCATCTCAGTCAAGCTATCTGGTAAATAACACAGACACACCATTCAATCAGTTGCAGCCAGAAACCTGGAAATTGACCTCTAATCTCCTTCTCTCTCCCCTCCCCTTTATCCAATCATGATCAAGTCCATGGATCAAGTCCAAGTTCACCTTGACTTTAGCTCATGGGCAGCTCTTTTGTTATCCATGTTCAGGGCACGACCATCACCTTTCACCTGGCCACT
Source organism: Heterocephalus glaber (assembly GCF_000247695.1). The sequence goes on along the minus strand of NW_004624754.1, from coordinate 4,382,531 downwards.
CTGCCAGATTTCTCACTGGTCTCTCTGCATCTGATCTTGCTAACCCTCAATCCAGTCGCTAAGCTGACAGAGCTTCTTTTTAAAGTAATTTGAGTCACATATTTTCCCATTGAAAAGCTTTAAGCTGGGCATAATGGCATACACCTGTAATCCCAGTACTCTGGGGGGCTGAGGCAGGAAGATTACAAGTTCAAGCCTAGCCTGAGCAATTTAGTGTCTTAAGGAGACCCTGTGTCAAAATTGAAAAGATTTTTTAAAAGCCTGAGGCTACAGCTCAGTGCAAAGGCCCTGGGTTTCAAACCTCACTACCAGAGGTTAGGGGAGCAACACCTTTCTTAGCCTTCCCTTTGCTCCCTGGAGAAAGTTGAAATCTCACACTACACCTCCCAAGGCCCTCTGGCATTTTGGCCCAGTATATGTCTCTGGCTTCATCCCTTCCTACTTGTTTTCTGGCTTCTGCCTTGTGCCTGTCACCTTATGAATCCTTTCTCATCATTCAGGTTACAAGTTAAGCATCACTTCTTTGAAGATGTTCTCTATTCCCATAATGCAATGCCCTGTAGTTCCTTTGTCACTCTAGTCGTCCAAATTTATGGTAATTTTCTGTTAAAGTCTGTCTTCCCCTGTACACTGTAAGTTCTGGGAGGGACAGGACTGTGTCTAAGTGCTATATCCCTATCACCCAGCATAAGGCATGGCTAGAATACGGGTTAAATAAAAGTTAGAGATTGGAAAGTTTTCATGTTATTGGACCAATAGGTGGTAACTGACACTAGAGACGTACAGGTGATAATCCAGAGAAGGTATTTCTGGAAACAGAAGAAAAACAATGAGCAAGAGATGGAGAAAAGACTGACAAGGAGGATGAGAAATGAGTAAGCAGAGAAGTAGAACATCAGAGGAGAATGTAGTCACAAACCCCAAAGGAGAAAGCATTAGAAACTGGAGGTATCAAACAGGGTCACCCACAGCCAGGGGACATAATGTGGATAAAAAATGGCCATAGACTTGGTTACAGAACCAGAAAGGTATGGTTGAGAGTGTTGGACTCCTTTAAACTAATATACATAAGAAGGTATTTCTTTTTCTCCTTTTCCTCTGTTCTATTCATCGGTCCATCAAAGATTCATTAAACATCTACTCTAGGTCAGGTACTTTGCCAGGCTTTAGGGAGATCTGGGAACTACAACAAGCTCCCTTGGCCTATGGGAAAGTTACAGTGCACCCGGGCTTGGTGTTGTACTGGAGTTGGTACTGATTGTCTTTCTGGACACATTCAATAAAACTAGACCTAGCATGCAAGTCCAGAGGTGTGTAAGACTTTATTATCTTGTACTGAGATGGCAGGAAGCAAAAGGGAAAGTGCATGTAGCACACTATTATTGCATCACTTCTGTCTGTCTGTAAGTCAGTCAGAGATGAGATTCTAGGTTTTTCCAGGAAAACATTCCATCTGCTCAAAAGCAGAAAAATGACAGAGCAGTTTAATCAAAAGCACATCCTTTTAAAATAATTCTCCAAACCTGGTGCCACATACTACTCAATATGCACAGATTTTTCTTTCAGACTACATTGTACTACTGACTAAACTATTGCTTCGCTATTTTTTTTTTCTTTCTGTCCTTGTGTTCTCAAACAGTGTGGTGTTGTGTTCAAAAGGTCAGTGAGTCAATCTGCTGAAAATTAATGGGTTGGGAGTTGGACTGGAGACAAAGGGAGGGACACCAACTTATTAGAAATTTCTTACTAGGTTTTCACTTAACACTCATTTTATACATTTCATTTTATATAACAGACATTGTGCTGGGGAAGAAAGTTTAAATCATAATCCCTTTAAGGCACATTATCTTTAATATCCTAGAAAAACTATTATTTAAGGATATTCAGCCTATTAATTTAAAAAAATTACACTAGGCATTCTTTGAAGCCTGTGTCATAATTTCCTAATTAATAGCTTGGATTTTAGATATACTCTTTTTTTTTTAAATGTAGGATTAGGGAAGAAAGCGATACAAAATATCTGTCCCTATCCCCAAACAGACTTTAGTTTTTGGGATCTGGGAACAGAAGTAGGAAAACAAGCTCGGATGAGTCCCTTCCTAGGGAAATGCCCTCAAAAGACTAAGCTCAAACCTCGACCTCCCTAGTGCTGCTATTTGAGCTTCATGGGGACCTGGGGAGGATTGGGCAAGGACGGAGCCCGAATAAATCCTTCCCCAATGGAAGGAACAACAAGGGCATGAATAACAAGGAATAATAAGTTACACATCCCAAGTACTTACAAGAGGAGGGCAGGAATAACAAAGAACAACAAGCTACACATCCCAGGTGCTTACAAGGAGTCAGGCTCTGCTCAAAGCGCTCAGTTAATCATCCCCAAACCCTCACAAAATAACTACTATTATTTCCCCTCAGAGAAACTGAGTCAGACAGGTTAGAAGCAACTTGCCCAATGTCCTACACTACAAATCAGAAGAGCGGGTATCTTGCTGGTGGCCATTAAAGGTGCCAGTAATATGTCCAACTTCGCTGAAACGGATCAGAGAAACTCATCTTTAAAACTGCAAGCAGGACCCGTATGGAAAGCCGGTAACTTGTGAACGGTGTCAGAGATAAGGAATTCCTCTGCGAGGAGGCTGTGCGAGACAGAGGTGAGCACGAAGGCCAGGGTGCGGGGTGCCCCAAGAGCGTTTAGCCTTCCCCGGGTCAGAGCCGCAAAGCCAGACGCTGGCGTTGGGAGGACGAAGCCACTTCGGGCACTGGCCACGTGTCTCAGGCTCTCGGCCAGGAGTGGTTCGCGGAGGTGGGGCCGGGAGCGGGGCGGGGCATTCGGACCCGCGCTGGGAGCAGTGCGCTTGCGCGGGTAGGCGTGGCGGGAGCGGGAGCCCAGAGCTTTAAAGCCAGCTCCGCCCGCTCCGGGCTCGACTGCCGCGCTGCGCAGGCGCGGCTTCTCTCCTTGTCATTTCGCGCGGCGTGTGGGTTGGTGGCTCTGTGGTGGCGGTGGCGGTGGTAACGGTCTTCGGCACCATGAGCAGCTTCACCAGCGAGGAGCGCGCCGCGCCTTTCACCCTCGAGTACCGCGTCTTCCTCAGTGAGTGTCTGCGGCCCTCCGCGCCTCTCCTTCCGCTGTCCATTCATTCCCGGCCTCGCCGCCCCGCGCGGGTGAGGCCCCTGGTCCCCGAGCGGCCGGCTTCCTTGGCGCGTCTCTGGGCCCTAAGGGCCACGCGGGCGAGGGTCGCCCTCCGCTGTCCCTCCCAGCCTAAGGGAAACGCTCCCCTTTCCCACGTTCCGCAGGACGCTGACCCGGGGCCGGGCTGGTTTTGCAAGTGTCGGGCTCGGGGCGGGGGGGGGGGGGTCTGTTGGCAAAAGAAACCACTGAGTCACCCTAGAAAGGTGCCTGGACGTAAAACAATCCCCGTAAGAGGATTGCTGTCTGGAGGAACGGGAGCAGGGGGTCGGTGACTGCCCAAAGACCTTAATTCCACCGCCTTGGTTCACGTGGTCGGCTCTGAGCCGGGTCAAGTCCTCCCTATCGTTGGACAGCCGGGGAAACTGAGGCCCGGATCACGCTGAACCTACCCTCGGGCGTAGCGCTTTTGCCTCTTCAGCCTCTTGTTTTCCCGTAAGCGCTGATGCTGGGAGTGTTCCTTCTGAAACAGAAAGCTGTGCCCTCCCAGTCACACAGGTGACGTCGGTCCAGGAAGCAAAGTGCCAAGTTCTAGTCTGGCGCAGGAATCGGAGTCCAAGGATATCTTCCAAGTCCTGCACTTAGGAGCAGGAGGCTGCAGACTGACTGCGTCCTATCTCTCTAGGCGCATCCCCTTTTGCCTTCTAGCTACCCAGGGTTTATTTTTCTCCATCCCTTCATCCTCCAGCTACTAGGAGTAGATTAATGGCGATAACAGAGCTGTTAGGAAATGTGTCGCCAAAGGCCCCTCTGTTTTACCCTCTTTAAAGTTTTATTCGGAACAGAAGAGGCAAGTTCAGCGAAGTCTGTGGGTTAGTGTATGAAGGGCAGGAAAAGGATGGAGGGCGCAACTGGGAATACAGTGCCGAAATGACAGAATGAACCAAGCACCTAGCAAAACTCAGCTAGGGGTGGGAGGAGGAGGAAAGTGAACCCTAAAGTTTACATGGGTATCTGAAAGTTAAACCACCAGATAAATTCAGGAAGGGTGAGACTCCCCATTATTTAATTTCAGAATTAAGTAGTAAGGGCATTACAGGACGAATATTTGACTAAATTCACTGCGCTGTTTTTCTGATAATAGTGTTGGCTTCAGAATTTCTCTATAGAGTGGATTTACTGTAGAGAAGTGTCTGTCTGCTTTGAAAGGTGATGGGATCATCTAGAAATGGTCTTCAAGCTACACATTTATAACAGACTCACTGTTTTTACTTAGATTAGGTCTTGGCAGTATTTGAGGCCAGTAGGGGAGACACCAAAGCCACTCCTTTACATTGACTCAAGCTAATGTAACTTTATCAAATGAAACTGTCTGGAATTTAAGAAATACCAATAAAGGCCTGGGTAATGTGGGTCAGTGGTAGAGCACTAGCCTAGCATGTTTAAGGCAATGGATTCTATTCCCAGTACTGAAAAATAAAAACAAAAAACCCAAGAATTAGAACTGTAATTAACTAATTTTAAATGCTTTTTAAAAATCATAGATTTCTTAGTATTCTTCCTTAATAGAAGTATAAGGGTCTAAAAGAGTAGAGTCACAATTAACTGGGAAGGGACCCTCAGAAGATTGAGGGCAATCACTGTTCAAATTCTCCCATTCCACTTTGGGTTTGTTTGTTTCTGAGACAGTGTCTCACTCTGTAGTTCATCCTGGCCTTGAACTTGCTGTGTAGCCCAGGCTGCCCTCAAAGTCGAGGTGATCCTCCTGCCTCAGCCTCCCAAGTGCTGGGATTACAGGTGTGCGCCATCATGCCTGGCCCACTTTGTTTTTTAAGTTTGAAGGAATATAACATAGATGAATTCATAGGTTTCCTCTTGAATAGTGGAGAACGTGTTTTTGTTTATTTGTTTGCAGTCCTAAGGATGTAACTCAAGTATTGCACATGCTAGACAAGCTCTCTACTACTGAGCTATATCCCCTGCCCTGAGGAATTTTTAAAATTACTTTTTGGGTATGGTAGTTGAGTCTCTAGAACATAGAAATTACCTGTGAAGAATTTGTTACAACTTGATTATCCTTAAAAAAATTGTAATCTAAGATTCTGTCTTCCTGAAACATCACTTAAAGCAACATGGTTTATAATTTAGCAAAATGCTGTGTTTCTTTCTCTCCAGTTATTTCATTAGAGTTCTGAAATAGTTAGCTGATGTAAGGTCAAAAATAGTTTGGTCACCATTTGCATACTATTAGCACTGCAGAGGTTAGGATGTGCAGGGCTAAGGATTAATGCTGTCACAGGCCCACAAGGTGCTTAGGATGAAAGCCTGCTCTTGGGGAGGGTTGGGGAAAGAGAATACACAACCAGGTTTTATCTATTTATTTTTGGTGTGGGAATAATATTGTGTACTTCATGCATTTAACAATATAATCATAATAATAACTTATTATTTCGCAGAAAATGAAAAAGGACAGTATATATCACCATTTCATGATATTCCGATTTATGCAGATAAGGTAAGATATCCCTGTCTTGAACCTGGTCTCTTTCCTCAGATCAGGTAGTTCTATATTTCATGTGTGTCACTTTACAAGAGGTTAAAGTGCCTTGTTGTGCTGTGAGTTAAAGGTTCATTGACAAATAAGAAGTCAGTCTTAACAACCAGATCATTCAGTTAAAGAAGCAACTGTAAATTGGGGAAGGAGTAGAGGACTAGAAGCAAGTTTTTAAACTGCCTTGTTTTTAAAAAAATCATATTTAGCTGGGGTGGTGGCACACGCCTTTAATCCCAACGCTTAGGAGGCAGAGGCAGGAGAATTGCTGGGAGTTCGAGGCCAGCCTGGAGTACATAGTGAATTCAAGGACAGCCAGAACTACATAGCAAGACCTTGTCTCAAAAAAAAAAAAAAAATCATATTGGTCTTTTCTGTATGTGAGTTTGGAAATAAATCCTACTACTTCATTAGTGGTTTGAAAATAAACCAGGTAGCCAGCACAGAATTTTGACTGTAAAAGTGGGATGTTTATTAAACAGTAAAAATAGATCATTCAGTCAATACAAGATAATTCATGGGCTAGTAGAGTTATTTGCAAATAGTGTTAATAAAGGTAAGGACACAGACTCCTAAAAGGAAATGTCTGTCCCTGTACACACCAGTGAAATGAAGAAATCTAACTTTAGCACAGATTGGTTAAGTTTACCGTGAATTAATAAGAATATTTGTGATCCTTGGGTGGTAGGAATACCAGTAACTTTTTTTTTTTTATGGTGGTGGGGATGGAACCTAGGGTCTTACACATGCTAGGCAAGAGATCTACCTCTGAGCTGCACCCCAGCCCCTATTTTTACACTTTTAAATAATAATGTTTAAAAAAAGAAGAAGAAAGCTTTTTTTCAGCTTCCTTTCCAATGGGTGAAGTTTGTACTGGATTTAGGAACTTGATCTGGGACAGATACCTGATTCTGTGTAAACCTTTCATATTTTTTTCCTTGTCATTGACCTTTCTTAGCCTGATGTTGATACATAATACAGGTGAATATCACATTCCAAAGCTCATGTAGAATAACAGCAAAGATTTTAAAATTTTGTCCTTGTGTATGCTGCCTTTTGGGCTTGCCTCAGAAATAGACTCATTGTACTATACTTCTGCTAGGAAGTCTACTGCAGTTCCATGCTGACACTTGGACACTGGCAGAAAATCCTTCCTACCAGTTGCTTCAGAGGAGCCTGCCCACACTGGGCTCCTGTTGGAGGCAGTGGAGCAAACAGCCTGAGACCAATTATGTGCCACAGTTACAGCAGGGACCTCTAATTGGCATGTGCTTTCCTGTGGGATTCTCAAAGTTGTACTTATTCCGAAACTCCAATTTGTTACATCTGATTCCTGGGAATTGATGTGAACTACAGAGTCCTCCCCATCTCTTGAATTAGCCCCATTTGGTTAGCTTGAATTATCTGGTTTTTGTAAAATATATGTAAATCATACTGTAAAGTACTTCACCCTAATGTTTCAGCTCATTCTGTGTGATAAAGAGGCATGAAACTACCCTAGATTTACTTTATTATTATGTGATACTGGAGATTTACACCCAGGGCCTCACACATGGTAGGTAAGTGCTCTCCCACTGAAGTACCTCCGCAGCCCCTTTTCCCTCTTATTTTGAGACAGGATCTCACTAAGTTACTTGAACTTGCCATCTTTCTGTCTCAGCCACCTGAATAGCTGGGATTAAAAGTCTGCTATGCTGTGGCCAGCTAACACTAGCTTAACTGATGGTCCCCTCAAATACAGGTGTGCTGAGCAAAGAAAATACCTTGATATGTAGCTGATTTTTGGTGTTTGTAAATGATTGGACAGTATTCTAGCCAAGGACCAGGATGATCATAGACGTGTGGTGCCTAGACCACATGGTCTCATGTAAAACATCTTCACAGGTTTCCTGTGACCCTGGTGTCTTCGTTGTGTCTGTGATGTGGTTAGTCAGGTGAAGACTCTGCCCTTGTACCACCCTGTGCAGGCTTAGAAGCACGACCCCTTGTGACAACTCTGATTTCACCAATGGTCCAAACCCTGAGGGACCTCAGCATGTGTAATTCTTGCTTGAATGGCCAGAAGCAACTCTTTTGTTCTGTTCTGTTTTTAAGGAAGAAGTTATTTGTTTATAATACAAATAAGGGTGAGGGTGGCAGGGATTATAGCTCCCCAAAATCCTAGTAATTCTTTTTGTTGTAGAAGAGTGTGGTTTTCTTTTTTAAAAATATCTAATATGATTACGTTTACATAAACACATTTTTGTGTGTGTGGTGTAGACTTTCTCCCTGACATGGTCTATCATTTCAGGGGTGGTAATGAGAGAATGTCATTACGAATAAGAATGTCCCTTTAACACAACTCAGTCAACTTCACAAAGGAAAAGTGTCCAACAGCTCACATACTCTAACCTATGTCAGGACCTTTTGATGTGGACAACATTCAGTTTGGTTATGTCATTAGAATCAACCTAGCTAGGTCAGGAAATTCTTGTGACTCACATATCCTGCTTGGATTATGTCCAAATCAAATATGTGGAGAAGACAGACATGGACTCCCTGGATTTTCCTTTTTAGTTGTAGCAATGTCCTTTGCTGTGCATTTATTTTGGGATCAAATGTACAAGCACCGGTAGCTCAGTTCTATCTTCTATAATGAAACACAGGGCAGAGAAAGATCTAAATCTTAGTGCTCAAATATCGTGACTTGATACTTTAATTTTAGGAGTTTGGTGTTTTTCTAGTTCGTATCTTTTTTATTTGTTTGTTTGTTTTTGTTTTTTGAGACAGGGTCTCGCTATGTAGCCCAGGCTGGCCTCCACCTCCTGGCAATCCTCTTGCCTCAGCCTCCCAACTACTGGGATTACAGGTGTGCACCACCACGCCCAGCTTCTAATCCATATTTTAAAGCTGGTGTTAAATACTAGTTCTGACTACGTAGCTTCTATTTAGTTTCCTAAGATCCTCCTGGGAGCATGTAGGGAACTGTTTCTTTTACTCCCTTCCAAAGAAAGTCAAGCTTCTAGTCCAGTGATGGTGACCCTTTTAGAAAATGAGTGCTATCCTGAGTTTGATCCCTGGTACCAAAAAAAAAAAAAAAAAGAAAGAAAGAAAAGAAAGTGAGTGCTAAACTGTAATCCCGAACCCACTTACGTATTGCAAAGTGCCAACACTGCAATTAAACCTGAACACTGAGGTTTTAGTTTAGGAAAAACGACTCATACATTAACATTTTGGTCTTAAAAGAAAAACACAACATGTGTTTCATAGGTTCACCACCACTATTCTAGTCAAACAAGTTGATGCTTCAGAAATTTGATGGTATTTTTTACAATTTGGTATAATTGTTCATTTTTCTTGGGAAAAGTTTTAGGTCAAATTTCATAGACATTGCAAATCTCAGAAAAATTTGACATCTGGAAATGTAGACTCTTGCTTGATTTTATAGAGGAAAAAATAAACAAGTTATGGTTAGAATATCTGTTTTTAAAATTTAGTTTTTCTGCAGCTTATCTGAAAGGAAACTATAGGCACTTATTTTTAGTGATGGCATAGCAGATTTAAGTTACTACTTTGTATAGATACATATGGCAGTGTGTATTTCCAACAACTAGAGGTGTTTGGCTGCTGTGAATAGAAAATCACATAATTGTGCAACCAAGTTGAGGTTGAGTATCCCTAATTTGGGAATCTGAATTTTTTTAAATGCTCAGAAAGTTTCAGATTTCAGAGCATTTTGGAGTTTTGGAGTTTTGGATTGGGTATCGTCAACAGTAGAGTCTATTTTAGAATCCAAGAAACCCCAAAATCTGAAACACTTCTGCACTCAAACATTGCGGATAAGAGATACTCAGCCTGTATTACTGGGAGGTGTGTGTGTGTGTGTGTGTGCATGCTTAGTTTTTCACTTTAATAGGTTAACTCTGTCCTCTGAACTTCTGAGAGTTTGTCGAGCAAATAGTTTTTGGTTGGTATAAATCATGTTTTCTTTTGTTAAGTTACAATTCTAAATGTAGAAGGGCACAATAGTGTGAATTTTTGTTATCATATTTCCTTCTGTTTACTTCTCAAATAGACTTTGTCACTTGTCAACAAAATAATTCAGGAATCCATTTCCTTTTAACAACTTAGATTATATCCTCCTATAATCATGTAACTAACCTTAAAGCCAAAACTGAAAAGTAAGGGTCAAGAGCCATTGTTACTCAATGAACATTGAATAAGGCAAAATATTCTTGGAAAAGATGAAATCTGGTACACATTTTCAAAAGCAGTACTATGGGATAGAAATGTTTGTATGAGCTCTTGTGATAGGAGTATAATTTTTTTTTTTGGTACCCAGGATCGAACTCAGGTCCTTTCGCTTTCGAGGCAGGTGGTGGAACCACTGAGCTAAATCCCCAGCCCAGGAGTATAATTTTTAAAAAGTAAAGTTACTCTTGTTTTTTTTGGTTATCAGTTTTTTGGCTTATGTCTAATCTTTAGATGAATTTAGAAGAAAATCCTTTCCACCACTATTGTTTTTCTCTTACTGTGAAACAAATTTTTAAAAATGAGTGGTGGGATCAGAAGGTGATTTTTTTATTTTTGTTTTTGTCTTTTTTGTACTAGGGATTGAACCCAGGGCCTTTGCACTGAGCTACATCCCAGCCCTTTTATTTTGAGACTGAGTCTCACTAAGTTATTAAACGTCCAGACTGGGGTCAAACTTGTGATCCTCCTGCCTCAGCCTCCCAGAGTGATAGAATTATAGGTATGCCTGGCTCAGAGGGTGATTTTTGTATTTCTTACTCATCATTTCTTTGTTTTTGTTTTGGTACCAGGGATCGAACTCGGGGACCTTGCCCTTGTGAGGCAGGCAGCGGAACCACTGAGCTAAATCTCTGGCCCGTAACTCATCATTTCTTGCTCATCATTAGTAAATGACTAGCTAGGCTATTGACTTGGTCCACAAGAATATTAGTTGGCTTGAAAATGAGACCTATTCTCAACCATATTGCTGTAATAGTCACATTTAATCAATGCAAATTTAAGCTTCGCCAGGAAGTAGGCTATATTTCTCCTATCCCTGAAACAATTTTATTTCAAATCTTCCAATTTCTTTAGAATCTGGACATCTTTATTTAACATTAGCATCTCTAATATGTGATAAATGGTTATAAATCTAGGAAGTGCAGTATGGGCTCTTATGCTTCTGACTTTGGGGAATCAGTGCTAATGATGTAGATTGCCTTTAGCTCTGACCCCCTACACGTTTATCAGAATCATCCCTCTAAGGACACTGATTTCCTTCCTTTCTCTGAAAGGATGAACAGGAAGCTGAGAACTTTGAGGTCAGGATGAAGATGTAGACTCCAAAGCATGGTGGAAGTGGAGGACGGAGTTCTGGGACTTTCTAACTGAGGGGACAGGAAGACTATAAATCCAGGATTGAGGCTGGGGGTGGAGCACGGTGCTAGTCTGCTTGCCTGGCATGTTGCATGTCCTGGGTTCCGCCCCCAACTCTGGGGGAAAAATCCAAGATTGGGCTAAGCAATAGTTAAAACCAGTTGCGAGTAAAGAAGACATGAATTGATAAGGCATGTACTGAACTTAAAAATGTGTCTCAACATTATAAAGTGCATAAACTGGAAATATTCAAATATGTAATTTTCTGTTGTTTTTTGAGACAGGATCTCACTGTAGTTCAGGCTGGCCTTATACTCACTATGTAGCCTATGCTGGCCTGAACTTGGGGCAATCCTCTTGCCTCAGCTTCCCAAGTGCTAGGATTATAGGTGTATACCACCACACCTGGCTTCACATATGTAATGTTTAACAGAAGTTTTTATAGCAGTCCAGTAATTGGTTTATTTTCTCATATCACTTGTCCTGAAAATTCTAAATGTCACTATTTGCTTGGCGGGAATGCCCCAAATTATAGCCTTGTCTATGAAAAATAGGTTGTTCTTTTTCAGTAATTCCTTCCAAAATATGAGAACTCCCCTTTTTAAATACCAAAATATTTAAATATATTAAAATATTTAGCAACATCCCCTTTTATTCTAGAACTCCAGAAAACATTCTCCTGTGTGATAATTATTAATAGAGAAAATAGTGACTAAAGGCTACTACACATTCATAGCTTTGAAAAAAATAGTAATTACAACAGCATCTATTTGCATTTGAAAAATGTGCTAAACATTGATTTTACAGACGAGTCACTTGCTAGGTTGGTGGACTATAAATGGTAAGTGTGTGTAGAGCCTAGAAAAGTGCCTTCCACTTAGTGGTGGTGCTCAATGAATTTTTGTTTACAAAAAGGAATTCAGCTGGGTGTGGTAGTATAGGCCTGCTATCCCAGCACTTGGAAGGCTGAGACAGGAGGATTGTGAGTTTGAGGCCTGGGCTACAGAGCTAGTTCAAAGCCAGCCTGGACTATGGGAGACCCTGTCCTAAAAAACAAAACAACAGGGCCAGGGATTTAGCTCAATGGTTTCGCTGCTTGCTGTGCAAGTGCAAGGACCCAAGTTCGAATGCCGGTACCAAACAAAACAAAAAACACAGCAACAAAGAATTCACTTTGCATCTTCTTGTAGGTACTCATAATTACTAAAAAGCACCAGATTCTCAGGCTTTCATAGTTTTTCTGTTCTCTTACCATTTTTCATTTTTTCCTTTTAGTTATGTAAATTTGTGACATTAGGTAATGCTGTTTTGAGGGTCTGTACGTATATGATTTAGTTCATTAAAGTTTCCAATATGCAGTGGGCCCTTGACTTACAAACTATCTGTTCCTGAGGGCTGGTTGTAACTCAAATTGGTTGTAAATCAATACAGCTGAGATCTGGATGTTTACCTGGGTGCGTGCTATAGATAACAAGATAACAAAGGGCAGAATTAGGTCCATTAACCTAATTAACCCAAGTTGTTTGTATGTCAGTCTGGTTGCAACTTGAGGGTCCACTGTAGTTCCCAACCTTAGAATTAGTGATTTCAGCTCTATTTGCTACCTGTTTTGTTTTGTTTTGTTTTGTTTTGTTTTCTAAGAATGGGTCTTGACGTACAGTTCAGACTGGCCTTGAACTCATTAGGATCCTCCTGCCTCAGCCTCCCGAGTGCTAGGAATACAGGTGTGCGTCACCACTCCCAATTGCTTGAGGCTATATGCCTATGCTTCTACAGTGGTAACAACCAGTCTCCTTTGTTTTCTCTTCTGGGTTAAGCTCATGTTGTAATAGCTCCACCTTGTGGACCTGAAGGATATTGCTGGTGCTGAAAATGTAAAAGCCCTGATTTGTTCTTGTTTACAGAAGGGGGGGCGGGGGGAGACAGACAAGGGATCAAGCCCAGGATTACTCTACCACTGAACTACATCCTCGGCCCTTTTTATTTTTTCTTTTGAAGCAGAGTCTTGCTAGGTTGACCAAGCAGGCCTTGAACTTGTGATCCTCCCACCCCAGCCTCTCAAGTGCTCAGATTATGGGTATGCACCACCATGCCTAAATCAGATCTTTCATTTTTATACCTAAGAAATGGTGCTAGGTAAATCCAATTCTTAAAAACTTAACAGTGAGTAAGATAAAATTTAATCAAAAATTGGTCCTCCTGTTTTCTACCCAGGCACAGTTAGTGTTATATTTTCTAAGCCATTTAAATATTACTTTACAAGGATACGGGGATAGAGTGGTTTATTCAGTCCTGGATTTAATTATAATCTCCATGTTTTGGTTTTATGTTGACCAATAACTAAAATAAGCAACAGAACTTTACCTTTTGAATATACATCTGTAGAGCTTTTGTGCTTGATTAAAAGTAGCAGTAAGGTCATTATTGGCTTGGGCATCTTGTCAGTCACTTAGCTCATTGGGGGAGAAAATACCTGATACCCAAAACTTAAAGGAGGTGGGGTTCGCTTTGCCTCTTGTTTCAGTCCTTTGTAGTCGCTGGCTTCAAGGGAGACAGGCAGGGTTGAAGGATCTGGCAAGGGTGAGCTGCTCACCTCAGGAAGCAGAGCATCAAGGTGATAAGCCCTGCCAGCTCACACCTGCAGTGACCCCTTCTTCCCACCGGACTCCACCTCCTAACAGCAAGTCAGCCATATCGCCCCGTAATCCATCACCTTTCGACTCATGACTTTAGGGGCCATTTTAGACCTAAACCAAAACAGTCATTGCTGACTTACTCCCTTATAGTTTGTCAGTCCCTGTTTTTTAATGCAAAATAGAGAAGAGGTAATTTAAAAAACAATGTGTACATAATTTTCACTTTATTATTTTTTTTGAGATGTGATTTTGCTGTGTTGCCTGTGCTGCTCAACCTTGTGGGCTCAGGTGACCTCCTGACTCAGTTTCCTGAGTAGCTGACCCCACTGAGGCTACAGCCATTCTCATTTTCATTTTAAACCAACTTTTAAAGATACACTTTTTGTTTTTTAAAGATATACTTTTTATAAAAGAGTAATGGCAGATTTAAGCTTCATCTGTGCCCTTGTAGAGGCTAGAAACTGATAATCTGCTATTAAGGTTTTATTCCTTAGTAAAAATCATATTCTGACTATTTAAAGCTCCATTTTAATTAGAGAGCCTATGTGAAGTCTGTATTTAACTTAGTATGCAAAATGAGATGACGTTGTGATTTTGTGTGTGTGTGCTTGTTTTAAAATGGAAAGTATGTAAGAATTATTCCCCTGAAAAATCATCCACCTTATTGAGATCAATTTAAGGCTATAAACTAATTATAATAGCACTGCTGTTGGTTAAAATAGTTTTGAATATATTCTTTTGTATTCAGTGTCAAACTTCCAGTCCTTTTTAGGGGGACTTGATTTTCAAGAATAGCCAAGTTAGAAGAATAAGAAGAATAATGTGGGTGATCTGGCTGATTAACATGGTTAACACTAAACTGAATTACCTAAACTGGGTAATTAGGCCAACTTGGGGTTTGTCTACAAACTGCCTCTGAAATTGGAGCTGCAGCAACAGCAACACCCTGAGCGTTGCAGTGCCGTGGGAGGAGACTGACACCAGGCCTGGAGATGAGTGTCTTGAAGATGGCCTTCTTCATAGAAGAAGTGCTTGTTTAAAAACTGTTTCCCTCCTTTCTGGAAACACTTTTTCCACCCCCAATATAACATATATTTAGGCACAGTGGTGCAGTAATCCCAGCACTTGGGGCTGAGACAGGAGCGTTGTGAGTTTGAGGCCAGCCTGGGCTACATAGCAAAACCCTGCCTCAAAATACCAAAACAACTGCAATAAAAATGAGAACATTCAGAGAAATTCTAAGAATTATACAATGAACAACCATACACCTGCCATCTTGTTTCTAAAGTTAGCATTTTCCTTATCTCTTAATCTGTCATTCTATATGAAGTCTGATGCAAGTCTGTTGACTTCAGAGACCCAGTGAAATGACTGGCTTAACTTGGGAAGAAGTAGGTTACACTCCCTGCAGTAAGAGAGCAAATGAGCTCCTGTGAACATCTGGCCTTCTCTTCTTTTTCCAGGACGTGTTCCACATGGTAGTTGAAGTTCCACGTTGGTCTAATGCAAAAATGGAGGTAATGTTTTACCGTAGATGTCAGAAGTAGGGTATTAATGACTTGTTTCTGAATCTGATTCTCTCAAGGATGAAGCAGTGAGACTCCAAGGGTGTCCTCTGTCCAGTCCCTGTCTGCCTCCCTGTGCCAACACTTTCCCGCTGTGCTCCAGCCAGACAGACATTTACCGCCTGTGACTGTGCCCCATGCTCCCTCACTGCTTTGTTTCTGATGTTTCCGAAACCTAGTGCTGTAGGTCACTTTTTGACAGTGACCTGAATAATTTGCATTCAGATTCCTGAAAATTTTTAAATGTTTTAAAGGAAAGCTGAAGTTGGATAATGTTTATTTTGTCTTTTTTGTAAAAGTTTTGTACTTTCATTTCTCAAATGGTAGGATTTATCCCAGCTAATTGTAGTTGTTGCTTTCGGGAATGAGAAAACATTCTTTTTCCCCTCTTGATAGTGCTGTATACCTCCTGTAAGTTTTCCACTTAATGGCTGATTAGAGACACAATTCAAATTACAAAAAATGTCAGAGTTAAAGTTAATTGTGAAAGTGAAATTAAGGGTCATACATATCATGATTTGTTTCCTCAAATCCTTATTTAAGTAGTATTTCACATCCAACTATAAACCATTTGAAATTTTATTTCAGATAGCTACAAAGGACCCTTTAAATCCAATTAAGCAAGATGTAAAAAAGGGGAAACTCCGTTATGTTGTGAATTTGTTCCCTTATAAAGGATATATCTGGAACTACGGTGCCATCCCTCAGGTGTGTCTCAGTTAACTTGCAAAACATGTATATTTTTATGACTTACTGTTGTTGGAAAAAAGATTTAATGACCTTTAGAAAATGTTCACTATAGTAAGTTGTTGGTTTTTTTTTTTTGTTTGTTTGTTTTTTTGTGGTACCGGGGATCGAACTCGGGTCCTTTGCGCTTGCGCAGCAGGCGGCGAAACCACTGAGCTAAAGCCCCGGCCCTGTATAGTAAGTTTTTTTAAACATAGGAAGGGATAATCAAATTGGTTTACTACTTCTTTGAACAACTTTTCAAGATCAGTTGTAAGTATTTACAATGTCTGAATTCAGAATTGAAAGTTTATTCTTTTCTGAGCTATTTCTCTCTTTCTACAGACTATGAACTCTATACATTCTTTTTTACAAATACTATGGCAAGTCAGATACAGAATGACAGTAGTACTCAATTTGTCTCTTGTTGATCCACTCTGAGACATTAGTAGTACTCAGCTGCTGTGGTTATTGGGAGGAATGAAGAAAGCACTTAGTACCTGTGCACAAAAGTTCTCAGAGTTGTTGACTTTTTATGTTTTGGGTGCTGCTCCCTCCTTGAGGCCGAGCTCTTTGTGATAAAGTAATGATGGGATCCTGTTTTCTTACACAGTCCTTCAAGGAGGGGGACATCTACATGATTTGCAGTTTATCCCCAGCACAATGCCAGTATGCAGGTTATTTATGTTTATATTTAATGTTTGAATGAATCATTAGAACATCTCTATGAGTATGTGATACATGTTTAATTTTAGTTTAGCTAGGCAAATGCTGTGGGACTTACTAAATGTTCTACTTATTTTTTCCTATTGATAAATGGTTTGTTTCTATTCATCATTAAGTTTATTAAATGGAATCTATTGTGGAACAATCTATAAGTTACTAGAATATAGGTCAGACTCCTCTAGCTTGTTAAGGAAGCCCAGTCGTTTGCTCTCATCCTAGCACTTCACCTTGTATTTCAGGTGGCTTAGTATTTAACTTTGAAGTACTGTCCCTTGGGAAAACATTGCTGATATGCTTATTCTTCTCTAGGTTGGCTTTTTGGATATGGCCTTCCTTTATTCCCCTTCACTTTGATCTTTTTGCCTTCACTCCAGCTGAATAGGCAAGCAAATCCAAGTCATATATATGTTCTTGTTGGGGAAAAAAGAACCCAAATAACAGGTGTACTTTAAACCTAACTTCTTGGCAAGCACAGGGTTCAGCTCTTTTATGAGATGCTCTGCAAGGACTCTGGCTTGCAATTTAGCAAAACAAAAGAAAGCCAGTAATTTATGCTTCAGAAAATCCTGATTGAAGTTTTCAGCCTTGGCTCCTGGCCAACAGTAATGCTTTTAACATTATCATTTCCATTTTAGTATTATTGCCTACCCACTTCTGTTTTACAAATTTGTTATAAAGGAAATTAGTAGTAGAAGACATTAACAACCTAGAGCAGTTCATCAAAGCACTTGTCTTTTAATATATTTGTAAAAAGTATTTGGGTCTTTACATATTTGTGCTTGTGTGTTGTTTCAGTTATTAAGTTGATTTTCTTTTTGTTCTAAATAAGATCTTTAGTCTTAAAGCTTAAATTCAGTTTAGTATTGTTTGTATAATAGGAACTGCAGAATTTAATTGAAATTATTGTGTGCAGTTAGGATTCTTAAATATCAATAAAGAACTTAAAGAGTAGCTGAATGCTCAAACTTTTGCAGAAATATTAACATTATCCCCTTTGTTAGCAGCATGTACAGAAATGACAAATGCTTAGCTTTATTTTTTCAGACATGGGAAGACCCAGGACACAGTGACAAACACACTGGCTGTTGTGGTGACAATGACCCAATTGATGTTTGTGAAATTGGAAGCAAGGTAATGATACCTGATATTTTTCTCTCAGGTATTAAGATGGTATCAGTGAAATATACCAAAGTTCTTACTTAAAAGATAGTGTGAATAAAATATATAAACATTAGTGAAATTGTAATGTCTCTTTGGGAGATAAATTAAAGGCTTCTATTTGATTCTAAGCATTTATACATTATCATTTGTTTCCATTTTTTCCTTTTTTGGTACTGGGGATTGAACTCAGGACCTTGGGCTTGTGAGGCAGGTAGCGGAACCACTGAGCTAAATCCCCAGCCTTATACATTATCATTTGTGTATTTAAACCTAGTCTGGAAAAAAATGTGTGTCTGGACACATATGACTGGACACATACAGAAGAAGCTGATGTGCTTAAGTGGCTTTAAGAAAGCCACTAGTTAAGCTACTAGTTAGGAGGTGAAGGTGACTGGAGGACATTTCATCACAGAGTAGTGGAAACCTCGCCTCTTTGGAGTGATCAGTGAATTGATTAGAGCCAAATAACCTAAGTTGGAGATTTCTGGTAGTGATTCTTCTATCAAGTAAGGTGGCTTGAACATTTTGACTATAGTTATTTCTTTATGATCTCTCTCAGGGAAATAGTAAACAACTAAAAACAAAGTTGTGATTAAAACCTGTGAAAAGTCCAGGTTTTTTTATTTTGTTGTACTGCTAGGGATTGAACTCAAAGCCTGTGCATACTAGGCAAGAAACTATAAGTCCTTTTTCAAACTTAATACTATAAGACTAGTGAACTGTTTATTTGCCTAATTTTAAAAAATTTCCTTCAAGGAACAATCTTAGTTAAGTATTCAGAAACTTAGAATTTTTCTTCTTTCCTCTTACTTACCAAGTAAAGCTTTTCTTCCAAAGTTTTATTCTGTAATGTCCTGATTGTGGTTGTTGACTCTCAGGTATGTGCAAGAGGTGAAATAATCAGGGTGAAAGTTCTGGGCATATTGGCTATGATTGACGAAGGAGAAACTGACTGGAAAGTCATTGCCATTAATGTGGACGATCCTGATGTGGCCAATTACAATGGTAAGAAAATGTAAGAGTGTCAAGTCTTTTGTTTTTTTGGTGTGGGGGTTTTAAGTCAGAGTCTCACTGTGTAGCCCAGGCTGTCCTTGAACTCATGGTGATCTTCCGGCCTCAACCTTCTGAGTTCTAGGATTACAGGTATGTGCTACCATGCCTGGCTAAAGCTTTTCTAATTCTTTTTTTGTTTTGTTTTGTTTTTTGGTACGAGGGATCGAACTTGGGACCTTGCACTTGCGAGGAAGGCACCAGAACCACTGAGCTAAATCCCCAACTGCTTTTCTAATTCTTAACAACCACCAAACTTGACCTGTAGTGATAGAATTATAAGCCAGTCCTTTCAAACTATTAAAGAATGGAGGAGCATTTGACAAGGCATTGCTATTTTTACTACTGAACTTGCATTAATTAAATACAGTAATATTTTCCTTTCCCTCCTCACACAATACCACTCAGTTACTATGTATATTTTTCTAAAAACATTTGGTATATAATTCACATACCCTAAAATTCACCATTTTAAAGTGTACAATTCAGTTACTTTTAGTATATTTATTATATCATGTGACTGTCACCATGATCTAATTCCAGGTTATTTTCATCACCCCAAAAAGAAATCCTGAATCCATTGGCAATCACTATCCACTTTCCCTCAGTTCCTGGCAACCAGTAATCTACTTTCTGTCCCTACGGATTTGCCTGAACATTTCATATAAATGGAATTATACCGTAGGTGGCCTGTGTCTGGCTTATCTGGCTTAGCTTGGTGTTTTCAAGGTTCAGCCACACTGTAGCATGTATCAGCATTTCCCATGTTTGGTAATAAAATTGACTTAATATTGAAGTTCACCATTTCTTCCCCTCCCTCCTTCCCTCCCTTCCATCTGTCCATCCTTCCTTTCTCAGTCCTGGGAATGGAACCTAGGGCCTTTACACTGAACTACAACTCCGGCACCCCTCCCCCTCTTTTTTTTTCTGAGAAAAGGCCCTGCCCAGGCTAGGCTCAAACTTGTGATCCTCTTGCCTAAGCCTCCCAGAGTGCTGGGTTTATAGACACGTGTCACCACGCCTGGCTTCAGCTATTTTAAAGTGTACAATTCAGTGGCATTTAATATATTCCCAGGGTTGTGCCTCTAGTTCAGTTCATGCCCTTTCCCTCTTCTGGTAACCACTAGTCATTTTTATCTATGAATTTACCTATTCTAGATATTTCTCATATACATGGATTTATGTAATATGTGGTCATTTGTGTCTGACTGCTTTCACTTAGCATGTTTTCTAGATTCATTTGTATTGTAGCTTGTGTCACTCTGTACTCCCTTTTTACGGGTGAATTTGGTGCTATTTTCAGGAGGTGTGAGCTGTCGTGGATAACACTGCTGTAACTGTCCCTGTTTGTGTCTTTGTGTGGACATGTGTTTGTAATTCTCAGGTGTCTGCCTAGGACTGGGTGTGCTGAGTCTGTGGTGACTCTGTTTAACCGTTTGAGGAACTGCCAGACTTGTCCAAAGCAGTTGTACTATTCACATTCTCCCCAATGGGGCATGAGGGCTGCAGTTTTCCTGCATCCTCACAAGCATTGGTTACTTACCTTTTGGATTATAGCTTATAATATGGTTGCAACCAGAACTGTGGAATGAATTCTGCAACCAGAATTGTGGAAAGAATTAAGTTCATGAATTCTACATCCAGAATTGTGGAAAGAATTAAATTTGTGAACTGAGGTACCACTGTATATTTTCTTCCAGGAGTTTTATAAATTTAGCTTCTACATTGAAATCTTTGGTCTATTTTGAATTATTTTTTCTACACTTGATCTTAGCCAAAAGGCCGAGAAGCTATTGAATTATTTTTTCTACATGGTGTGAAAGAGGGGTCCATTCTTGGATATCCATTCTTATGCATATGGTACCCAATTGTTCCAGCAACATTTGTTGAAGTCTTTTTCCCCTTTGAATTGACATGGCATTCTTCTTGAAAATCAGCTGACCAAAGGGCTGGGGATTTAGCTCAGGTGCACCGTGCCTGCCTCACAAACATAAGGTCTTGAGTTCAATCCCTGGTACCAAAAAAAAAAAAAAATCAACTGACCATAAATGTGTGGGCTAGTTATAATTTGATTGTCTGAAGTCCTGTGGGGAATAAATGTTTATACTTTTTAACACTGTACCTAAGTTAATTTTATTTTAATTAAATAATTACATTTGGTGCTGGGAATTGAACTCTGGGTCTCACACTTGCTGAACTGACCTCCAACCCTATCTGGACTATTTTTATGTTAACTTTGCTTCTGGTTAATGTTTTACACTTGATCTTGCCAAAAGGCCGAGAAGCAATGGTTAATGTTTTAATCCATTTACCTAATTATTGAATTTGTCTTTTTTTTTTTTTGGTACTGGGGATAGAACTCTGGACCTTGTGCTTTCGAGGCAGGCGTGGTGCCACTGAGCTACATCCCGGCCCTGAATTCATCTTGTAATTGGAATGGGTCTGGCTGGGTTAGAGTCAAAGTGTCTCCAGGGTTGTATCCTCTTGAACTCTGGGGAAAATTCATTTTCTTGCCCTTCTCAGCTTCACAGGCTACCTATGTTCCTTAGTTTGGTCCCATGTCAGCAGTGGCAGGCTGGATCCTTGGATCACTCTGAGCTTGTTCTCTGTCACAGCTCCTCTCTATCTTACTCATATGCCCCCCTCTTCTACACTGTAAGGATCTTTATGATTACACTTGATCCACCTGCATAGGCCTGGATAATATCCCAATTTGAAGGTCAGATGATTGCCGTATTTCCATCTGCTATCTTTGTTCCCCCTTGCCATGAAATGTAGCATATTCAGAGACCTGGGGACTAAGAGATGGGCATCTTTGAGGGACCAGTTTCCTGCCCACCACAAGTAGTAAAACTTGTGTATGATGCATTTGTCAAAACCCATAGATCTTTACAGTGGCAAAATAATGGCCCCTCCAAAGATGCCCACCTCTCAACCCCTGAAAGCTGGAATAGGGGTTCCCTTATGTGGCCAGTGGACTTTCACATGATTAAGGTTCCTGACTTGAGGTGGGGAGAGAGTATCCTGGAGTACCCAGGTGGGCCCAGTCCAATCACTCGAGTCCTTGGGAGCAGAGACCTTTCTGAGTTGTAGTCAGAGAGATGTGCGGGCAGGAGAAGGGGCAGGGAGGTGCCACATTGCTGGCCTAAGATGTTAAGGGTGAGGAGATGGTGCCACAAGCCAAGGAAAGTGGGCGGCCTGTGGAGGCTGACAAATGCAAGTAAACAGATTTTTTTTGCAGAGCCTTCAGAAGGAAATGCAGCCCTCCTGACATCAGGGACTCTAGGCTTGTGAAACTGGGAACTTCGACCTATGGGGTTGTTAAGTAATAAATCTGTGTTGCCGGGTACAGGGGCATATGCCTGTAATCCCAGCTACTCTGGAGGCTGAGGCAGGAAGATTTCTTTTTTTTTTTGGTATCAGGGATTGAACTTGGGTCCTTGCACTTGCGCAGCAGGCAGCAAAACCACTGAGCTAAATCCCCGGCCCTGAGGCAGGAAGATTACAAGTTGAAGGCCAAAAATGAATGAATGAATCCATGTTGTTTCAAGCTACTGAGTTTATAATAATTTGTTACAGCAGCATTAGCTAACTAATACACATCACAAGGAATGAACCTTAATGCATGCAAATTTTTAAAAATTATTGACAAAGTTAACTCCTGGATGAAATGCAAACTATGGCAAAAGAATCTGACTTTACTACAAACTTTACTATGAAAGTTATTAAGTAAATGAAAGTATTTACTATAAAATAACCTCACTGAGGGGATGGGGAGACAAGGTTCTGACCTTAGAAATTTTGGAAATGAGTGAGTCGGTGAGACATTGTATGTGAGTTGGAAAGTTGTTCTTGGTAGAGTACAGTTAGCGATCCTGAAGCCACTGTCCATGTGTCCTGGATCTGAGCAGGTGGAAGCCAGTGGAGTAGGAGATTATAGATAAGCAAGGGAGGCGGCTAGAATTCACCATGTGCCAATGGCTTAGAGTTCAAGATACAGTAAGAATTCATGTTTATCACAGTGTAAATACAAGTTTATACATAGAGAACATGTTTTTAGATGTGTGGATATAGGTGAATTGGTGTACACACATCTGTTTCTTTTCTCTATGGGCTGCAGGCTTAGAAGACCCTCTCAACAGTGGTGAGCACTCTTGGGCCCTCGCTGTTGGTTTCCAATACCCTTCTACAATAAAAGGGCACCAAGGCTCCTTGATTACAGGGGTGGGGCAGAAAATGACAAAATGAGCCTGAAGCTTAGTGACAGGAAGTAAATGCTTCTAAAGAACCACAATGAGTGCCTATCAAAGGGACACACAGTTAAGGTAGTTTTGCATTATAACCTAGAGTATAAGATAAAATACCCGTGAATCCATAGTGACACAAATGAAGAAACAAGTAGGGGAGGGCAGGCAAATCCCTCTAGCAAAATTCCAAATAATTTATGTAGCTCCTCATCCTTCAGGTAGCAGAGCATAACTACTGCTTCTTGTAGATGATTTTAGAGTGACTTCCTTCCAGACAGTACAGTACTGTACTCAATCTCAGTGTTGTTTTAATTTGCATTTCTCTAATGGCCAGAGATGTTGAACATTTCTTATGTATTTACTGGCTATTTGTACTTCTAGTGTCTATTCATTTCAATTGTCCATCTTCTGATTGGGTGTTTGTATTGGGGGGGGTCCTAAATTTTTTTTAAAGTGTTTTATGTAGTCTAGATATTAATCTTCTGTCCAAAAAAAATCTGGCAAAATTTTTTTCCCCACTCTGTAGGTTGTCTCTTTGCTCTATTGGTTGTTTCTTTTGTTGATTCTTGTTATTTCTTCTACAATTGGGGTTCTGTTCAGGAAGTCCTTGCCTAGGTCTTCAAGAGTTTTACCTATATCTTCCAACAGATTGTTTCTGTTTTAGCATTTAGATCTTTGATCCATTTTGATTTTAGTTTAGTACATGGTGAGAGATATGGGTCTTGACTCAATCTTCTGTGGATAGCAAGATTTCCCAGCACCATTTGTTTAAAAGGCCATCTTTCCTCCAGAATATGTTTTTGGCCCCTCTGATCAGATGGCTGAGTGTGCCTGTGGTTGTTTCTGCATCCTCTATTCTGTTCCGTTGATTTACATGTCTGTTTTTGTACCAGTACCATGCTGTTTTTTTTTTTTTTTAATACCATGCTGTTTTTAATCACTGTAACTTTGTAATATAATTTGAAATCCAGGATTGTGATGGCTCCTGTTTTGCTCTTGTTGCCCAGGATTCCTGTACGTATTCTGGGTGTCTTCTGGTTTCATATGAATTTTAGAGTCGTTTTTTCTAGTTCTGTAAGGAATGCTATTGCTGTTTTGCTCAGGATTGCATTATATGTATATATCACTTTGGAAGTGTGGTCATTTTGACAATATTGGTTCTGCCTCTCCAGGAGTAGGGAATGTCTCTCCATTTTCTGATGTCCTTTTCCATCTTCTTTTTGGAAGTACTGTAGTTTTTATTATAGAGATCTTTCACTTTGTTAGGTTAACTCCTAAGTATTTAATTTTTCTTGAAACTATTATGAATAATTGTTTTCCTAATTTATTTCTCCTATGGCTTCTAGCCAACATTTAAAATGTCACCTATGGGCTGGGGATGGAGCTCAGTGGCAGAGCATTGCCTGGAATGCACATGGCCCTAGGTTCAATCCCCAGCCCCACAAAGTTAAAAGCAAAAGAAAAAAAAAGTTTTAAAAAAGTAATCCATTAAGAAATATAAGTCTAATTCATTTTTCTTGTCTTGTTATTGGGATATGACCCTCTGAAATATAGCCTCAACTTGTCTTTTTAGTACCTTCTGCCTTTCTGATAGATATTATCCACACTTGCCAAACTGGTTCTTTCATTATGAAACCCCATCATTTCTCTTTCCTCCTATCTAACAGTAGTTATAGTTGCACTGATTTGATAGCTCAGTACTTAATTTCAGAGTTATTCTAAGACTGTAGATTGATTTCCTTTTAATTTGTATGCGTTCTCTTCTTAACAAGCCCTAATATTGTCTTAAACTTTTTGATAATAAACTACAGCTCTCTCTGCCAGGTGTGGTGGTGCACACCTGTAATCCAAGCACCAGGAAGGCTGAGGCAGGAGGATCGCTGCCAGTTCGAGGCCAGCCTGGGCAATATAGTGAGACCCTGTCTCAAAAAAACAAAAAATAAATAAATAAACTAAGCTCTCTCAATGTAATACTTGATGTTTTTGTTGAATGTATAAACACATATCATACACCCTGCTTATTCTCCTAGATATCAGTGACGTTGAACGGCTGAAACCTGGCTACCTAGAAGCTACTGTGGACTGGTTTAGAAGGTACAAGGTTCCTGATGGAAAACCAGAAAATGAGTTTGCTTTCAATGCAGAATTTAAAAATAAGGTAAGTGTCATTCAGAACTGTAGCTTTAGGCCTAGTTGTGTGAGGCTTATAATTGAACCATATTGTTTTCATCTAAAAATTGATAAAACGAAAGTCTAAAGATATAAGACAGAATTGGTGTTTATGAAAATGTTCTCTTCCATTTTTGATAAGAGGAAGTGATTCAAAGAGACAAAGTATCTGGGTGTGGTGCACACACCTGTAATGCCAGCAGTCTAAAAGGCTGAGGCAGGAGGATCAAGAGTTCAAGCCCAGCCTGGGCAACTTAGCCAACTTAGTGGGACCCTGTCTCAAAATAAAAAATAAAGAGCTAGGGATATAGCTGAGTGTAAAAGCCCTGGGTTCAGTCTCCCATACTGCAAAAAGAGGGGAGAGGGTATATCAGGCTTTGAGGAATTGTTGATAAGAAAAGGATTCTTTTCATCATTGTAATATATATCTCTTCAAATTATAGGACTTTGCAATTGATATCATTAAAAGCACTCATGACTATTGGAAAGCATTAGTGACTAAGAAAACGGATGGGAAAGGAATCAGTTGGTAAGTGTTACCTCTTTGCTGCAAATTTAACACAAAGCAGACCAACCAGCTTGCTCAGAGGTTTTTTTTTTTGCTTTTTTTTTTCGTACCGGGGATTGAACCCAGGTCCTCAGCTTGCGAGGCAGGTGGTGGAACCACTGAGCTAAATCCCTGGCCCAAACCTTTATTGGTACACTTTTTTTTTTTTTTTTTTTTGGTACTGGGGACTGAACCTGGGTCCTCAGCTTTCAAGGCAGGCGGTAGAACCACTGTCGCTCAGAGTTTTTAGTCACCATAAAACACTGTACTGTTGAACTGGTTTCCTGGGCACCATGATACATGCTTGTAGTCTCAGCTACTAGGAAGGCTGAGGCAGGAGGACTGCTTGAATCCATAAGTTTAAGGCCAGCCTAGGCAACATGGTGAGATCCTGTCTCAAAAAAACGAAGGAAGGAAGGAAGGGAGGAAAGAGGCTGGTTTTGTCAGTCAGTGCTATGTGGATGGGAAGGTAAAATCATAGACAACCCAAAGATGCTCATAAGGCACCTCACTGAACAAGTACAGACTTAAACATAAAGGAAACAGAAGCCAGAGCTGCCTGAGGTTACGTAATTGGGAAAGGTCTGGCATTCTCTGGGGTAAACACGTCAGACGCATAACAACCACCCCAGTGGCAGCCATGCATGCTGAATTTACTACCACTAATAATAATAGCTGATGTTTTCTGAGCAGTTAGTACCTGGCAGCCAGGTAACAGAGATGTAGGGAGACTGAAGTCACTGAAGTCAACCAAAGTCACCCGGGGTAGGTGTGGAGCAACGTCTGTCTCCCAAACATGCGTTCTTACTCAATACAATAGATTTCTAAGCTGTTGAGACATTTGTAATAGGATGCTCACTATCCTCACTTAACCATTATGCTGGACACACTAGGCAGTAAGGTAAATTAGAGAAAGAAATACAATGTAAGGATACTTGAAAAGGGGAGAGAAATTGTTGTACATCATACTGTATGCCCAGGAAACTGGCAAAAAGCAAACATTCATAGGATGACTAATTACAAAATGAGTATATGATGGGGTTATCAAAAAATGGTGAGTGGGCTGGGGATTTAGCTCAGTAGTTTTGCCTCCTGCTGTGCAAGCACAAGGACCCGAGTTTGATCTCCGGTACCAAAAAAAATGGTAAGTGTTTAAATTAAAATTTTTATTACAGTAAAGGCACATTGCCATTAACCCCCCTCAAAGCCTCCTTCTCACTTCAAACACATTTATTTCATCCTTCTTTTTTTTTTGGTACTGGGGATCGAACTTGGGTCCTTGCACTTGCGCAGCAGGTGGCGAAACCACGGAACTAAATCCCAGGCCCAATTTCATCATTCTTGATAATATATCTTTTACTGTAGTAAGTTTTAAAAATTTAACCATTCACTGTATTTTCTGATCACCCTTGTATGTGTATATTAGTAGCTTTCTATATAAACAGGAACCATAATGGAGGAAAGGATCCTATATAAAATATTTTAATTTTAATTTAATTTTATTTTATTTTATGATTTTTTGAGACAGTCTTGCTCTGTAATTCATGCTGGCCTTGAACTCACTATGTACCCCAGGCTGGCCTTGAACTTGCAGCTATCCTCCTGCCTCAGCCTCCCAAGTGCTGGGATTACAGGTATGTGCCACCACGCCCAGCTTTAGAATGCTTTTCTTTTCTTTTTTTTTTTTTTAAATTTTTTCTTTTTAGAATGTTTTTCTAAAACTGCCAAAGTCCAAACGTAAATCTGCAGGACCCAGAAAAACAAAACTTTAAAATCGAATATAAAAGATACTAAATAGTAATATATGCTGGGGCTGGGGATTTAGCTCAGTGGTTCTGGCGCCTGCCTTGAAAGCGCAAGGTCCCAAGTTTGATCCTTGGTACCAAAAAAGAAAGAGAGAGAGAGAGAGAGAGAGAGAGAGAGATTTGGTGTTTAAGAATGACATTCAAGTCCAGTGGGCTGGTTCATGCTTGTAATCCCAGCACTTGGGAGGCCAAAGCAGGAGAATTGCAAGTTCAGAGCCAGTCTGGGCCACGGAGCAAGACCCGTGTCAAAAGAAAGGCTATTGTAAATTTCCACTGTAGTCCATGCTGTATTTCCCAGATGCAGCATGTACTTTTGTTTAGTCTCTCCCTCTTTTTCTCTTTACTTGATCTATCTAAGCTTGTTCTGCAGAGCCAGTTTCTTCCCCACTCTTCACTTTTACTTTCTTGAATAAACTTGGCCACTGCTTAAAAAAAAAAGACATTCAGTTTTATCTAGAAAAAAAGAATTTTTTCTTTTAAAGAATGTATTTTGGATCTGAGGTTTTGGACCAACCGGCTAAGAAGAAAATAAAACTAGATTTCTCATTCTTTACCTCTGTACTGGTGTGCCTGCTTGTAACCAGGTAACAATCTGCCCGTTTTGTTTTGTTTTGATGCTGTAACCATGCAGTTTTGGTGACTGTGCCCTACACACAGTATCCCAGCCCTAGTTTTCTTCCAGCCTATTTTATTTTATTTACATATATATTTTTTTGAGACAGGGTCTTGCTATGTAGTTGAGGCTGGCCTTGAACTCACTGTGTAGCCCAGGCTGGCCTTGAATTTGTGGCAGTCCTCCTGGCTCAGCCCCTTAAGTGCTGGGATTACACGTGTGTGCCACCACACTTGGCATTTCCAGCCTATTTTACACTCTTACATTAATTTGGTGCTCTCTGCCAGCCTTTATGTTTCTAACCCTTGTCTTACATCACTGTTTCATTCCAGACAAATAAATGTTAGTGTTGAACATTTTTAGAAAAAGCATAGGCAGGTGTATTTTTCAGTTTGTAGGGAAGGACTTTTCAGATAACACAGAACTCAAAATACATAAAAGAAGGTTTTGCTTAATGGTATTATTTTTTTATGTAATAGAAGACAGTTTTTCCAGTTTCTTTTTTTTTTAAATAAGACATGACAAAGACCTGAGTTCCTTAATTTATAGATACTTTATTGAAGTTGATAAGAAAGGAAAAAAAAACCTAACATCTCCATAGATGAAAGGAAAAAGATGGGAAAAGGTAGCTTCCTTATAAGCCACACAGTCTTACTCATAACTTAAAATGCTGTTCAACAAGATGATGGTAATTTCCATTAGTTTTGCAAAATTTCAAAACAATCAGGTGATAGCCAGGGATTACAAGAACTGTACAGCTGGTAGAAGCAGAAATGGGTGCAGCCTTTGGAGATGGAGAATTTGCCATACCCAGTCCAAAAAAATTAAGATGCAACGTGTCTTTCTCTGTAGCACCACTGTGAATGTATCTTGTAGGTAGATCCCCAAAAGTTCACCAAGATGTACAGATACACATGTTCTTTTTTTTCCCCCCCTTGTGTGCTGGGGATTGAATGCAGGACCTTCTCACTAAACTACATCCCTAGCCCTTTTTATTTTTTATCTTATTACAGGGTCCCTGATAAGTTGACCGGGCTGGGCTCGAATTTGTAATCATCCTGCTTCCACAGTGCTGGGACTATAGACATGCACTGTTATTCATGGCTTAATTTTTTTTTAATATCAAAAGTTAATCTCAGCAGTAAGATTTTTCTCTGAGTATGAGAATATCCTGATGTATAATTTTCCCAAGAATCTTCTCTTCTTTGTCAGTATAATGCCCTGTAAAATGAAAACATTATCCTTCCACAAACAAAAAAAATTGAGAAGAGTTAAACATTTATGTGAAATTGTACAATCATAAATAAAACTTAGCATTTAAGTTAACTTCTTTTTTGTAGTATCTCACTATTTTCATGGAAATGGCCTTAATGTAAAGTAACAGATAACTGCGGCTATTTCATTTCTTATTGTACACATATTAATTCTATATTATAATAGTTCAGAAAGTTGGAACTATGGATAAGCAAAAGCATTTTTTTTTTAAACCACACTTTTTGATAGTCATGATCCTAGTTAGGGATGGAGGCTTATCTGTCTCCTCCAGACCTACCACTGAGATCCCAGGAGGCCTCATCAAAAGAGCAGTATGAGCATAAAATAAAAATAATTCCTTTCATTGTCATCTAAAAATTGATTAATATAAAACAGAAAAAGATTTCCAAAAGTCATCTGATGATCCTGTTGAGTATCAGGTCATGACTGATGTGTGGAGTGGGCATTCAAAGATTGGTTGAATAAATAAATTAATTAGCTTTTGAAAAAAAATATGCTTTTCTCAGATACCCATATTAATACTTGGAGGTTTTTTGGTAATTAAGAGTATACTGTATGCACAATTCACTGTATGGTTTTTAAATTTAGCAGTATATTGTAAGCATTTCCCCATTATAATAGTATACAACATCCCGTATCTGTATATTCTATTTTGTGAATAAATATTTTTAATCATTCCTTGTTGAACATTTTGATTAGTTCCAAGTTTTTGCTATTACCAACCGTGAAATGGCATAAGGTAAACAACATTATAGATCATTGTTTCTGTTTCACACTGGGTTCTGAGAGGTAGAATTTCTCTATCAAAGCCTATGAACTTTTTAAAGGTTCTGGATACACCTTACTGAGTTATTTTTCAGAAACATTGAGCCAGGTATTCTGTCAGATGAGTCTCCTTCAGATGCCTCATCAGTCCTGATAGGAACGGCAGTTTTCTTATTGTCTCAATGTTTTCAATTAGGAAAGATATCTTTTTTTATTTTTAGGAAAGATATATTTTTCAGCTATTTCAGTGAGAACTACAAAGCATTCATCTTAGAGTCTTAAATCTGAATTTAAGATATTTGAATAAAATTAACCACAAGAGAGAGGCATGGTGGTACACATCAGTAATCCCAGCACTCTGGGAGGCTGAGGCAAGAGGATTACAAATCTGAGCCCAGCTTGAGCAACTTAGTGAGACCTTGTCTCAAAATTTAAAAAGGCCCTGTGGGTGGGGGTGAGCCCTGGGTTCAATCGCCAGTACTGCCAAAAAAAAATGTAACCAGTAACTAGAATGTTTAATATAGGTGAGAAAGCTTTGACCTAAACCAGACTTGAATGTCATCTGGCCTTTGTCTTCAACTTTTTTCTTATCTCTGAAGAGAGGATATCCTGTTGTTTTACCTTCTGACTACTTTGCTTTATTCATCAGCATGAACACAACAGTGTCTGAGAGCCCTTTCAGGTGTGACCCTGATGCTGCCAAAGCCATCGTGGATGCGGTATGCAGACCCCTTTAACAAGAGGGCAGACGGGTGGCCTGGGAGATGGGTGTGCCGTGCTAGCCGAGAAACTCCGGTGTGCCTGAGATTGCGTGAGGTCTGAGCATTAGAACCCAGGGCACTTGGGAGTAGCATTTCACTGAGGGGAAGCTGAGGAGTGGTCCTGGTCAACTATAAGTCGGACGGACAGCAAAGTATAATTTGTAAAAAGTCAGAATGAGTCCACAAGGTTCTGGGTAGCCCACAAGCCTGTTACTTACCATAAGCTTTTTTCACAAAAGAAGCAATGGGAATTTACTTGACTTGGTTCCTGGCAAGGACCAAGGAAATTACCAAATTGTCAGTACAGTTGCAGAAACAATTTATAGAATTAAAAAAGACTTCTGTGTGAGATAATAAACTATCAAAGCAGTAGTTTGTACTTTGTTTTATGGTGTGGTACCAGGGATCGAACTCGGGGACCTTGTGCTTGCAAGGCAAGCGGCAGAACCACTGAACTTAATCCCAGGTCCCTTGTTTGTACTATTTTTAAGACTCTGATTTGAACATTCCAGGACCTGAACCAGATCATCTTATATTATTTTCATTTATAATGTTAGAAAAAGGCAAACCAGAGAAAATGGAGTCTTTATACTGTGTTGTAAAAAGGACATTATTGGTGAACCCAGTACATTTAGATTCATCTTTGTTTACATATGAATCTTGACAAAATTAAGATAAGTAAGGAAAACTGGAAAGGAAAAGCCAGTGGTTAATTATCGTAACTTTTTAATAAGAACATTTTATCTACATTTTTTATATGTGTGCATATGTAAAGTCATTATGTATGTATGTCAGTTTTTATTCTTCCTTTCAAAAAACATGTATTTTATTAATTATTCTCCAATGTGACATTGAAAGTCAAGGGCTTGGGCCAGGGATTTAGCTCAGTGGTTCTGGCACCTGCCTCGCAAGCACAAGGACCTGAGTTCGATCCCCGGTACCAAAAAAAAAAAAAAAAAAGAAAGTCAAGAGGCTTGACTTTGCATCTCTCAGCAGTGGGGCAAAACTTACACTGTTCCTGTATGTTCTAAATTATTTATAGTGCCTAAAAATTGGGGTGGTCCTGTTCCAATTCTTTTACAGTTTTGTCCATATACTTTTTCATCCCTGGGGTTAGGCTAATACATTTTAATCTTTTATTTTAGCTACCACCACCATGTGACTCTGCCTGCACAGTACCAACAGATGGTAAGATCTACATTAGTGTAAAATTACATTAAAAGGGGCTGGGGATTTAGCTCAGTGGTTCTGCTGCCTGCCTCAAGTGGAAGGACCCGAGTTCGATCCCTGGTACCAAAAAAAAAAATTACATTAAAAATTACATATAAGAGCTGGGGATTTAGCTCAGTGGTTCTGCTGCCTACCTCAGCAAGGGCAAGGTCCTGAGTTCGATCCATGGTACAAAAAAAAAAGTTATGTATATGCATGTGAAATTGTATATGTTTAATTGACAGTGATATATTTACAGGTACAATGGGATGTTTTGATAATATAATTATAATGTAGAATGATTAAATCAGGTGAATTAACAAATCTGTAACCTCACATATGTTTTTTGTGGTGAAACATTTAAAAATTACTGTTCTAGCCATTTTGAAATATACAGTGGGGCTGGGAGTGTAGTTCAGGGTAGAGCTCATACTCTAGGCCCTAGGTTCAATTTCTAGCCTAAGGAAGGAAGAAAAAAGGAAAGAAGGGAGAGAGGGAGGAAATATGCAATACATTATTATTTAGTATACTCAGCACTCTCTGTAGCGGATCCATAAAGTTTGTCCCTCCTGTCTGACTGCGACTTTCTACTGTTTCAATCAGTGTGTTTCTCTCCTTTCCCTATCTACCTGCCCTGACACCCCAGCCCTTACAAACACCATTTTCTCTCTAGAATTTCAGCTTTTTCAGATTCCACACATAAATGAGATCACGCAGTATTTGTCTTTCTGTGCTAGTTTATTTCATGTGACATAATGTGCTCCAGGTTCATGCATGTTATGTGTATTTTTATTTGGCTTTTTTTTTGGTACCGGGGATCGAACTCAGGCCCTTGCACTTACGCAGCAGGCAGCGAAACCACTGAGCTAAATCCTCGGCATGTTATGTGTATTTTTAATGTACCACATATATACAGAGAGAGGGGGAAGGAAGAAGGGAAAGAGTAAGAGAAGGAAAAGAAACATTTTAAAGTTTCTTAGAAATCTGTCTTTTGATAACTTACTGGTGGTTCTGTCCACTTAAAAAACAAATTTGAAGCTGGGCATGGTGACACACATCTGTGATCCCAACACTTGGGAGGGTGAATCAGGATGATTGCAAATTCAAGGCTGGCCTGGATTACATAGCAAGACCTTGTCTCAAACAAAAACAAAAACAGATTTGAAAATCACATTATATGATTAGCATTGAGAGTATGGAAGTCCAAGCCAGGCGTGGTGGCACATGCCTGTAGCCACAGCTACTCTGGAGGCTGAAACAGGAGAATCATGAGTTCAAGGCCAGCCTGAGCAATTTAACAATTCCTCTCTCAAAATAAAAATAATAAATCAAAAGGGCTGGGAATGTAGGTCAGTGCTCCCCAGGTTCAATTTCCAGTACTGTCCCACCCCCACCCCCATCCCCCACTACCAAAAAAGAGAGAAAGAAAGCCCAAACTAAAACTCCATCCTGAGGTACCAGCAATTGTTATAGCATAACTTTGCATATGTGTGTTTTAAGGTGACACCATAGCCAGATCCATTAATCCAAGTACAGTATTCTGGGTTACGTGTCAGGTGTGATTTTGATTCTCAACAGGGATTCTAATTTGATTTTTTCTCTGAATACAGTGGATAAATGGTTCCATCACCAGAAAAACTGATGAGACTTCTCTGGAATACAAGCTGATACCTGCTGCATCCTGTTTATCTGGAAGTATTAGAGGCAAAAGTAGTAGCTTTCCAAAGCTCTAGATTTATAGATCTCATCTGACCAATCCAGTATATTCAGAATGTTATCTGTCTAAAACCATTTTTCCTATCTCAATGAAGGTAACTTTCAGTAGTTCCTACTTAAGTATCAAAGCACTTGTGATTGGGAAGTCATTTGTGAGTAGATAGATGTGTGAGATGAACACATATTGGATGTATATGTTTACCATGTTAGAAAATAAAATTATTTTGCTGAAACTTGACTTTATGATATTTTATTTTATTCTGAAAATAACATTACCAATCAAGTATGGTAATGTTTGTTTTCTATCACTGATCTTTTTTTTTTGGTACCAGGGATCGAACTCGGGACCTTGCGCTTGCGAGGCAGGCAGTGTGGAGCCACTGAGCTAAATCCCCAGCCCTATCATTGATCTTTTAATTCAGTTCTAGAATTAATAGGTAAAAACTAACTGCTCATTTGTAGGAGCCCAGCAGTGAAATCCCTTATACTTGTTGTACTCTTGATCCTGTGCTCTATTACGTGATTCCTGGCATCCTGCTCTAGGATTAATTTTTATCACTTTAGGAAGAGTACAGCCTTTGTTGAAGGCTGAAGTAATACTTATATTTTTATGTCTTTAATCAATTAATTGGACCCTTAAGTCATTTACATTGTATTCTAAGTTATCAACCAGAATAGCTTTGTGATAAGTTAGTGGCCTTTGGCGCTGGACAGACTTAAGTTTGAATCCTGGCCCATCTTTTTACCAGCTCTGTCATCTTAGGCAAGTTACCAGCCACTCAGCCTCGGTTCCCTCATCTGTAAAACAGACACTCTTGCGTGATTGCTTAGAGTACACATTCAGATATTTTTTATTGAAGTTTTGTTGAGATGACTGTAGATCCACATGCAATTGTCAGAAATAATACAGAAAAATTCCCTCACACCTTGTCCAGTTTTCCCCCAGAATATCATTTTATAAAACTAGATAAAAAAAACAACAACAAAAAACTAGATCTCAGATTTCCCAGTTCCACCTGTACTAATTTGTGGTCTGTTGTTCTATACAATGTAATTGCCTAGGTAGGTTCATGCATCCCACAAAGCACTGAATAGGGCCAACCTTACACAGATCTCTCATGTTGCCCTTCCCTGTCCTGTCCTTCCCATACTCCAGTCCTTGACCTCTGGAAACCACTAATCTGGCCTTCATTTTTCTAGATTTTTGTCATTTCAAAATGTTATAGAACCAGGCATGGTCACACATGCCTGAATCCCAGCACTGGAAGCTGAGGCAGGAGGATCACGAGTTTGAGGCCAGCTTGTGTTACTTAGTGATTTCAAAACCAGCCTGAACTATGTAGTGAGATCCTGTCTCAAAAATAAAAAGATTGTTTATTCTTGGACCTGTGCCTTTTCATATAATTTTACAATAAATTTTGTCTTGTCTATGCCAATAACAAAACTTTACTGGGATTTAATAGGCATCGCATTAAACTTATAGATCAATTTTAATCATGTTCAGAGAACATTTTGCTCAGGCTGCCATAAGCACATACTGGATAGAGCCAGTAACAGCTGTCAAGAAGCTCTGGGTATTTGAATAGATAAGTTTTCTGTGGACTAAACCCAAAAAGAAATCTGAACTCCTAAGACCACAGCCGTTCTACAAATGGCTTTCTTGAGGTTTGGCTTAGAGCCAGGCACTGTTTCATGTAGATAACTGCAGATGTAGTGACAGACACGGTCACCGTAATAGGTTCAGTTATGATCCTCAATCCCCTAAAACTCCTAATGCATTTCTTTTTTTGTTTTGTTTTTTGGTACCTGGGATTGAGCTCAGGACCTTGTGCTTGCCAGGCAGGCGCGGTGCCACATCCCCGGCCCCTCTAATGCATTTTTGTTACTAATTTCTAGTTTGATTCCCATATGGTCAAAAAACACTGATTTTGATTCCTTCATAAAGGCTGCTTTATGGTGTATCTTGGAGAATGTTCTATGGGCACTTAAAAAAATTGTGTCCTCAGGGGTTGGAGGTATAGCTCAGTGGGAGAGCACTTGCCAGCCCGCATGAAGCCCTGGTTTTGAGTCTTAGCACTACCAAAAAAAAGTGTTGGGCTGGGGATATAGCTCAGTGGCACTGAGCCTGCCTTATAAGTGCAACGTCCTGAGTTTGATCCCTGGTACCAAAAAACAACAAAAACAAACAAAAAGTGTTTTGCTGTTGACAAGTGTTCTATGTTCTATTTATGTCCCTTAGGTCCTACCCTGTTGGTGGATAGTGCCATTTAGGTGTTTTGTTGCTGATTTTCTAACAGTTCTGTGAGTTGTTGAAGAGGAGGTGTGGAGGTCCCCAGTTGTAACTGGGTTTGTCTACTTGGCTTTTCAGTTCTGTTGGTGTTTGTTTCATGTATTTTGAGCTCTGCTGCTTGGTAAGTACACATAGTATCCTATCTTCCTGGGGGGACTGGCCCATCTGTCATTATGTGATGGCTCTTCATCTCTAACTTGGTTAACTCTCAAGGCTACTTCATTGGCTATTGGTACAGCCACCTCTACTTTTCTTAGCTTAATGATTGCATGATGTGTTTTTTCTATTTCAACCTACCTACATTGTTGAACTCAAAATTTCATATAAGCAACATGTAGGTGAATCACATTTTTAAAATGTACCATGCCAATCTGTCTCTTGATTAGTGTGTATATATATATCATTTACATTTCAAGTAAATTTTGAAGTGTTAGCACTTTATCCTATTTGGGGTTCACTTATCTTAAATCTATAGATTTGTATCTTTCACCACATTTGGGGATTTTTTTGGCCATTTCCTCCAGTACTTTCTGACCTTTCTTTTCTCTTTCTGGAACACTGATGATAGAAATGTTGGAGGGCTGGGGATTTAGCTCATTGGCACCATATCTGCCACTGAGCTAAATCCCCAGCCCAATGTGGGATCTTCTCTTATCACACAGATCTGTCTGTAGGTTCTGGTTTTTTCCTCTTTCAGACAGAATAAGTTCTGTTGTTCTGTCCTGAAGTTCAGTGTTTCTATTCTTCTGTCAATTCTGTGTTTAAGCCTATCAAATTTTTCATTTCCATTATTAGTGTCCAGTTCTGTGATTTCCATTTAGTTCTTTTATATAACTTCTGTTTCTTTGCTGAGAATTTCTAGTTGTAATTTCCATCAGGGAAATTTCTAGTTGACAATGCAATTTTAAGTCAGCTGCTTTAAAATCTTTGTCAGGATTCATCTCAGCCTTAGCATCAGTTGACTGTATCTCCTCATTCAAATTACAAGTTTACTGGCTCTTTGTTATGATAGCTAATTGTCAATAGTACTGTAGGTATTTTGGCTGTTTTGTTGAGAGAGTCTCACTATGTAGTTCAGGCTGGCGTAGAATTCACAGCGATCCCCTGTCTCAGCCTTCCAAGTGTTGGGATTACAGGTGTGCACCACCATCTTGCCTATTATGTAGCATTACCAGTTACCTTCTGTCAGGTTCAGGACCCATGCGCCTAATGTGTCAGTCCTGTTTTTAAAGTGATTTCTTTCTTTTCTTTTCCCTCCCTCCCTCTCTTTCTTTCTTGCTTTGTTTTTTTGAGATAAAGTCTCATTATGTAGTTCAGGCTGGCCTTGAACTCACTATATCACCCAAGCTGGCTAACCTTGAACTGTGTTGATTCTCCTGCTTCAGCCTTCAGAGTGCTGGGACTATAGGCATGTGTCACCACACCTGGCTTTCTAAACTTATTTCTGTTAAAAGTAACAAGTAAGCTTTCTAATGAAGATTCTGAAATGAGGAAGAAATCACGTGTGCCCACTACACAGGAATCACCCACCTGTGCTTATAGAAGGAAAGGGATAGACTAGTGCAGGAGGTAACATAAGCACTAGTTTTCCTGTGCCAGGGCCTTTGTAGAAAGCTGCCACTCCTCTGTTAGAGCAAAGAAAAGTATACTTCTGTGCGTGTTTGCTCTGGCTGCCATAACCACATCACGTATAGGGTGGAGCCAGTAACACTGTCAAGGAGAAGCTCTGGGTATTTGGATAGATAAGAGTTTTCTGTGGACCAAAGCCAAAAAGAAACCCAAACTCCTAGGACCACAGCCATCTACAAGTGCCTGGCACCATTTCATTTAGATGACTTCAGATGTAGTGACACATGGTCACTGTATAGTCTAGAAAGGTTCAGTTAGGATCATCGGTCCCCTAAATCTCAGTGGGTTAAGAAAACAAGTGTATTCCTCACAGGAAGTCAGCTCCGTCCCTGGGCAGCATGGTACTGCCCAAAGACACCTGCTTTCTCATGTTGTTCACCACGGGAGGGGATGGGAGGACTGCTGGAATCTCACGTGGTAGTTATATACATTTCCCCAGAAGCAACACATGCAGATGGCCTCATGGCTTTCCTTAGCCTCAGGGTAGCAGAGAAGAGCAGTCCTACCATGGATTAAAAGAAAGAACATTTGGCTGGGGATTTAGCTCAATGGTTCCACCGCCTGCCTTGAAAGCTCAAGGTCCCAAGTTCGATCCCGGGTACAAAAAAAAAAAAAAATTCTAGTAAGAAAGAACATTTAGTGAAAATGCCATGTACTTTGGCATATTATTTAATACAGACACCAGGTACCTCCCCTCTTGTGGCATTTGTCTGGGGCCCTGGAGTCCTCTACTAGGTCCTCTGTGCCTGGCTGTTGAGTGGGGGAAGAGACCGGAGAAGCTGGGCGGGGTAGGGTAGCACATGCCTGTAATCCTAGGACTTGGGAGGCTGAGGCAGGAGGATCACTTCAAGTTCAAGATCAGCTTGGGCTACACAATGAATTCAGGGCCAGCCTGAATTACAAGACCCTGTCTCAAAAAGGAGGGGGAGGGGACAGGGAGGAGAGAAGACAAAGAAAATATACCTGTCTCTCTGAGAAAAAGATGTAAGAGAGCCTAAATAAAAACTTGCCCTAGACCACTCAAGTAGTAAATGGGTCTAAGTCTTGCTTAGACCCAGATCTGATTTTGAGACAGGGCTTTTCCCATTGCTGTGCATGGATTCTGCCTTTACAGTCATTATCAATGGTTTTTAATAATTCAAGCTGATTACTCAGATATTCCTCTTTTGTTCACATTATTATTTTTTTTTCACAAAGAGATGATTTTTTTTTTTTTTTTGGTACCGGGGATCGAACTCGGGTCCTTGCGCCTGTGTAGCAGGCGGCGAAACCACTGAACTAAATCCCCAGCCCCACATTATTTCTAATGGTTTAGCCTTTTTTCTTTGGGCATAACTTTTTTCCTTTGTAATTATTTTCTGAGGATGGATACTCAGGGTAGATTGCAAGATCGTGAGATATAGATTTGTGTCCCTCTTACTTTCTTTCTGCAAGAGTTTGGCTAGTTTGGAGTGCAGCATATGAGTATATTTCTTTCGTATAGGCTTGGAAGTCAAACAGGTCTGACTGTGTTACTATACCTGGTCTATATTACCCAAGCTTTAGTTTTCCATCTGCACAGGGGTGGAGGGGACTTGTATGAAAGACCTCTCGCCTGCCAGTGTCCTAATTAGGTGCTCAGTCAGAGCAAGCTGTTCAGTTGCAATCTCAACCACACTAGCTGTGATCAGTGCATTTTTTCATATAAGGGATCCTGAAGCATTGGCTCAATTATGTAAAGGATCTAAACTAGAATTCTTTTTTTTTTCCTTTTTTTTTCCGAGACAGGATCTTGATATATAGTTCAGACTCACCTTGAACTCATGGCAATCTTCCTGCCTCATCCTCCTGAGTGTTGGGATTACACATATTGCGCTACCACACCCAGCTAAGGTAGAATTCTAAATCAGAAATTCAAAAGTTATTTCACCCTCACTGAGCCCAGGCCGGCAAGGACTGCAGCTCAAATAGAAATTGTGTGCTATCTATAAACACATTTGGGTCTGCAAGGGCCTAATTTGTGCTCTCACATCTAGTGGGAGTTTTTTTGTTTTTGTTGCTGTTTTTATTTTGTGTTTTTTGGGGTTTTTTAGTTTCCAGAAATTGCACCAAGGGCCTCAC
The DNA here is from genome assembly GCF_000247695.1 of Heterocephalus glaber. The sequence goes on along the minus strand of NW_004624754.1, from coordinate 4,342,496 downwards.
ACATGCTAGGCATATGCTCTACCACTGAGCTACATCCTAGCCCATTTTAAAATTTTTTACACAGGGAGGGTCTAAGTGGCTAAGTTGCCCAGGCTGGCCTTGAACTTGCAGTCCTCCTGCCTAAGCCTCCTCTAGCTGGAATTATAGGCATACACTACCATATCCAGCTGTACAGTGTTCTTTACATTTAGAAAAAAATGAGAATCACAAGGTTATGTGCCAATCTGAATTTAAAAAGAAGCCTGGGAGCAATCTGGCACCATCTATTAACATTTTAAATTCGCACTCAGTGTTTGACTGAGTGGTAATTCTAAGAATTCATCCTGGAGAGAAGTCAGCCAAGCATATAGCATATAGCAGCTTTGTTTATAATGGCAAAGCAGGAATAATATCTAAATGGCTCACAGAGGAACGGCAAATACACATTCCACACTGTGCAACAGTTAAGGGAGCTAGATGCATGGGCTGGCATGGAAGAGAGCTTTGAATTAAGCACGCGAAAGGAAAAAGCCGTAGAGCTCTACAGAAGCAAATGGTACCCTATGGGCCAAAGCCAGCCTGCTGCCTGCTTCGTAAATAAAATCTCACTGGAACACAGCCACATACACATTTCCACATTGTCTGCAGCTGCCTTTGGGCTGTGATGGTGAGTTCAGTAGGATAGGAATGCTATGGCCCCAAAGGCTGAAAATATTTGCCGTTTGACCTTTCACAGAAATTGTTGGCCAATCCCTGCCCTGCCCGCTTCCTGTTTGAACTTTATGAAGGAGGAGAGGAGGAAAGAGCTGAGTCTGTGCTTATGAGCGGAACCCACCCACCCCACCCCCCACACACCACAGGACAATGATTACCTCTGGGAGGCGGTGTAGGCCCAGCAGATTTCTTTCACCTTATAAGCTTCTGCATTTTTTGAGTGGTATTGCACAGAATTTTAAGGAAAATCAAATGAAGTTGGAGGACGGTACCAAGAATGGCATCTCACACACCAGTGACAGAAGGGGTCAGGCAGACACTGCAGCCTTTCTCCAGGTCTCTGAGGCACCTGGGAGATTTGTTTAAAAACAAAGGCCTGGGCCGGGGATTTAGCTCAGTGGTTTCACCGCCTGCTACGCAAGTGCAAGGAAGGGAGTTAGATCCCTGGTACCAAAAAAAAAAAAAAAAAAAGATCAAAGGCCTGATTAGAACCTGAAGGGACTGGGCCCTGAAATCCACGTTTTCCTTTTTGTTGTTGTTTTGAGACAGGGTCTCACTACGTAGTTCAGGCTGGTCTTGAACGCTCTAGGATTCTCCCAGTTCATCCTCTCGAGTGCTGGGATTACAAGGGAGTGCTCCACATCCAGCCTGAAATTGACTTTTCAAAAGTTTCCCCAAGTGCTTCTGATATATCCCAATGTCTGAAATTACTGCTGCAGTTAAAGATGCCAGGGCAAAAGATTCTCTGCGGTTTTAATATAATGTGTGTAATGACTCAGCAGAGGTCTCCAGTGGCAACAGTGACAAGAACAGGGCACAAGCCCTTCCTGAACATGGGCTCTGCCTGTGGGCTCTCTGTGCCGCACTCACCCGTGAGCCACAGCTCCGTGAGGGATGCGACATCTGAAGAAGCCTGAGTGAGCGGCGGAGGCCTCTGAGCACCTACCTTGTTTGGACCCAGAGCTAGCTTGGTGTTGGGAGCAATGTTACATAATTCTAGGAAAAAATCATTCGAGTAGGCCTAGTTCTCCTGCCTACAGGCCAGCTATTGCCATTCCAGACATAATTGCATTTTGGCCTTGGGTCACAACTGAGACCTCTGTGATCCAGGATGCTGTAATCTCCAGGACAAGACCACACCTGCGGGAGACGCCAGGGAGGAACCAAATCTTCATCTGCATAATTCCTCATTGTTCTTAGATTTCCAGGACCCCCAGCCTTTTGTTACACCTTGTTTATCCCAATGTGAAGTACTGAACTCTACAGTTTCACTTGTTACATTTATTTCCCCACGTACTGAATAAAAAGTGCTGCAAGCTAGGGGGTCTCTGTCTTTGCTGTCCAGAGCAGCACTGATCAGACCCAAAGCTCAGCTTCTTCTCAGTCTCATTTTTCTACTTTTCCTGTAATTCGCCGTGTGCTGCTGTGGGCTCGAAGGAGACTAGGACTCACTGCAGAGGTTCTGTTAACATCCCCTTCCCCTGTTCCCTACAGCTTGGGGCTGGAAATCCAGAAGAAAGAGACACTGTCCCTGCCCCATCTGAACCCATGGTGACAAATCAGTCTTCCCCTTCTCCGGTTGTTCACCCAGCTTCAAGCCGAGAGCCTGCTTCACTTTGTGAGGTCATCTGAAGAGACCAAGTCGCAGCTGAGTCACCTGCGACACCCAATTCCTCATGCACTGAACAGCAGCCTTCACCTGCCCAGCCCGCTCATGAAAACAGACCATGGGCATGGAAGTTGGACCCTACCTAAGTCTGCCAGCTCGTCCGGTGCAGAGGCACACCATGGTCACCTTTAGATCCCCATCCTTCAGCACTGTACTGAGTCTATGGGAAGAGTTTAAAGCCTCCAGAATGCTTCTCAAGTGGTTTTCTCTCTCACATTTTTTAATTCTTTTTTTGTAGTACTGGGGATTGAACCCAGAGCCTTCATACTGAGCTACAACCAAGCCCTTAAAATTTTTTTTTTTTTAATTTCTGCTGGACATGGTAGCATACACCAGTCATCTCAGCACTTGGGAGGCTGAGGCAGGAAAATCATCTCCTCAAGTCCAAGGGCAGCCTGAACTGCATAGTGAGACCCTGTTTCAAAAAAAATTTTTTTTTTTTAAATTTTGAGGTGAGATCCCATTAAGTTGTTTGGGGTGGGCTCAAACATCTGATCCTCTTGCCTCAGTCCTTCGGAGGGCTGGGATGACAGGTGCATGCCACTATACCTGGCTTCAGATGGCTTGTCCAGCATGACTTGGCTGCTGTGCCCCTCAAAGTGGCCGAGCTGCAGCCCAGTGACTGCCCAGCTCCATAGAGCCTTTGCATCAGTGTCCACCTAGGGTGCTGTGTAGCTTTGCATGCAGGTTCCTACACCCCTCAAGGACACAGCCTGTGCCAGAGGGTACTGAGGGCACAGGGGAAACAGGCAAAGCCCCGGGGCTTCAATTTCAGGAGTGTGTGTGTGTGTGTGTGTGTGTGTGTGAATAATCCTGAGGTTCTGTGTAGGTTATGAGACATGGATATGTCTTGATTCACAAGCCAATGTGGACTGTGAAGGAAGAGGCACCGTTTCAGGGCAAGCTGCTGTTTATGACTGTGTCTCACGGCTGTGTCACCAGCTCCCCAGAGTCCAGGTGGCCGACACTGTGGGGAAGAGCTCTGGGCTGGGGTCCTGTGACCTGGCGGCTGGCTCTGGCCACTTATGACATCAGGCTTCTCTGGGCCTCAGTTTCCTCTTTTTGTATAATGAGGTAGCAGGCTCCTACCTTGACCATATATTTTACCATGGAAGATGTCATGTCTCTAGGGAGCAGGCTGTACTGGGAAGAAAACCTCTGTGACTGAAGGGGAAGTTAAGGTTCAATCCGCATTTGTGTGAAATTGTAGATCACAAGGACAGTCCTGGCTCTCTGCCATGTCCTCAACTGCAAGATGGGGGCATTCCCTCCAAAGAGAGCCATGGAGGAGTCTACTGGAAGGATCTGAGTGGGGAACCATAAACAAGAGAACTGGCCTCCTCTTTCTGAACAAATTCTCTCTCCTAAGGGACAGCAGAGGAGGTAGATTCAGTGTCAGTGACTCTGCAAAACATACCCACTGTGAATAACAAGAATTAATAACAAGAATTAGCATGTGCACATAAATATCTGCAAGACAGAATTAGAAACTGCATCACACCTTGGTAACCTGTCATTTGAACTCCATATGTGAACTTTTCTTCTTTTATAAAAATATTTAAGGACCGGGGATTTAGCTCAGTGGTTCCAGCACCTGCCTTGAAAGCGCAAGCTCCCAAGTTTGATCCCCAGTACTAAAAAAAAAAGAAATTTAAATGCTGGCCATGGTGGCACAGGCTTGTAATCCCAACATTTGAGAGGCTGAGGAAGGAGGATCTCCATGAGTTCAAGGCCAGCCTGAACTATATGGTGAGACCCTGTCTGAGAAAACAAACAAATAAATAATAAATAAAAATACTATATAAAAGGACTCAGTTAGGGCTGGGGATTTAGCTCAGTGGTTTTGCCACCTGCTGCAAAAGTGCAAGGACCCTAGTTCGATCCCCAGTACCAAACAACAAAAAAAAGACAATCATACAATGAAGATATGTAACAATTCATTTAACCAATCTCCCATAATTTACCTTTCAGTTTTTTTCACTTTGTTTTAATCAATGACATCTTTATAAACAAATCTTGGGGAAAAAAAATCTCTGACTTTTTCCCTGAATATAAATTCCTAGAAGTAGAATGCAGGTTGATGAATAGGCACCTTTATAAAGATTCTGACCCTTGCTGAACTGTCCTTCAGAACCTGACTGGTGGTCAGGCGTGGTGGCGCAGGCCTGTAATCCAGCACTTGGAAGGCTGAGGCAGGAGGATCACTGAGTTCTAGGCCAGCCTGGGCTACACAGTGAATTCAAGGCTAGTCTGAACTACACAGCAAGACCCTGTCTTAAAAAAACCAAAAAAAGGGAAAGAAACCTGACTGGTTTGCCCTCTTGCCAGCTTAAGGAAGTCCCCCAAATCTCAGGGCTTCAGGGCTTTTGAACATGCTTTTTTTTTAAGCCAGGCATAGAAGCACATGGAAGCTAAGCACTCTGGGAGGCTGAGGCAGGAGGATCACAAGTTAAAGCTTGCCGGGGATTTTGCTCAGTGGTTCTGGCACCTGCCTCAAGTTAAAGCTCAGCCTAGGGAAGTTAGTGACTGATACCCTGTTACTGGGGATTTGGGGTGCTGTGGGCTCTTTTCAGAGATTCCAGGTTCTTGGTGTCTTGAACAAAGAATTGGACAAAACACAGGAAAAAGGTAGTGAGGTTTTACATTTGTTAAAGGTAGGAAAAGAAGTGTGCTCTGCAGAGCAAATTCAGGCCAATTAAAGGTAGGAAGAAAAGTACCTTCTGCAGAGTAAGAGTGAGCCACTGAGGGAGAGCATAGTGGCGATGAGGCAGCCTCTTTTGTATCTCCCATTCCTCAAGGTGACATCAGATCCAGGCTGTCCTATCAAAAACCTGTTTGGTTTCACACTAGAAAAACTGAAGAAAGCACTTTCTGATTGGTCCCAGTGCAGGGCTTTGGAAGTGTTTTTCTGGGCATGTGTCCTGGATCTCTGTGATTGACAGGTCATTCCCACTTGCCTAGCTGGCTGGCCACACCCTAATCTCCTGCCTCATTCGTCCCTGAGTGACATAAATCCCCATAATTCTCTATGGGACACTGAGGGTATGCTAGTCTGTGTCTTTGTATAGGTACTTCCGGCTGAAAGGGGCTGCAGGCCCTACCTACCAGGGGTTATATTGCTCTCCAACTATCTCGGGATGTTGTGGCTCATTGGCTGGGTTGAAAAAAAAACAACTTGTCACAATAAGAAAGGAGTCAGTACTTACATGTGAAGAACTGTTGAACTAACTGCCTGTTCAATGGGAGAAAGCTTGGTGAATTTGTCAGAAGAGTCATGGGCTGCAGTCTGGGTCACCATCTGAAGCCCTGAATGGACAAACACTACAGTATTAGGTTGAGGATGCAGAGCCTAAATATGACAAGGAATAGGCCAGAATATTTCCTGGTCTGTCTATAAACAGGTGGACTATGACAGATCTCGTAATAAAAGTTTCCACACTTCCTGTGGAGGAGAAAGCATGGTGAAGAGGGATATTAGGTAGACTACCAAGAGCCCGAGAGCCATAGCCCTAGCAAGATCACCTACATTATAGATCTACTTAAAAACAGGAGTCCCAGTGTAGTGCCCACTTCAGGTGTTCTGCGCTGCAGAACCCCGGTAACAACCGTGTCTCAAAATAAAAACAATAAAAGGGCTGGGTATGCAGCTCTCACACACGCATGCACACACGCACAAATCTTAGCTTATTAAATGTACTTCTCCCTTCCTAGTCATGCCTAATCAACCCTCAAGTGAATGCTATAAACCTGTGGTTCTGAAACTTCAGTGTACACCAGAATTAGCTGCAGCGCTTGTTAAAGGCAACTACAGGGCCCCAATCCAGAGATTCTAATTTCCTAGACACCCATGGAATCTGAGGCTGTGTTTCTAACAGGCTCCCAGGGGCGGCTAGAGGGAGACTCGCTGGATTCCTGGCCTAGACTGAACTCCTATGGGTCTTTTTTACTCTATGCTGTTAATTATGCTAAACGATCTTACTCTGTGCCCTGAATACTGCTTCTTGTTGGCCCACCACCTCCATCAGCAGACTGGATTGGACAGGCTTCCTGATATTTAATAAACATGTTGCAAGTTGACTGGATGCCGCACTGAACCAAGAACTGGGATGGTCAAATACAAGTTCACACTGCCTTCCAGAATAGCACAAGTAAAGAGATCAGGTATTCATCTGCTTTTCGTTGTGGGGACAAAACACCTGACACACAGGAGGAAGGTTTATTCTGGCTCACAGTTTCAGAGGTTTCAGTCCATGGTTGCTGGTTCCATTGCTGTGGGTAGGAGATGAGGGAGAATATGGAGCTGCGCATCACATACAAGGCAGCCAGGAGCAGAAAGGGGAAAAAACAGCCAGAGAGGAGCTGGGGATTTAGCTCAGTGGTGCCGCCTCCTGCCTCGAAAGTGGAAGGTCCCAAGTTCAATCCGGGCTACCAAAAAAAAAAAAAAAAAAAGAATCAACCAGGGAGGAAGGGGCTGGGACCAGATAAAGAGTCCCCAAGGTTGTGTCCCCATACTCTGTTCCCTTCAACAAGGCTCACCTCCTGTTTCCATGTCCCAATAAAGTCACTAAATTATGATCCATCAATGGAGTAATCTGCTTGATGAAGTTAGAGCCCCATGGTCCAATCACCTTCTGAAAGCACCACCTCTGAACAAAAGAGACTTTCAGGGGACATTTCCAATCTAAATCATAACATATAGTAAAAACACTGTAGGAGGGACCGGGGATTTAGCTCAGTGGTTCTGCCACCTGCCTCGCAAGTGCAAGGTCCTGAGTTCAATCCCCGGTACCAAAAAAAAAACATTGTAGGAGAATTTGGAACCTCCTACATTGCTGATGGGAGTGTAAATAGTGCAACCACTTTGGAAACTAGCAGTTCCTCAAATGGTTAAGAGTTATATAGCCCAGCAATTACACCCTTAGGTATACACCCAAGAGAGGACATGTTCAAACCAAAACTGTACACGTGTGGCAGTGTTATTCAGAACAGCCAAAGAGTGCAACTACTGTAAATATCTATCAATTAGGGCCAGGGATTTAGCTCAGTGGTTCCACTGCCTGCCTCGAAAGCACAAGATCACAGTTTGATCCCCGGTACCAAAAAAAAAAAATTAAAAATCTATCAATTGATGAATGTATAAATAAAATGTGCTAGACACATACTGTAGAATATTACTCAGTCATCAAAGAGTGAAGTATCAGGGCCAGAGATTTAGCTCAGTGGTTCCGCCGCCTGCCTTGAAAGTACAAGGTCCCGAGTTCGATTCCCAGTATCAAAAAAAAAGAGTGAAGTATCGCTACATGTGAGGACATGGATGAAACTTGGAAAAAAAAAAGACGTTAAGTTGGGCCGGGGATTTAGCCCAGTGATTCCGTTGCCTGCCTAGCAAGTGTAAGGACCCGAGTTCGATCCCTGGTACCAAAAAAAAAAAGATGTTAAGTGAATGAAGCCAGGCACAAAAGGTCATATAGTATAGTTTCTATTCACATGACGTCTAGAATAGGAAAAGCTAGGGTTAGGGGAGATGATTTTGTAGTTTTTTTTTTTGTATCAGGGATCAAACTCAGGACCTTGTGCTTGCGAGGCAGGCACTGGAACCACTGAGCTAAATCCCCGGCCCAGGAGTGATGATTTTGGAGTGATTGTGGTTATAAAACACTGTGAATATAATAAAAACCACTGAATTTTACACTTTAAATGGTTGACTTTTGCTATGCACTCTGACACACACACCTGTAATACCAGCACTTAGGGTGCTGAGGTAGGAGGATCAAAAGTTTGAGTATTGGGCTGGGGATTTAGCTCAGTGGCGCCACACCAGCTTCACAAGCCCAAGGTCCTGAGTTCAATCCCCCGTTCAAAAAAAAAAAAAGAAAAGTTGAATCCTGCCTAGGCAACTTAGTGTGATCCTGTCTCAAAATTTAAAAAAAAAAAAAAAAATTCAGCCAGGTGTGGTGGTTCATTCCTGTAATCTCAGCACTTGGGAGCCTGAGGCAAGAGGATTGCTGGGAGTTCAAGGCCAGCCTGAACTACACAGCAAGACCTGTCTCAAAACAAAACAGAACAAGTTTAAAAGGGCTGGAGTTGTACTGTGAAGGCTCCATGTTCAATACTCAATACTGAAAAGGGAGTGAGTTATATATGAATTATATCTCAATAAACCCAGTACCTCAAAAAAATTGCATGAACACAAGAGGTGTTACAATGGTAGCAAAAAAGCAGAAGCACAATGTAGGAGAGCTACCTAGAAAAGACTGTGGAGACTGTGCACAACCTATTAATTTTACTAGTTCTATTGTTTGGACTTAAGTTAAATTTCTATTTTTTCCCTCAGTATTGGAGATTGAACCCAGATCTTCATACTGAGCTATTCCTAGCTACATTTTAAAAGTTTTGGTTACAGTATTTGTTTATTTTGGGGACAGAGTCTCCCTACGTCACTGTTTCCCAGGGTGGGTTTAAACTGGTGATCCTCCGGTCCCAGCCTCCCAGAGTGCTGTATTTCAGGCGTGGGCCACCACATCCGGGCTAAAATTCTAATTTTACTCGAGGAGCACTGAGATCTTCATGCTAATGAATCTTCTTATCTAAAAGCATCATCTTTCTACTCGACTGCTTTATCTGTGAAATTCGGAGAACGCCTCACAGGGCCGTCCTGTGCGTGAGAGGCACGGTATGCTGGGGACATGCTGCTTTCCCACTTTGCTGTGTTCGGGCTTGGTCATTTAACGTGAACTTCGGTTCTCCCCTGTGTACAATGAATGAATGAGTGAAGTATCTGCTTCATTCGACCGAAATGAGGGTTAACTGAGATGAAGCACGCCAAGGGCCCAGCGCTGTGTCTGGAACCGCAGTGCTCAATAAATACCAGTTCTTTTTCTAAAACTAGGTTATCCCAGGGCAGGAAGACGTGACTTAATGCATTAGCTTGGTGGCATCCACTTGAGGTCATCGAGCCCAGGGTCAACTCGTCTTTCCTAGAATCTACCTACCCATCCGTCCACGGCTCCTTCTGTCTCTCCGAGGGCGCCCGGGGGCGCAGGCAGCCGCGGTACCCGGCGCCCCTACTGCAGCACGATCCTACGACCGCACCCTCTCCCGCCTACCCGGCGCTGCCACGTCTCGCGCGGCCTGCAGGCTCCACGAGAGCTGGGGCGTTACCGGGGCCCGCCCCCGAGCGCCGTACGTCACGCTTAGGCCCGCCCCTCCGTGGCCCGTGGCCCTGGTAGGGCTGCACCTGGGCAGAGCCGCGAGACTCTGGGGGCGGGACGAGCGCGCGCCCGGAAGTCCAGGAGGAGGGGGTGTGACGTATATCCGGCGAGTAACTGGCGCTCTCTGTTGCTGGTGGTCTGTGTGCTCCGAGGAGGGTCCAAGCCGCCCGCTGCCGCTGCAGGAGCCCCTCGGGCTGTGAGTCAGAGGGCTGAGGCTGCGGAGGCAGCAGTGGTCCTGGGAACTGGAGCGGTCGATGAAGAGGGTCAGGGCGGAGGCCGGCCTCGGCAAGATGGGGGAGGAAGTGACACGCAGGCGGTTCTGTGGGCCACGGGACTGGTTCTGGGCGGGGACGGGCCGACTCGGCCGTGTGTGATCCATCTCCTGCCGGCCTCTGGGGTATGGGGTTCAATTGCATTCCACTGGGGAGTCTTGCAGCTGCTGGGTCCATGTTCTGGTGTGTGAAACCTTTCTTGTCCCCTATCGGATGAGTCTCAGCCCTCAGTGGGGCCGGTGGGAGGGAGCCTGTGAAGATCGTCCTTGTTCTCCAGACTCCGGGGCTGAGACCCTGCGAAGCCCGGAAGCTAGCAGGTGTGACCGTGCAGACCAGGTCTACAGGCCCCTCGTTTAGAGCTCCTTCCCGCGTTATCTGATGTCCTGTGTATAGTCCCGTGTTTTCTCTTTCCCTCTGTTTCCCTCTCTCCTGTGCATGGAAAAATGTACATTTGGGATAGTTAAGTGTTTTCTTCACGATTTACAATTCTAGCCGAAAGGTCAGACATCATATTGCCTCTGAGTATTCTCCTCAGTCCATCTGCTTAGGTTGAGACAGGTTTAAGGAGATTTGCCATTGGGCTGATCTTTGACATTTATCCCTTCCCAGATAAGCTGAGTTTCTCAGCAAAAAGCCAGCCACCTACTACCCCAGATGTGTCTGCATTGGTGTCTTGAATTTGCTTTGAATGTATATAAGAAGTAATGTGGGAGCTGGGGGTGGTGGTGCATGCCTGTAATTTCAGTGCTCTGGAGACTGAGGCAGGAGGATCAGCGAGCTCGAGGCCAGCCTGAACTGCATAGTGAGACCCTGTCTCAAAAAACAAAAACAGAAGTAATGTGTAAATATTTTATTGGCTAATGATCAGTTTGGTGCTTCTCCTTTCTATATGTTTCAATCAGTCGTGAAATTCACAAGTTTTCACTTTAAGTACAGCAGTGTTTTTGTTGGTCTTTGGGACCCTTAAATTTTAAGAGTATTCTGATTTGCTATAAGGTGATGGAGTGGATCAAGAATAGAAAATAAGCCAGGTGTGGTGGCACGCACCTGTGATCCCAGCAGTCGGGCTGGGGCAAGAGGTTCGCTTCGAGTTTGAGGCCAACCTGGGCTACTATAGTGAGATCCTGCGCCCTCCCCCCAATAGAATGTCAATTATTAAAATAGCCAGAAGATAAGAAGTAAAAAAGACTTCAAATACTGTCTATATAATTGCAGGGTAACTGTTTTTAAGTAATTCTTTGTTTTGGATTTGAATTTTATATTATCAGGAAGGGCTTTGGTTTTGGTGTTAAAAGAGGAGAATATAAGTCCTGGAAATATCAGCTTTTTCAGCTGAGCAGTCAGCTACCATAAGAGTCAGCATCCTCATCTTGTTAAATGAGGCCAGTGCTTGATAGACTTGTTATAAGGTTGAAATGGGGTGTGTATGTAAGTACTGTACATAAATTTCAAAATTACTGATGAGTTGGTATAAATCTGAGATCTCAAAGATGGAGGAATCATCACAGCCATTGTTTTTCACTTTGTGTAGCAGTAAAACTCAACTCTTTGGCTATAGTAAGTGTTTTTATTTATTTTTTTGGGTGTCATCTTAAGTTTCTTCACAGTCCATAGATCATTTGGAAGGAAGAATTGTAGGGCTTTTAAGCAAACATGCCAAGGGGAAGTAAAAAGTCAAAGTAGTTCACTTACTACATTTAAAAAAAAAATCCCTTAACAGCTAGGCGTGGTGGCACATGCATCTAATCCCAGAACTTGGGAGGCTGAGGCAGGAGGATCACCATGAGTTTAAGGCCAGCCTGGGCTATATAGTGAGCTCAAGGACAGCCTGAATTACATAGCAAGACCCTGGTCTCAAAAAACAAACAGAAAAACAAAACAAATCATGTTAAGTGTGGGTTTTTGCCTTTGTAGCTTTTATAGAGTCCACGTGGTTGGGAGTACTTCTAAAATGATGTGGCAAAATTGGAAAGAGAGTCTGAAAGTATGGAGTGCAGCCTGTATAGTGTAAGTGGACAGAGAAGTGCTGGGTTGGAAAGGAGTGGGCAGTGTGGGAGTAAACTATGAATGAGGTGCTCTCTAAAGGCAGGCTGTGCTTCTCCAAGTGATAGACTGAGCAGAGTAGGCAAGGACGGCTGGTTTGCAGGGATTGTAGAGAAAAGGCTCATTGCTTTTACTTACCTATTGTAAATGGGAACTTAAGCATAGGACTTTTTTTTTTTTTTTTTTGAGACAGGGTCTCATGATGTAGTTCAGGCTGGCCCTGAACTTACTGTGTAGACCAGGCTGGCCTGGAGCTTTCAGCAGTCCTCTTGCCTCAGCCTCCCGTGTGCTGGGCTTACAGGCATGTGCCACCATGCCTGGCCAAGCATAGGAACATGTTTTGAGTACAGTACTTAAATTATTGGACTTCTTCAAGTCCAAAGTAAGTTTGCAGACAGTACTATTACTTAACATGCTAAATGTGCAAATGTACTCTGTCTCTGTCTCTGTGTATGTCTCTCTCTCCCTGTGTCTTCTTTTCTTTCTTTTTTTCCTCTGGTGATGCTAGGGATTGAACCTAGGGCCATGGGCATACCAAGCAAGCACTCTACCACTAACCTACATCCTCAGCCACTGCCAAAATATGTTTGAAATGAGCAAGAAAACCTCTCATTTAGGATCTTTTCATAAAGGTTTCCCCTCGAACTGTACCTTCACTCAAATTCCCACACTTTGTCCCTCTATGGCAGTGGTGGTGAACCTATGGCACATATGCCACGGCAGGCTGTTTGTATCATTGAAAGCTCTAAAAGATTCAGCATCACTGCTCTATCCTAAGAGCCTTGAAACCTAAGCAGTAAGTAGGCCCTAAAGTTTACAGGTCCTGCTTTATAGATAAAAACCCAGTAATTGGATGAAAAGGAAAAAGCATACACTTTTTTTTCTTTTTCCAGTTTCCATCTAGCACTATTTGAAGACTATATTGGTGGGGCTGGGTACAGTGGCATTCACCTGCAGACCCCAGTATGTGGGAGCCTGAGGCAGGAGGAAGCTTTGAGCCCAGGAGTTCAAAGCATGCCTGGCATGAGAGCCCATCTCATACAACTGTGTGTAGACCTGTTAGTAACTTCGAGTGATTGTTTTGTCTAGGTGTATGGGAAGCAAAAAAGGGGTGTTAATATCAGTACTAATTGAGATATTTATCTGCTTAGGAACCTGCTGTTACATTATGAATGAGTATTTTAAGAAAATAAGAATTTGTAAAGTGGGTTTTGACTTTGTTACTTATGAAAGGATTCTCTCTCTCTCTCTCACTCTCTTTTTGGCTATACTAGGGATTGAACCCAGGGCCTTTGCATTGAGCTACATCCCTTTTCCTTTAAAAACATGTTTAACAAATTTTTATTTTGAGACAGGGATGTACCAAGTTGCCCAAGCTGGGCTCAAACTTGCAATCCTCCTGCCTGAGCCTCCCAGAGTGCTGGGATTCTTCATGGTTCCTATTTTGGGAGATGGAGGTGGAACTGGACATCAGATCCAGGGGAACTCTACCAGTGAGTTCTATCCGCAGCCTTTTGTTTTTGGTTTTGAGACAGGTCTCACTAAGTTGCCCAGGTGGGACTTGTGATCTTCCATCCTTGTCTCTGGGATTAAAAGCTTGTATCACTATGTCTGGCTTCATGGTTCTTTTTATAGGTGAAACATATCTGCAAAGGGGTAAGCAAATAATTGTTTAAGAAGAAAAAATATTTGTAAATAGAGCAGAGACAATTGTGACAGCCAGTAGGATCTTGGGTGACTTTGGTTTTTTAGAACTGTGTACAAAGATGGGTTAATATGCTTTCACTCGTTTTTGGGGGGGTTTTTTTGGTATGGGGGATTGGACTCAGCACCTTGCACATGCAAGTCACTCTTATTTTCTCCATTGTATATCTATGGCCTTGGGGGTGAGGGAAGTGGTACTGGGAACTGAGCTTAGGGCCTCTTACCTGTAGGCAAGTAGGCAGGTACTCTACCACTGAGTTATATCCCCAACCCTTTTTAAATTTTAGTTTTGGAGAGATCTTGGTAAGTTTCCTGGTCTGGCCTCAAACTTATGATGTTCCTGTCTCAGCCTCCCAAGTACTAGCTAGGATTATAGGCGTGTGTCACTGCACCTCATTCTATACGGCCATTTGATGTAGATTATTGATGAAACTGATTTCTTAGAGGTGCTGCTAACTGGTAGTCAGCAGTGCTCTGTTTGGGGGATAGAATGAACAGCTGCCTGGAGGAGTGAGTCACCCACTGAAAAAGGAAAGTATAACTTCTAGTACTCTGGGTATTGATCAATAACTATTAAGAAACGATGAATTTGCACAGCAGGAGGATCCTAGAGGCTTCTTTCGAGGATTTGAAATCCTTGTCTCAAGGGGGAAGTTTCCTTTATCTTCTTTGTATTTTTTTTCTTTTTTGGTACCGGGGATCGAACTCGGGACCTTGTGCTTTTGAGGCAGGTGGCGGAACCACTGAGCTAAATTGCTGGCCCTCTTCTTTTTATTCTTAGGCTAGAAAACCTGACACTGAACATACATCAGGGGATGGAATAAGAGTTAACTTCTCCAGTGCAGTACTGGCATTCAGAAGGTTAATGTTTGCTACTTTTCTATTTTATACAGGTACTAAGGATTAACGATGTCTTTCATCTTTGAGTGGATCTACAATGGCTTCAGTAGTGTGCTCCAGTTCCTAGGTAAAGCCATTTTCTTGAAATATGTTGTAGGTTTAAAACTGTGTGCAGTAAGCTGGACATGGTGGTGCACACCTGTAATCCCAGTACTTGGTCTTGCCACAAGTTTGAGACCAGCCTGAACTACATAGTAGGACCTTGTCTCAAAATAATAATAATAATAATAATAATAACAACAACAACCACCACCACCACCACCACCACCACTACTAAAACTGTGTGCATTTCCCCCAACAGTTTAAATGCAAGCAGGCATTGGGTATATAGAGAACAATTTACATTAAAACTTTTCTTTTTCAGGGCTGTACAAGAAATCTGGAAAACTTGTATTCTTGGGTTTGGACAACGCGGGCAAAACAACTCTTCTTCACATGCTCAAAGATGACAGGCTGGGCCAGCATGTTCCAACACTACATCCGAGTAGGTTTGAAAATACCAGGTGACCTGTTATCATCAAAGGTCATTGTTGGGCTTGGAGGATGACCCCTGTTAATGTAGTTGTATATTATCTGAGGTCCCAGAAGCCAGCTTGCCCCCGTTACCATAGAACATATTCAGGCCACTTACTTACAGATCTAGACCTCTGGAGCTTTGTCACGGTCTCTCCCCATTGGTTCTGTAATGGGGCACTTCTGTGTCTACATCTAAGAAGCAGAAAATACCCTGGAGAAAAACTTGCTGTTTAGAATAGGTTGAGAATGCTTTCACGCCTGTCTCCTTTTCTTTGTAAGGTGAAAGCTTCATTAAGTTTTGGTCCTGTATTGGCTTACAGTTCTGGTAGTTGGGTGTTTGAATGGAAAACTTACGTTTTTCCTCTTGATGATCTTTCAGCGTCAGAAGAGCTGACAATTGCTGGAATGACGTTTACCACTTTTGATCTTGGTGGACATGAGCAAGGTGAGAGACTCAGTGGAAGCACGGTTTTGACATAAGGTTCCTTTGCCCCTGCCCCCCCCCCCCCGCAGTGTTATTTTTACCTTTTAAATTACCTGCAGTTAAGTTTGTGATCTTACAACTTCAGAGAAATTGTTTTATGTACTTATTAGTTTTAAGAAATTGCAAACTTGTCCAGAATTGCAGAAATAATACAGGAAATTTCATTCACTTATATCTTTTGTCCAGATTTATTGATGTCCTTCCGCTCTCTCAAATACATATTAATGTTTACTTTTCTGAATTTTTTTTTTTTTTTTTTTTTTTTTTGATTTTTTGAGACAGGGTCTCACTATATAGCCCAGTCTGTCCTTAAACTCATGGCAATCCTGCCTCAGCCTTTGAATAGATGTTAGTTCATCATGGCCCATTATTTCCCAATACTTTATGGCCTATTTCCTAATAATAGTTATTAAATTCAGGATGTTTTATTTCTATCTACTCTGTCATATGTGTCCTCTTTGTCAGTTGTCCCAGTAATCTCCTTTTATTGTATTTGGTCCGTTAGAGCAGGCCAGTACAATATCACACTTATGTAAGTTATCAAGTCTCTTGTATACTTTTATTCAGTGGAGCGTAAGTATGTAGGAAATTAACTTACTGTTATAAGTAAATTTTTTGTTTGTTTGTTTTTGGTATCCGGGATCGAACTCGGGACCTTGCACTTGCGAGGCAGGCAGCAGAACCACTGAATTAAATCCCCAGCCCTGTTTATAAGTAATTTTAAACTTGTCAAAAGTTCCTCAAATAGCCAGGTATGATGGCACATACCTGTACTCCCAGCACTGAAGCCAGAGGATTGCAAGTTAGAGCCCAGCCTTGGGCAACTTAGCGACTTGGAGAGACCCTGTCTTAAAAAATGGTGGGGATATAGTTCAGTGTGCAGGTTGCCAAAATAATATAGTGACTCTTTGTGACTAATCTGTACAGATTCTTTTTTGGTTTTTTTTTTTGATTCCGGGGATTGAACTGAGGTCCTTGTGCTTGCGCAGCAGGCGGCAAAACCACTGAGCTAAATCCCTGGCCCTGTACAGAATTTTTGTATGCTCTGCCCATTTGGGACAGCTAGAACATTTTCTTCTACTGTTTTGTTTTGTTTTTTACCAGTTTGTTCTTATAAGTCTTTTTTTTGTTGTTGTTCTTACTTAGGTTGTCTGTCTGGTTCCCAAATTCCTGTCAGGTGTGTTTTACATATTTTAGGGATCTACGGAATGGATATCTTTGTTTCCCTCTACTGGGAATTGAAACAGGGCTTCACATATAGTAGGCAAGCACCCTACCAGTGGCTATGTCCCAACCCTCAGAGTGAGAATCTTTAACAGACACACTTAGTTTACATTTAGCAAGACTCTAGGTGGAGGAGTACAACATTTACAGTATAGGAAATGGGAAGGTAGGAAAAAGAAACCACTGAGATTTCGGTCACACTTACTCATTTGATATTGAGATGAGAAGTCTCCTAAAAGGAGACTTTTATTAGGTTCTAAAAAGGAAGCATTTTATCAGGCTCAATCTAATAATAGTTTTTTTAAAGTTTAATTAAAAAGCAAAATATTGATAATTACTAATCATTTAGCATAATTTTATAGTCAGTGATTTCATTAGGATGCTTGCATTTCATTCAATATTTATATCCTGATATGTATAGTATGCTTATAACCACATAAGAGTTTTCAGAAAAAAGGGTATATGAGGATTTTAGGACTCTACCACCGAACTACATCCCTAGCCCCTGAAGTTGTAGGTTTTTTGTTTTTTTCTGTGGGTTTTGGTTTTCTTTTTTTTTGGTACTGGGGATCGAACTTGGGTCCTTGCACACTTGCAAGGCAGGCGACAAAACCATTGAGCTAAATCCCCGGCCCTGTTTTCAGTTTTCTTGAGTCAGAGTCTCATGTAGTACAGACTGAACTTAAACACGTTCTTCCAGCTTCAGCCTCCCAAGTGCTGTGATTATAGGTGTGCACCTGTAATCCCAGCACCACATTCCTCTGAGCTTGTGGCTCTTTCTCTTTCTTTCTTTCTTTCTTTGAGCACTAGGTGTTGAACTCAGGGCCTTCACATTGAGCTACATCCACAGATTTTTTTTTTTTAGATTTTTTTTCCTATTTTGAGACAATGTCTCTAAATTGCTCAGGTGGGTACACACCCCAGTTTGAGGTTGTGTTTTGATGGAAGAATTATGAATTATCTTGTTTCCCTTCTTTCCGTAATGAGCTTGTATTTTATTCATTTGGATAGGAATGAGTATTCCTTGTCTTATTCTGCTTTTTTCCAAATGGTTTTATAACTACTTAAAAATTTAAATTCGGAGCAAGATAAGACTTAAACCTAGACCATCTGGAGAATGTGGAAGGAATAGTTACCAGATATCTTTAGATACCTGACCTGGGAATTGTAAATTAATTTGGTGTAATAAATTTAGCTTTCAGATTGTGTTAAAGCAAAATAGTTTTATTTAAGGAAAATTTACTTAGCAGAAATACCTTTTCCTAATAATCTGGCCGGCCACATTTTATAGACATTAATACAGTAGAACATTGTACATGTGGAGATTTCCTTTTTTATTTGCATAACTTCACATTTTTACCTTATAAAGACAGCCCAAAGTATCAAACTCAATACAGAAATATGGAAAGTACAAGGGAAAGTCCCAGCCTCTCCTTCTCTGCCCCACTTTGAGAAGACCTTTCATATAGAGTTGCTTCCTTATTCATCCCATTGGGCGGATTAGAAATAAGTGCTTTAGGAATTATAATACAAGCTAGATGGGGCTGGGCATCCTGGACCACATCTGTAATCTTAGCACTGGGGAGGCTGAGGCAGAAAGATACTATGAGTTCGAGGCCGCCCTGGATTACATAGTGAGTTCAAGGACAGTTGGACTACATAGTGAGACCTGGTCTCAAAAAACAACAAAACAGGGCTGGGGATGTAGCTCAGTGGTATAGCATCTGCCTGGCAAGCATGAGGTCCTAAGTTCAATCCCTGGTACCAGAAAAATAAAAAAGAAAAAAGAAAAAAAACAAGCTAGGTAGGAGGCAGAAGGATTGCAGCTTTGAGCCCAGTGTGGGCAACTAAGTGACTTAGTGAGGCCCTGTCTTGAAATTTAAAAAATCAAATAAGAAGGCTGGGGGTATAGCCAGTGTGAAAGCCCTAATAAGTTCAACCCCAGTACTACAAAAAAAAAAATTAGCTAGGGGTTTAGCTCACTGGTTCCGCCACCTGCCTTGTAAGTACAAGGTCCCAAGTTCGATCCCCAGTACCAAAAAAAAAAAAATAATAATACAGTGAAATCACTGCTTCCCAACTTTTGTCACTTCTTTTTTTCGGGGGACAGAGTTGAGACAGGGTCTCACTGTGAACTAACTATGTAGTCCAGGCTGGCCTTGAATTTCTAGTAAGTCTCCTGTCTCAGCCTTTCTAGTGTTGGGACTACAGGCGCCATACCCTACTGTAACTTTTTTTTTTTTTTTTGGTACCGGGGATCGAACTCGGGTCCTTGTGCTTGTGCAGCAGAAGGCAAAACCACTGAGCTAAATCCCCGGCCCCACCTCACTGTAACTTTTATCACTTCTTGTCACAAAAGAAACAAAAAGCTCTTATGGGGACTGGGTTAAATACAGGAGCCCAAGTAACTGGCCCTGAGACTTCAGCTCCCTATCAGGCCCAGGCCCAGGCCCAGCCCCCCTAAAGGACTTAGTAAAGAGCCCCCTCCCTAAGGACCGAGCAGCAGAGTGAGCACTACCTACACACTGGTAAGTTAGGGACTAAAGTTATTTGAGGAGTAAAGTCATTAGTGTACTGATGCTGTAACTCAGGTTGCAAACACTTGGTTCCAGGGACCAGACCGGTCTGTGAGTGAGTCAGATTGAGGGATTGTGAGACTAGGGAGCTGACTGAGGAGCTCAGACTCATCCAGAGGGGCAGCCCCGGCCGCTCAGTTCTGACTGATCATTGGCCCCTGGTTGCCAGATGTTGTGGTTTTTCAGAGAAGACAGAAACTCTGACTTTGCAATTTACAAAAATCGGGTTTGGCTCATGCATCCTCTATTCTGACTTAATACTTACCAAGACGTAGGGAATTACTTCATAGGGGCTTAATGTCACTGAAACTGGCCAACATTTGCCCATTTTATAAACCATTAGGTTTTTCATTTTCAAAATACATATTTTTTGTTGATGAAAGTACAAATTTATGTTTTAGCTCGTCGAGTTTGGAAAAATTACCTCCCAGCAATCAATGGTATTGTCTTCCTGGTAGACTGTGCAGATCATTCTCGTCTCATGGAATCCAAAGTTGAGCTTAATGTACGTATACATCTTTTCCTTTCTTGGCCTGTGTTTCTTTTAAGGAAGACAGCTCCGTACTACCAATATTTAATCATTCTAGTTAACATACAGTGAAAGTCCTAGAAAAAGATTTTAAATCTAAAATACTTTTTAATGTCTTGAGGAACCTCAGCTTTAATTTGAATAAGTTAATTTTGTGGTTTTTATCCTGCATGGCCCAGTTTGCTCAGGACACTCCTCAGTTTATGCCTGTTGCCTCAGCATAGTTGGTAGTGTTCCTTTTCATGTATTACGTACAGTCATTCTTTGTGGGAAATCTGCATGGTGAGACCCTAAAAGAGAGACTTGAGTTCTTTGCATTTTTTTTTTTAAGATAGGGTCTTGCTATGTAGTTCAGGTTGGTGATCCTCCTGCCTCAGCTTCCTAAGTGCTGGGATTATAAGTGCATGCCACCACTCTCGGCCATTTCCAGTTCTTTACATTTTTGAATCTACCTTCCCAAGTTGTGCTTACCCACCCTCTCCTTGAATGACCTGCCAGATTTAAAACTTATTCTCAGGCTGTAGTTTGTGGTCCCATGCATCCTTTGATACAAGTCAAAGCCACCAGGTTTTCTGCTTTGTCAGCATTGCATTGCCCTGGCTTGGCAATTTCTAAGTATGTTTTCTCAAGTTCATAGCTGTGGTCTTGTGGAGCTGCCTAAGGTGCAGGGCAGCCCTTACCTTCCTTTCCCTCTGGCACAGGCCGCTCTTGCCTTAAACTCCCCTTTACACTCTTGATTTTGGTGCTCCCTGTCTGCTGTCTGGCTCACACTTCTCAGTCTCTTTCACAAGAGCTTGTTCCTCTGCCCAGCCCTTCCTCCGGGTCTGCACGCCCTCCCAGCCAGTCTCCTCTCCACCCAAATGTCAGTGACTCCAGATGGATTTCTCTAGACCAGACCTCCTGAAGCCCCTTGTATGTGATGCTTCCCGCTAGACTATTCTGGTTACAGGTAGAATATGGGGGCTGAGGAAATTACTCCCCTCCACCCATTTGAGCTCGGGCACCACCCTAGGACCATTCTGTGTAACCCCAGATCAAAGCACATGCTACCTTTTTCTCTCTCTCATTCTTGAACCCAAAAGCCTGATCTACTGTATCTGCACGGCGGGCAGTGTTTCTTTTCTGTCTTCCCAGGACCACCTCTCTGTTTGTGACCTTTAGTAAATGTAGCTGCTTTTCCCTCACCATATAGTGTACACTTTGCAATTCTTTATTTGCTGTACACCAGAGCTTGGAATCTGTTGGATCCACCACTTTCTGTGTCTGTTTTCCCAGAGTGGAACTGTTGTTCTTCTCCTATCACCTTCCTGAACATGCAGTCCAAAAATCTGTGAATTTCTGTAGATTCTGCCACCCTTCTGCCATGCACTATAAAATGCAAAATTGCCCTGCTTAATATCCTTTAACAGTTCTCTATTTCTATCATTTTCAGGATAAAAAGGTGTCAATTTTTTGTGTAGCACATAACAGTCTTTTGTGATTTTCTCCCATTGTTGTTTTTCTTTTTCTTTTTTTAAATTTTTTCTTTTTTTGTTTTGTTTTGAGGCAGGGTCTCGCTAGGCAGTTCAGGCTGGCCTTGAACTCACTGTGTAGCACAGGCTGGCCTTGAACTCGTGGCAATCCTCCTGCCTCTGCCTCCCCAGTGCTGAGATTACAGACATGTGCCACCATGCCTGAGTGTTGTTGGTTTTTCTCTCCAGCATCTTTTCTTTCTGTTGCCTACCTTACATTCTATTCCATTCAGAGAACTTGTCCTTCCTTGAATATGGACAAGTAGCCATTCCCTTCCTGGCTTCCCCACCTGCTTGCCCCACCCCTTTTGTTATTAAATTTTAAAATGTTCTTGAAATCTCAAGAGTTGTATCCTGATTTCCCAGACTATATCAGTCCCCTCCCCACTCCCACCAGTGTCTCTTTTCTTTATACCAATTTTCTTGGTGATCTCTCCCACCAGACTATGGACCTGTACAGTAGGGACTTTGTGTTATTTCTTTGTGAAACCCCTATATCTAGCAAAGCAATGGACACATAGTTGGCACTTTATTGCTTAATGAATGAGCAACATCCTAACACTGATTTTGGCTAACATTTCCTGGAATTCCAGATGTCAAATCATGTTCTCCTTGGTCCCTTCAATTCTGCTTCCCTTCTTAGCTTTCCTGTCAGTGAGAATTAGATGTCCAGTCTTGAAATCTGGCCTGGTTTTGATTCTTTTTGTCTGTTTTATCCTTTAGACATTCACTTCACTTTTTTCTCCATAATGCCTCCTGCACTATTCATTAAATGCTACTGAGTTACAGATCATCTGCTCTTTTTTTTTTTTTTTTTTTTTTAGACATTCAATTTAATGTCCCTATTTAATTCAGGCTGGCCTTGAGCTCACTAAGTAGCATTGCCTGGCGTTGATTTGCAATGATCCTCCTGCATCAGCCTCCCGAGCATTGGGATTACAGGCATGTGTCACCACATCTGGCAGTAGACCATCCCCTCTTACACGAATAGATACTATTTGTGAACTTAATGTTCAGGAAGTACAGATTTTATTCACTGACTTCAGGATTTGTGGTCTGTAGGATCAATGTAGCTAACTTTTCAGACTGACACTGTCATGTGGGTTATCCCTTCCCATCCATATACTGTCACTTCCCGTCAGTATAAATGCTTTGATCAAGGCAGGCCATATTCCATGTGTTTTCCTAACTCTTATCCTACTGCAAAACCATTGTTTGTGTTCTTTCTCTTTCTCGTCCAAGTCCCGTCCTTCCTTTAGAGCCCAGTTTTGGTTCTCTCTTTGCTAAGATTTTTCTCAAGCCCAAATTGTTTTATTTCCCCGAACTTGTCTTAGTATTAATGTTCTGTCTCCCTTCATTGTGACCCTCAAACACCACCACATTGTCTTGTCACCCAGCTGTGTTAAACATAAATAGGAACATGAATAAGGATGAGGTGTCTCTTACCCTTCTTTATTCCTCTGAGGTCCTGTGAGTGCTTTGCCCTCACTGAGCACACAGTGGGCACGTGGGAATGTGTTGTAGTCGTCTTCGAGGCTCTGCAGGCAGAGCGCTGCCTCCATTGCTGTGCAGAGCGGGTGTTCTGAGGACAGTTTGTGACTGAGCAGACTGGCACAGAGTTAAGGTTGGGGCAGCCCTGCTGCCCTGTGCACAGGCAGTCTTTAAGTTGTAATTGTTTTGAGGAACTCACAGCTTCTTCACCTAATGTCAAGAAGAACTTTGAATTGGATATAGAGATGGTCAGATTTTTACATTGCATGTGTTTGGAGACCAGTAGAAGCCAGAGTTTTCATTGTCTGGTGGCTATTATAGGTTCATCACTTAGCTTCTTTGCATCCTGCCTTTAGGGGTTAATGACCGATGAAACAATATCCAATGTGCCAATCCTTATCTTGGGAAACAAAATTGACAGAACAGATGCAATCAGTGAAGAAAAACTCCGTGAGATATTTGGGCTTTATGGACAGACCACAGGAAAGGTAAGAGAAATGGCTTGAAGACGCATAGAAAGGACATTTATGGCATTTAACACTGATTGTGTGGCTATCTAGATTTTCCTTTTCTTTCAGAACTTAAACAGGTTTAGGATTTAGTTTAGTATAGGTATTTTATAAGCTCACTGAATTAGTTTAGTATAGGTATTATATAAGCTCACTGAAGGCAGGAACATGTTTTTTCTTTTTCTTTGTTTGTTTGCAGTGCTGGGGATTGAACCCGGGCCTTGCACTTACGAGGCAAATGCTGTACCACTGAGCTATATCCCCAGGCCTTGTTATTCATTTTGAGATAAGGACTTGTAAAGTTACCTAGGCCGACTTGAATGGGGATCTCCCTGCCTCAGCCTCCCAAGTAGGAAGGATTCTAGGTGTGCAATCATTCTTTCAAGAATTTTTTTTCTGAGCCAGGCATGGTGGCCTGCGCCTGTAATTCCATCACTCAGGAGGGTGAGGCAGGAAGACCGCTGTGAGTTTGATGCAGCCTGGGCTACATAGTGAGGCCTCGACTCAGAAAAACCAAAATTAAAAAAATTTTTTTAAAAGATGTTTTTTTTCTTTTGGACAGGTCTGAAGTGAAGGTGGGGTGAGGGGAAGGAAGAAGAGGAACCTTGAAGGACATAGTGAGGACTGTGACCAACACCTCTCATGATCAAATTTGAGCTGGAATTTCGTGGAGCAGAGGGACTGAGGGCAGGGAGTTGGAGGTGAAGAGAGCAAGGGACAAGAGGGAGGAGAGGCTGGGCCAGAGGAGAGACCCAACTGAGAAACTGAGACCAAGCAGGGCCCAGGAAGAAAGAAACACCATGGATCTACATCAGGGAAAGTGGGTTGGGGAGTGAATTCATTAAGGTAGTCACTCTACTAGTGCCAGGTCTTTGAGGTTCAGGGATAGATGTATTCAGGGACTAGGTCCATAATAATCTCTTAAGTCTTAAGTAAAGAAAATATAGTGTAATGCGGTAGAAATGAGATTGGTTTTATTTATTTATGTATTTTTATTCATTTTTAATTTTTTTTGTTTTGTTTTTTTGAGACAGGATCTCCCTGTGTAGTCCAGGCTGGCCTGCAACTCAGTATTTAGCCCAGGCTGGCCTCCCAATTCGTGCCTCAGCCTCCTATGTGCTGGGATTGCAGACATGCGGCACCATACCTAGTTTGAGATTTTATTTAAAAACTTTTTTTCAAATTTGATTCTGAGAAGTGTTTTGAAAGCATACTACTTAGCTTTTCAGATCAAGATTTTTGACTAGAGATTTCAGGTTATTAGGAACAATCATTTATTGATCACTAACCCTCCCGTGTTCCCCTTCCCATTTGAGTATGTTTTTCTTGTTTCCCAATATCTATCATCCATTTTGGTCCTTATTTACCCATTGGGTTTCTCATACAAGAGAAACAATGCTATATTTAAACTTGTGTGTCTGATATATTTTACTTAAAATTATGGTCTTGAGATGCATCCATTTACCTAAAAATGTCTCGTTTATCCTTTATAGCAAAGCAGTACTCTATTGTACAAAACCACATTATTTTTATCCTTTCATTTGTTGATGGGTATATGGGGTGTTTCCAAGATTTAGCTATTATAAATTTGTACTGCCATAAACATGGGTGCACATATATCGCTGTGGTGTGATGCTTTTAACTCTTTCAAGATGATACCTAGTAGGGGAATAGCTGGGTCAAATGGAACCTCTAGTTTTAGTTTTTTGAGGAATCTCCACACTGATTTACATAGTGGTTGCACCAGTCTACACTCCCACCAATAGTGGAGAAGGGTTCCTTTTTCCCCACAGCCTCTCCAGCATTTGTTATTGGTTGATTTCTTGATAATAGCCATTCTTTCTGACATGAGATGAAATCTCGTTGTTATTTTAATTTGCATTTCACAAATGACCAGGGATATTGAACATTTTTTCATGTATTTACTTGCTGTTTGTAATCCTTCATCTGAGAAGTGTCTGTTCATTTCAGATGCCCATTTTTGATTGGGTCTTTAAATTTGGGGGGTCTGATTTTGTTTGAGTTCTTTATATATTCTAGATATTAGTCCTTTGTCTGAGGAGTAGCTGGTAAAATTTTTTTTGCATTCTATGGATTGTCTTTTCAGTCTGTTGGTGGTTTCTTTTGCTGTGCAAGTGATCGTTCTTTGAAGCTTTTCTGCTGCAGAGATGCTAATGGGCCTTCTTGGTTTTGCCTCCACAGGGCAACGTGACTCTGAAGGAGCTGAATGCCCGCCCCATGGAAGTGTTCATGTGCAGTGTGCTCAAGAGGCAAGGCTATGGCGAGGGCTTCCGCTGGCTCTCCCAGTACATTGACTGATGTTGGGACAGTGAAAATAAAAGAGTTTTACTCCTCTGGACTGATCCTATTCACAGCTTCCTCATGAACTTTTCTAATAGAACAAGGACAGCTCTCCAACCATGTCTGGCGTTGAGAAGCCAAGAGTCTTTGTCAACTCTCATCACCCAGTGGTGACATGTGCTCTTCTCCACACTGTTGGAAGGTAACACTGCCCCACGTGCTGGTGGAAGCCAGTATCCCGGGACTGGAAGCTGGCAGGATTTGCCAAGTAAAGCTGTATGCCATCATGGGACACCTGAGAAGAAAAACACGTCTCACCACTGTGGTTGATTTCAAAAGAAAGTGATTCTATTTTTTAAAGAAAGCATTGTTAATGTAATTGATACCCCTCCCAACTTTTTGCGTTACAGTTTACTTGGTCCAGAGTTTTCTATTCTTTTTTTTTTTTTTTAACTAGTGAATGGCATTTAGATATTTCGTGAAATTATGAACACATGCACATTGGAGGCCAGAGCTCAGAGGGGTGAACTTACTCCTGCTGAGTTAGCAGGTTGGTGAGAGAAGCTCCCCTGAGCTCCCTGTCTCCCTAACTGCCTGGTAGGAGGTGGCGTCAGCTTGGCGTGGAGAGCTAGGGAGGGGACAGAGCCCTGTTCTTGTGGTTGTGGCAAGTGTCCACTGTGGTCAGCTAGAGTCGTTCCTCATCACAGAGTGAGTAGCAGATTGTGCATTGTGGAGGAGTTAATTATAAAGGGATTGTTGTTGTGTTATTTTTGCTTACAAAGTTACAAATTTCAGCCCAACTTTGCTTTTACACTGTTGTGAAATTGCATTTTTCTCTGTAGTACCTTCCTTTCTCATTTTCCATTAATAAAAAGTTGAGGACATCTCTCATGCAGTCACGTTCTGCTGCTGTGCCTTAGTTGCCATCGTAGGGATGGGCGCACGGGATGTTCTGAATAGGAGGGCACAGGACAGAGCTCTCAGCCTAGAGGGTTTATGAGGATGTAAACATCTGGTGATTTGGCATCTAAGTAAATCTAGGAAAGACTTTCAGTGGGCTTTAAAATTCTACTCGTGGGATTGATTTCTCAGGCTGTTAATGAGCTGTTTTTTCCTCCTTATTGGTTATCTGTTTTGTTGGTGTTTAAAGTAAAGGTCAACATCTGTAGCTTTTACAGATTTTTTCTTTTTGGTATGAAATTGTTCTTGCCTGTTCCAGATATAAGCTGGAGAAAACCCTAGCGCAAGGACTTTCTGTGGAGCTCTTCCCTTGGAGGCCACCTCCCTGACATCAGTGATCTCCCAGTTCAAAAGCAGCAGCCCCATGAGGGCCACAAGCATTATTTTCCTAGCATTCCATTTCCTTAATGCCACTTAGGAAATTGGATTTTCATAGTCTTAACCTATATTCTACCCTGGTAGGAAAGATGAAAGGATAGGAGATGGCTTAAGATGAGAAGTTATCTTTGTTGGCTTTCCCTTTAATAAAAAGTCAGGTAGTTTCCTTGAAATTGAAAATTGTGATGATGCTTCTTGGCAGAGGATTGAACTCAGTTCAGGGGATTCCTGCTTCGGGTGGGAGGTAGTATGGATAACATACTCCTGGTTGGATCTCTCATTGTTGGGCTTCAGTACTGACCTGTTGGGAAAGCATCCTTTTTGGCATCAAGTATGTATGGAACTTGGAGGCTCAATGAGGTTTGAGCTTGGGAAGGGCATGCATTGCATTGATAGTGGGGATGGGCAGATTAGGACGAGATAGCTGGTTTGAAAGGAGTAAAGCCTTAAGCAAACAAGTCTAGCTAACAGTGGATGAACTGGGCAGTTAACTTGCATATTTTTATTTCCTTTGGCTAAAGGTTGCTCATACTCTCTGTCCAGGGACATGAGAAGTATGATTTCTTCAGTGTTAGTTTTCTTTATTTTTTTCTACCTGCCCCTAATCACTTTGTAACAAGCTAGAAAACTGTGGGCTCTAAATAGGGCAGCTCTTTGTGAAAGTGGTTTATTTTGGCCACCGGAGAAAGAGGATTGCAAAGTCACGTCAAACCAGCCTGTGTTTTCCCCACAACACCACTGGTATCTGAGGTAGCTGGAAGAGGCTGCTGCAAGGAGCACAGCCTCTGACAGGAGCTCCCACAAATTGAGATTTCTCATTCTGTTTTATCAGAGTGCACAAATGTCCTATTTCAGGAAAAGTAAAACAGTCATTTACAAAAGAAAGTCTGTATCCTAAGCATTTTAATAAAAACTTAAACAAACTTCCTACTTCTGCTTTTTTGCCATTGATTTGTTCTCAGTTTGAGCAGACAGGATGTTTTGATTGAGGGAGGAAAAACGAAGTTCTTCCCTATGTACAGGACTAAACTTGTAGGGTGGGTGGATATGAGAGACTTCAGTTTCAGTATCAGGGAAGCATATGCCAGGCCACCAGAGGTAGCAGACTTAATGATGTTTGAAAGCCTTGGAGCAGCCTGTGGACCCTGGGTCATCGATCTCTGCAGCAGGGAGGGGTGGCAGATGGATGCTGGGTAGTAGAGACCTGTTTGGCTGTGCTTCACTTAGCATTTTCAACAATACTGAAGAGAACTGAATACTACCCTTGGCAAAAACAGGTGGGATTCTCTCCTGTGCATTTAATAGGCATGTACGAAGCCTTGCTTTTCTTTATCTTTTTGAAACAGGGCCTTGTTATGTAGTTCATGCTATGCAGGTCTTGAACTTGCTGTATCTCAGGCTGGCTTCAGACTAGATCTTCCTGCTTCAGCCTCCTGAGTGCTGGGATTATAGCTGTGCTCCGCCATACCCAGCTGATGCCTTGCTTTTGTTGTGCCCCCCCCCCCCACCAGGTACCAGGGATCAAACTCAGAACCTTGCACTTGCAAGGCAGGCTTGCTGCTACTGAGCTAAATCCCCAGCCCCTAATGCCTCACTTTTGGAAAACCCCAAATGAGATTCCAAAACTAAAGTATTAGGACAAGTAGCCTGGGAAACAAATTGCAACAAGTCCTCTCCAACTAAAGATTAATGTCCCTGTTGCTATGACAGAGGCCATGGTTCTTTGGGTTGGTGGTTTGTTTTGTTGGAGGGCAAGTGGAAAGTGAGGATCAAAGGCCGAGTCAGCCTTGCCTGTGGTGGGTCCTGGCTGCTACTGGCTGTCATTGGGACTTCTCTGTACTATGGTCTGCCATTAGCACAGAAACTTGACCAGTTTGTGCTGGAGGCTTGAGCATCATCAAGGGAGAATTACTGGACTCTAGAGAGAAAAAGTCTTAACCGGTAGGAAGTTGGGATAGGTAAGAGACTTTGCTGTGATCAAGCCATTTTCTGTGTCACAAAACCAAGACAGTGCCTTCTACAGAAAGACAGCTTACTTCTAGTCTTGAAAACAAACTCAAACAGGTTTGTGTCACCAGGAGTTTTGGGAACATACCATGTGCTGTGCTGGGGATATACCAAGCAGCACTCATTTTATTCAAAGAATCCATGCAAAAATTCATTTAACAACTGAATATCATTAGTGCTGACAGATGTGTACTAGTTATAAAATTGAACCATGTATTTTAGTGATACAGTGATAGAAGAGCAGGCCTTCATAAAATGTCTTGCTTGTGGTGACTGCTTTGGGGATATCCTGAGGTTCCCCAAACATATGTCTTCATGTTCACCTGTCTTCAAGGATACTTCTTTCCAAAAGTAGGAAGTTTTATGGTAGCCTAAATGAGAGAAGTGATACTGTAGTTTGTGGGCCAAAACTCTCCTGCTGCCCGTGTCCTAGATTGGTTTTTACACTTTTAGATGGTTGAAAAAAAGATGTTATTTTGTAACACATGAAAATTAAATGAAATTCAAATTTATAAGATTTTCTTGAATACAGCCACCACCTTCAGCTTTTGTGTGCTACAACTGCAGAGTTGAATATTTTGAGGCAGAATTAATGGCCTGCAAAAACTTGAACTATTTCCATTCTGGACTTTTAGAAAAAAAGGGTTTGGCCTCTGACTTACATAAATCCTGAGTCGTGATTATAAATGTCATTCTAGGAAATGTGTACACTAAACTATAGGGTTGTAAGATTCGTTTTTAGTATATGTGCTGCCGAAGCGAGCACGTACGATTCGTTTTTTTACTTTAGCTACTGTTTGTCAGTTAAAGGACAGTTAATTTAGAGTAAACCCACTTTCCCTGAGATTTGTCCTGTTGGAGCTTTGGCGACAAAGGGTCATAAAAGTAATTTCATGAGTTCCATGCCCCCTAGTGGACTGCTGTAAAATGACAACACAAGTTGACTATTCCCTGGCCCACAGGGCTCAGAGGGTGAAGGTCCTACCCCTGTGCCGACGCTGACAGCTCTTGTCAAGGCCTGGGCACCTCTAGCCATGTCAGTGCTCGGTGCTGTTACCAAAACCCTGCAGACGAGAGGCTGGGCTAGCGGGACCCGCCCTCCTCTCCTCGCATCTCACCTCATCCCCTCGTAACGCCGCACGCCTGTCATTCTCCCAGGGCTGGTCCTGGGGCACAGCTGCTTCTAAAATCCCACAGGTTGAATCAACCAAGGAGGGCGGGGACAGGAGGGAATCGGCATTAGTAGCCAATCAGAGTTCGGTGCCATGCGCAGCCAATCGGGTGGGAGTTAACGGAGTTTAGCCAATCGGGCTCGACGAGGAAGCTGGGTGTCAGTACTTGCGCCTCGCGTCCAGCCGTGGGTTACCCTGCGCTGGGTCGCCCGCCCTGCGGGGGTCCTGGCTCCCTCGTCCTTCCTCCCGCAAGCCCTGGGTGTCCGGTCCCCGAGGCCATGGGGCGGCAGTGGGGGCCCTCCGTGAGGGCGGCCGCGCAGGCGGGCTGCGTGGTGAGCGCCTCCCGGGCCGAGCAGCCCGAGGCGGGCTTCTGGAGCTGCAGCGGGGTCATCCTGACCCGCAGCCCGGTGCTGGTGCTGTGCCACGGGGGGATCTTTACCCCTTTCCTGCGCGGGGGGAGCGGGGCCCTCACCTCGGCCGACGCCACCTTCCTGCCTGCCGACAGTTGCGGCGACGACCTGCGCCTGCACGTGCAGTGGGGGCCAACGGCCGCGAGTTCTGCGGGCCGCGCGGAGCAGGGCCGCCCTGGGCTGTGCACGTCCCGCTGCGCCAGTCTCGAGCCCGGCCCGGCCGCGCAGCCCGGCGGGCGACTCCTGGAGCCCCCGCGCGCGGCCGAGCTGCTGCTGCTGCTGAGCTGCCCGGCCTTCCGGTCCCAGCTCGCCCGCCTCTTTGGGAGCAAGAGGGCCGAGCAGTGGCGCTTCGCCAGCGCGGCTCCGGTCGAGGAGGTGTCGGGGGACGAGGAGGAGGACCAGCTGCGGGGGCTGGGCTGGTTCGCGCTGCTGCGCGTGCAGCCCGGCGGGGAGGCCAAGGGGGAGGCGGCGCGCGGGCTGGCCGTGACCGTGGCGCCCCTCGGGGCCGTGGCCAAGGGCGCGCCGCTGCTGGCCTGCGGCTCCCCGTTCGGGGCCTTCTGCCCGGACATCTTCCTCAACACGCTGAGCCGCGGCGTGCTCAGCAACGCGGCCGGCCCGCTGCTGCTCACCGACGCGCGCTGCCTGCCCGGCACCGAGGGCGGCGGTGTATTCTCGGCGCGGTCCGTGGGGGCGCTGGTGGCGCTGGTGGCCGTGCCGCTGTGCTGGAAGGCGAGCGAGTGGGTGGGCCTCACGCTGTTGTGCGCCGTACCCCCTCTGCTCCGCGCTGCCCGCGCCGCGCTCACCCACCTGCCGGATGGCGCCGCCCTGGCCGCCCTGCTGCCGCCCGAGGTGGGCGCCCCGCGGGGCCTGCCGCTGCGAGACCCCAGACCTCCTTGGGTAGCTTCGGCTGTGCTGGTGGAGTTTGGCAGCGTGTGGGGTTCTGGAGTAGCCATGGCGCCCCGCCTCGTGGTGACCTGCCGGCATGTGGCCCCTCGGGAGGCGGCCAAGGTCCTGGTGCATTCTGCCACCCCCAAGTAAGGCTCCAGGGGCTGCCCCACTCTGCCCCTCCCCGGGTCTCGGGTGTGGGTCCAGGCCTTCCACTCTGAGGATGCTTTGCGCACACAGCGTAGGACCTTCCCTCATCCTTGACACCCAGAACCGAGCTCCTAGCACCTCTGAAATTAGGAGCCTTGTGGCTATTGCATGCAGGTGGGAGTCTGAGCTCCTTGTGGAAATCTGTTCCTTCTGGGCAGTTTCTCTACCTCCTAGCCCTACACCTCACACCCCACTAAGCCCTTTGACCAGAAATTCACCAACCTACCCTCTTCAACCCTGAAAGAGACAGTGAAGTCCCTGGGGCTGGGGATGCTACCCTCCTGGGCTAATCTTTAGCCAGGCTGCCCTCCTGGGTGGAAATTACAGATATGGACTCTCCCTAATTAGAGCGCAGGGCAGATGTGCATATTCAGAACAGTGTTGAGTTGACCCTAGGCAGCCAGGTGGACTTTGGGCAGTCACTTGTTCCCTCTGCTGGGAAAAGCACCTTTGCTCTACTTCACTTCCACTTGCTCTGGCAGTGGGGACAGTGGCTTTCTCATATGTGTTCTTCTCTCTGACGCCTCAGGGGCTTGATCAGGCCCAAGCTAAGCAGTGGAGCACGTGGTGTTAATGCCCAGCCTTTCCCTTACCAGGCTCAACCCTGCTTTCCGCACAGGCCTTTGCAAATCCCTCCTCTCCCAGCCCAGCTTTGCCACAGTGGTCCCACTGGTAGCTGGCAAGATAGCCATGATTTTATAGGGAAGACTGATGAAATTTCCCTGTGATGTGGCCCTTGGCTCCTCACCCTCCCCACCACTCTTGTGCCTAAGGAAATGTAGTAAGATGTTCTCACGTGATCTTGTGCAGGTCACAGTTTTGCTTAAGCTGTCTCCCTGTGAGTTCACATGTAACATCTTGGACCAGAGCCTGGCACATAGTGTGCTGTGGAGGCGCTAGCATGTATGTGAACAGGGACCCAGAGGGGTGGAAGCACATCATGCCTTCTCTGGCTCCCAACACTTGCTCTGTAACCTTGGGATGGTTACTCAATCTTTCTGAGCCTCCGTTGCACCATCTAAACTGGAGATAACACCAGTGCCTAGTTACAGGTTTATGAAGACTAAATGAGATGATGTCCCCAAGGTGTCAACTCCAGGTCTGGCCCACAGGGGTCACTAGATGTCAGGTGTGCGTTTTCATGGTGAGGTACAGGAAGCTTTGCCATGAACTACGCTGCAGTTTGGAAAGCATGTTTGGTTAAGTGACTTGCCCAGGGCTGCCTGGCTGGTAGGTCTCGTAGCTGACACCCAGATCTTTGGACTCAAGTCCATGACTCTTACTGTTACTCTCCTCTGCTTGCTTCCTCCCTGGTGCTGAAGGGGCAGAAAGCCTGTCATTTGTTTCCCTTGCTCCCAGGAGTGTGGCGATTTGGGGACGTGTGGTGTTTGCCACCCAGGAGACATCTCCCTACGACATAGCAGTGTTGAGCCTGGAGGAGGACCTAGACGGTGTCCCCATGCCTGTGCCTGCTGAGCACTTCCAGGAAGGTAAAGGTCAAAGGACACAGCTTGAAGAAGGAACCCTCTGGTCTGGGCTGGACCCTGGGAAGGACACCATACCAGACCAGGTGCCCACTCCTGTCCCTACCCCTGCTGAGTTAGGGAGCCAGGGTGACATAGCTGGGGTTCTTGTTAGAGGCCTCCCACTGTAGTAGCACAGCCCAGGGGCTGGGGGCAGATGGGGTGCTGGGCCTTGGCGGGCTCCTCCTGACACTTCAGGCTGGTCAGAGGAGCAGGTGGCGCCTTTGAGGCACCATTTAGTACAGGGCTTTGAGATGCTCCCATGTAGGTACCGGGTTCCCTCTTTCCTGGAATCAGTGTGATATGGCAATGAGGAGGACAGGGGCTGCCACCTGGTGTCCTTGGATGGACTCATTCTCTGCCTCAGTTTCCCCACTTACCTGTTCTCTGCCTCAGTATCCCTCTCTGTGAAAAGGGCTGACATGCCTTCCTCCTGGGCATGCTGAGGACTGGGAGAGGTGGGCCTGTATTGTGCTCAGTGCTGTGCTCTGCTCTGCTCCTGCAAAGCATTTGGGGAAGGAAACAGGTGGCTGCTTGGTGGCCATCATCACTGTTTCTTTTTGTCAAGATTCTTTTTTTGGTACCGGGGATCGAACTCAGGACCTTGCACTTTTGAGCAGGCGGCGGCACCACTGAGCTAAATCCCCAGCCCTTCAGCAAGATTCTTGTTGGTCCCAGGAGGAGCTGAATATTTCACATTTATTGAGCACCTAGCTAGTTGATAGGAACCCCAAAAAGTGACTGCCTTGTCTGGTGACTCTGAAGATGTAGTCCAGCAGACGCAGTGCTGGGAACTCATTGGAGTCCTGGCTTCTTCCTGTGGTGGGTGCTGGGGGGCTCCCTGGAGGTGGCAGTCTCTGAGCAGAACTCAAAGGGCAAAGAAGGTTTGGACTTCAAGAGAGGACAGGGTTGGGTGGGGAGCGAGGTCCCGCTTCAGCCTTCTCCCTCCCTGGCAGGTACCGCTGTCAGTGTGGTTGGCTTCGGTGTCTTTGGCCAGGCCTGTGGGCCCTCGGTGACCTCGGGCATCCTGTCGGCTGTGGTGCAGGTGGATGACACACCGGTGATGCTGCAGACCACGTGTGCCGTGCACGGTGGCTCCAGTGGGGGACCCCTCTTCTCCAGCCCCTCGGGAGACCTCCTGGGTAACCAGCCCCTTGGCCCTCTCCACCCCCCGCCCCCCATTAGAGCCTCGCCCCACCCATGGACTGTTCTGTGTCCAGCCTAGGGAGGGCCCTCTGGCTGGGGAGACCGTGGGCCTCAGGCCCAGAGTTAGTGCCCAGAGTTTCCAGGCTGCTCTGCCTCAGGGGGTGGAGAGGGAGGGAGCCGAGCTAGGAGGGAAGAGATCTAGGCCCTGGGCCCTTCTCTGCCACTAATCTGCTGTGTCACCTGAAGTGAGTCAGTTAATCTCACTTGATCTCTGAAATTGAAGAGTTGAATTAGTCCAAGGGTCCGGAACTCAGCAGTGTACAGAGGGCAGGGAGGTAAATGAATGAAGAGGAAGTGGAGGTGAAGGGTCAGGGGTCAAGTAGGGTGAAACCTGCACAGCTGCAGCAGGTTGTGGCCATAAAAAAATGTGGCCTAGGATATTTCAGAAGAAGCTGGGAACTTTTAAATCTCTTTCAATAATGGCCAGGTGTGGCAGGTGGCATGTGCCTGTAATTCCAGCATTTTGAGACGCTGAGGTAGGAGAATTGTAAATTTGATCCTGGTCTGGGCAATTTAATAACTTAGCGAGGCCCTGTCTCAAAATAAAAAAATAAAGAAAAGCCTAGGAATATAGCCTAGTGTGAAAGTGCTGAGTTCAATCCCCAGTATTGCAAAACAAAACAAGAAAACTATAAAACTAACAAAAAAATCGATTTTTAAAAACTTGTAACTCAAATTTTGTTGTTGTTGTTGGGTTTTGGGTTTTTTTTGTTTTTTTTTTGAGACAGGATCTCAAAAAGTTGTCCAAACTGGCCTCAAACTAGCTATGTAGTCCAGGCTGGACTCGAACTCCTGAGTGCTGGGATTACAGGTGTGTGCCACCATGCCTAGCAAGTTTTTAAAACAGTCATTTAGATATTGTTAGAAAGCAAAGTGTGAATCCATGTAGAAACCTCCAAGATTCTATATGTAGTATAACTTGGTTTATACTAACCTTTATTATTCCTGCCTTTCCTTATTTTTCTCTTATAGTGAAAAATGTAGCTCTTGCTGTCTACAATATATGTATGTATTTGTCCAACTGTACA
This sequence comes from Heterocephalus glaber, assembly GCF_000247695.1. The sequence goes on along the minus strand of NW_004624754.1, from coordinate 4,307,084 downwards.
TACCAACCATAGTATATATGTATACTATTCCTAGTATACAAAGAAAGTAGGGTAAGAATTGCCAACCCACATCCCTGTGAGCTGTAGATGTAACCAGGAGAGCACAGGGCTTGAATGTGCATGTGCAGTGGTTCTTGTCTTTAGGTTTAAAGTATCCAAGCAAAGCTCCACTGTCCAAAGTACTCAGATTATGTTGCTTATTTGTAATACAGTTAGAGTTACTTGTCAGAGGTTTTCCCCATGTCTATTTTTCCCCATATCCTGGTTGATTTAAAACCACCTATATCGCCTAGTGAACACAGAAGTAAATAGTGTTGTGTGTACACAAGTTAGCAGTCACATAGTCTCTGTCTCCCAGCTCTGTCCACTGAAAGGGGCCGGGAGCAGTGACATCCCAGGCATAATGAGCACACCTAGAACTCAGTTCTTGGGGTCTTTGTTTTTAATGGCAACTGTTTAAGTTTTTCTTTGTTTATTAGTATATGTTTGTAGTATATAATGTTTACGTTCCTTGTGTGAAGTTGGTACATGCACATAATAACATCTTCATTCCTTTTTTTCTTCCCCTATCCCCTCCCTCCCTCCCACCCTCCTTCCTTCCTCCTCCATCTCTTTCACAAATAGGTCCCCTTCCTATTTGAGAAAGATTGATCTCCTTACTTCCTATCATCTATCTTTTATCTTGCTCTTTACTTATACTTTGGGTTTCTCAGATAAGAGAAACCATGTGATATTTAAGCTTGTGGGTCTGATTTATATCATTTAACATTATGGTCTCAAGATGCATCCATTTTCCTACAAATGACTCAAGTTTAGCTGTCTTTATAGCAGAATAGTACTCCATTATGTGTAAATACCACATTTTCTTTATTCATCTGTTGATGGGCATATAGGCTGCTTCCCAGATTTAGTTATTAGGAATTGTGCTGCTATAAACATGAGTATGGATGTGTCCAGATCTTGGATTCTAAATACCTTTCTGTAACAAAAGGAACCAAGGCCTGACTCATTCATTTGTTCATTAAGCAGATGTTTGCTAGGCCTACTCTGGTAGGCACTGTTATCAGTACCAGAGAAACTATGTGGATAAAACAAGTTGACCAGATAAGGAAATCCAGAGTGTGTGAGATGCAAGTGGTGTTAGGGAGAGCAGAGCTGAAGAGGGGATGGCATGGGGAGCAGGTGCTGTGACAGGAAGCTCAGTGTCTGTCACTGGGGGGAGTTTCAAGCTCCCAGCAGGCCCCAGGGGTGCAGAATGGAGACGGTCCTCCCTGTGACAGCTGTCTGTCCCCTGGCTCACGTCCTCCTCTGCTTTCTGACCCCCCTGACAGGCATTGTCGCCAGCAACACCCGGGACAATAACACAGGGGCCACTTACCCACACCTGAACTTCAGCATCCCCATCACGGTGCTCCAGCCAGCCCTGCAGCAGTATCGTCAGACTGGGGACCTGGGTGGCCTCCGAGAGCTGGACCATGCCACCAAGCCGGTCAGGGTGGTTTGGCGGCTGCAGTGCCCCCTTCCCATGACCTTGAGGAGCAAGCTCTGAGCCACCCTCTAGGGACAAGAGGGACCATTGTATACCGCAGGAAGTGATGAGGTGGTGGCTGCCCTAGGGTCCAAAGCCTGCTCCTGACCAGTCATGTCCCAGCAGGGCCACCTCGTTTCCACCTGTTGCCCACAGACTGAGCTCTGGGCCCCAGGACAGACTTCTCTCCAGCCCCGTGGAACCTCAACCTGGCAACCCAATTTTGGGGCGCTTCCTTGAGCCAGTACTTCTCTCTGCCCCCAGTACTAGACTCAGCCATGTTATTTTCCTTCTGGAGATCCGGGTGGAATGGCACAAGAGCACAGGTCCTGGTAGGAAGATGCTGCTCTGTCTCCCTGATGGCCACTGGCCGTGTCTGCCTCTGTCATGTGTGCTGGCAGCCCTGGAGTTTGCTCAGGGAACCTCAGCACAGGGCCCTGCTCTGCCACATGCCGCAGGCAGGCCGGTCCCTGAGCTGGGGTGCCTGGTCTTCACTCTGACACAGTGCCTTCATTTGCCAGCCCTGGCCTGAGTCTCAGGGATAGAGTGGGTAGAATGTGTGGTTGCGGCTTAGAAATAAACATGAACTATCTGTATAACCACTGTGCTTTGCTAGGTTGTATTTTTTTTTTCATCAGTTCAGTAGGGAAAGAAAATGCACCATGCCTGGGCTGCTTTCTGGGCAGGGTTTGGTCTCCGAGTATGCTCTTCTGCCAGGCTGGCCCTGGGAGTCAGCCACGTGCCAGGCAGCACCCGAGAGTGCTGTTTCTAACACCTAGTTGTTGAATGCCAACTCTGGGTGGCAGCAGAGCACTCCCAGCGTGCTTGTTCTTCCCTTTGCAGATTAGGAGCAGGCGCAGAGGGCCAGATTAGTGTGAGAAGTCCTATGTGGTAGCAGGGGGCTGGATTCAAGGTCTGGGAGTAGGGAGGGGGTTTATTCCAGCATGTGTGACATCAAGGTACTCATAGGATGCTCTGGGGATTCTGTGTCCACCCATTGGTGCAGTGAGCTGTGTGGCATTTTCCATGGAAGAATATGTCCAAGGGTCCAGAGAGGGCGACCAAGTATGAGTTCATCAAGGCAACTCAAGAGCTAACTGTGAAAGGGTTGTTCAGGGTGTACTAAGGAGACTGGAAATGGGGAGGTTGTTCCAGGCCGAGAACAACAGGAGGTGGGACAAGGGAGTATGGAACTACTTGCTTGTTCCAGGAGGGCTAAGCAGAGAGGAAATTGGAAAATGTCTAACCAGGAAGGGAGAGTTCGCTTTTGTACAGTAGTAATGGAGGGATCCAGGTGCCTTCCCTCTTGTGGCATTGGTTTGGGGCCCTGGAGTCCTCAACTAGGTCCTCTGTACCTGGCTGGTGAGTGGGGTAGAGAGACAGGAGAAGCCGGGCATGGTAGTGCATACCTGTAATCTCAGAACTTGGGAGGCTGAGGTGGGAGAATCACCACGACTTTGAGGCCACCCTGGGGTACATAGTAAGTTCAAGGGCAGCCTGAACTACATAGCAAGACCCTGTCTTAAAATAAAATGGACAGAAGGAACCCCTGTTTCATTCATTCATTTACTTGTTTTTATCTTCCCTGCCCCCTGCTTTTATTTTTTATTTTTTTTGGTACTGGGGATCGAACTTGGGTCTTTGCGCTTGTGCAGCAGGCAGCGAAACCACTGAGCTAAATCCCTGGCCCTCCCCTGCTTCTTTTAAAAAATAATTTTGCTTTGAAACAATTTGAAGTTCACAGAAAAGCCCCCAAATCCCCATATACCCTTTACCCAGGGGCCCCATTAGACTTCAGCAGGTGATTATTCTTTGTAACTAAAAGATCTAATTTGGGATCACGGGCAATGGCCACCATCCTGTTGGCCCTCAACTCAGAGGAGCTCCTCATTTCTCCTTGAGTCTCATGCCCTTGACTTTATGAAGACAGCAGGGCAGTCGTTTCCTATGCTGTCTCTTCACTGGGATCGGTCCGGACAGCCACAAGATTAGATGTAGATCCGCATCTTTGGCAGGCTTACCCTAGAAGCAATGTCATCTCTTCCTGTGTCCTCTTGGGTGGCACACGATGTCTACTTGTCCCATCAAGATGATGTTAATGTGGGTCACTTGAGTAAGATAGTGCCTGTTAGATTTCTCCACCGTAAATTTCCCATTTTTCCTCTCCAACTAAAAAATAATTTGTGCAGAGGTACTCAGACTATACAATATACTGTTCCTTATCTTACTTTAACCTGTGAGGTTTAGCATCCACTGATGTTTTCTGGTTGAATAACTGTATTGTTGGCCAATGCTAATTATTCCCATCATTCCTCTTACCCTTATTTATTTATTGCATAAAACACATTTATTTCATAATAGAGTTAAATACTAGTAAGGCTAAATTCATTTTATATAATATCTAATATTATATGACAGTCTAGAAAAGGGTCTTCTGGGCAAAAAGGAATAAGGAAGAAAGTCATGACGTAGGGAAGCAGCAATTTCAGAGTTGGGCTTTGGAAAAGCTGCTGCCTACACCGTGAGTGTGGTCAGATTTCAGCTCCTTGAATGAGAAAAGTCACAGAAACTGAGCAGGGCGAACACTCAAGCAAGAGAGGACTCCTGGAGAGGACTGAAGGCGTCAGCTCCTGGCCTCCGAGTGTTAATCCATAGAGAAACACCTGAACACACACGTGTACATGTACACACACACAATGGGAACCAGAAGACTGACTCTGAAAGGTAATTTGGATGATGCCCTTAAAGATTATGAAAACAAACTAAGAATCTTCTACCCTTATTTATTATTGTTGTTATTTTGTGATACTGGAGAGCAAATCTGGGTCTTTCACACTGTTAAATCCCTACCCCCCCTTTTTTGGTACCTGGGATTGAACTCGGGTCCTTGCGCTTGTACAACAGGAGGCGAAACCACTGAGCTAAATCCCCAGCCCTCCTACCCCTTTCTAAAATTTTGTATTTTGAGATGAGGTTTCACAAAGTCTAAGTTGTCCAGGCAGGGCTTGAACTTTTGATTGTCCTGCCTCAGCCTCCCACAGTGCTGGGATTACAGGCAGGGTCTCACCATGTAGTTTAGGCTGGCCTTGAACTTGCAGTGATCCTCCTGCTTCAGCTTCCAGAGTGCTGGGATCACAGGCGTTCGCCACCATGCTCAACTTACATACTTTAAAAAGGTGAAGCTTTTGGCATGTGAATTATATCTTAATTTTAAAAACCATTCCTTTACCAAACATGGGTGAATTCCTAGGGAACCTGGTGCTGGGGTCAGTGCCAGACACTGGTGACTCACAGTCCAGCAAAGTAAGTCCGCCCCAGATAGCTGATCTAAAGTTTCCTTGTCTTCTTGGTGTCACAGTTTAACACCTGAACTATTTTTCTCTTGGAATTTTAGGAAAAAAAAAGGAGATGAAGCTATTTGGAAGTGTGCAAAGCTTAGGACAAATGCAGGGCTCACTGGGCCTGGCAGATCCCGAATTCAGCCAGTGGCTTCCCCGATAGATCCCTGCCAGGCAGAATGAGAACAGGCTGACCCATGGGTCTTCTACTTGTACACTTCAGCCCCGGAGGCTTAGAGAAGAGGGCCGAGACTCCCACCCCTCTGACTGTAATCCTCTCTTTATCCGGATGTACTGGGCAGTGCTGCTCCGGTAAAGGAAGAGGCAGGGATTACAGAGAACTGGATTCGGCCTGTGCTTTCGAGCTGATGAGAGCACGGTGCTCCTGGAAGGACAGAAACCTCTCTCCCAGCAGGAGATGATTCTGGTCACCAGTGTCTTCTAGGTGGACTATCAGAAAGCTCCCTGTCTCAAGAGTACTGGGTAAAAAGTTCTTTGCAGCTTTTAGAAAAAGGGACAGAAATGGCTCCTGGGAAGGTGAAGGGCAGTATTCAGAAGAGTTGGCACCCAACCAAACCAAAATCCCTAAATGCATTTTTGAACATAAAACATGCTTTTGTACATTTGCAAAAACTTCTTTATTATAGTTGTTCTCTTCTCTTTTCTTTTGGTTGAGACAGGGTCTCACTAAGTATTCCAGGCTGGCCTTGAACTCGCTATGTAGACCAGGGTGGCCTCGAACTCACAGCGATCCTCCTGCCCCAGCCTCTTGAGTGCTGGGATTACAGGTGTGCACCACGATGCCCAGAGTTATTAAAAAAAAAAAGTGCTGGATTCCTTCCAGATCTTCATCTTGCCTCAGGGTCTTTGCCCTCTGGAACACAGCTTCCTCTCTCTCCTCATTTTACTAGGGAAAGCTTTGCACCCTTCTCTGCTTCCAGTCTTTACCGTAAGTGGTGTTCTTCCACGAAATAGAAACCATGCCTGTTTTGCTGTTTTCCCCCCTACGCCTAACACAGTGTCTAGCTTACAGTAGGACCCATGAGCAGCTTTAAGGGTAGGCGTCTCTCAGTAAAAAGAATTAATATGTATTGTTATGCACACGTACCACCTGCCCACAAGGAATATAATCATTATGCACTACAGACGTGTAATAAGAATGTAAGGGTAAGTGTTTACCAGCACCGAGCCAAGTCTTAAGGGTTCGAGCAGGGCTGGGGCTTGGAGCCTGGCCGACCAGAGAAGGAGAAGCCCTCGGAGCGTTTGCTGCAAGCAGCCCTGGGCTCGCAGTCAAGGTCAGTCCCCTGGCCTTGGGCCGGGCCCCAGGAGGGCGTGGCCGGGCCACGGGGCGGGGCCGCGGGGGGGTGTGTGTGGGTGCGGGTCCCGCCCAGTCCACCCGGGCCCTGGGAGGTCCGGGGCCGGAAGAGGCCCGAGGCTCTGAGCGGTTGGGAGCCAGAGCGGTAGCAGGAGCAGGAGCGCCGGCGTGGGCGCAGCGGGAGGCGGCGGAAGGTGAGGTCGCGCCACGGGCCCATAGAGTGTAGGGCTGGACAGGGCGATCCCAGGAGGCCGTGGGGAGGTCGGGATGCAGAGTCGTGGCTTTGGGAGGACAGGGCTCTTGCCTCCAATGTGCGTTTCAGGCCTGCAGCTCCGCACATCCCCCCAAACATAAGAGGGAGGTTTATACCTGCCCAAGGCAGAGCAACTCCTCCCCCCGCCCCATCCCTGCTAAGTCTTTCCGAGAAAGATGGACCCAGGCCAGGAAGAGCCAGGAAGCTGAGGTCACTGGGCCCTGTGTTTCTGAGGCTGGTGTCCGAGGGCAGGGTTAAAACCTCCGCCTCTGGGGAGGAAAGTGACAGCACCGGGAGGGAGGCCGTGTAGGACAGAGACCACCGTGCTGAGTCCGGATGGGACGCCTGAACTTGGCCTGAAACTGCTGTCCTGGGCGCTGTCAAGCCCCACCCATTCAACAGCTGGCCTTTCTGTCCAGCCAGAGCCTCTGTTACCCAGGGATTTTAGAGGGGCAAGGTGGCCTGGGAGCTGATGGTCCTGCAGGAGGACAGGTGCAGGCAGAGGGTCATAGTTTGGGAAGGAACTTACAGGTCTCCCAACTCCGCACCTGTGCGCTCAGGAGAGAATGTTCCTCTAGCCTGTTTGCAGGGGGTCGTTGCTAGACACCCACCCCCACGCCGCCTGCTGTCACTCCAGTATCTAGGGAGGAGTACTTCCAGGGGTGCCCTGTGTGGCCAATGATCTACACACCCCCATTTCATATCGGAGGACACTGAGGTCCAGCCGGGTCAGGGCCTTGCCCAGGACTATCAGCCCTTAAGTCATAGAGCTGGGCAGCTGAGTGCCCAGGGCCAGCTGGGTCTTTGCTGGAGCAATAAATGAGGCCAGGGTCCAGGTGCACATGCTGGCAGACATAGGACTGTTATGGGGACCACAAAGTGACCAGCTCCGGGGAGGATGGACCTAGGTTTTGGGTACAGGAGTGTATATGACACCCAAATGGGCCTATCTGCCCCAGAGTTGCCCTCTCCTAGGGCATGAAAGGGGACTGTCCCCTGTTCAGACTCTGAGTCTCTTTCAGAGATTGGCTTTCTTTAGGGTACATTTAGGTTGTTTGCTGGAGGACTGGCCACAGAGTGCCCACTCTCAGCCTGGTCTTTGGTGTCCAGGGAGGGAGGCTGCCTGCCCTTCTCCCTCCCCCAGGTGGAAGAGGAGACAGTCACAGTTTAGCACACCATGCTTTAGTGGCTCTCTCATCCTGGATAGCCACTTTGGAAACACCACTGTCCAAAGGACCAGTGTTGAAATCTACCTTCTGCATAAGCCATGACAACTCTAAAGCTGTGCATTGTGTTTTTTGTAATTTTTCTGAAGCAGCATGTGAGTGATGTTCTTGCTTTAATCAGAACCCACATGATTCCTGCTGTGTCTTCTGAGGTTTGACCTCTCAACAGCTTTGGCAAATGTCGCTTCCTCATTTTTCAGTGGATTCCTAAAGGCCTCTTATCCCCCTGGGATCAGGCTGGGTGTCTTGACTGAGAAAATTCAAGTGTAAACCACTTAGTGTGAGTGTGTTGCTAATCAGTGCAGGTTCTTTGCTGAACTTGGATAGAAATCATGAATTGGTGAAGTGCAGCGCAGCTCTGGTCAGCTAGCAACTGTGGGCTTCTGTGTCCGTGCATGCATGTGTGTGTGTGTGTGTGTGTTTAAGGGGTAAAGTTACTGAGGAGTTGCTAGATAGTTAAGGTTTGGTTTGTTCTCTTGGGCCTTCTTTTAAGTTAACATTCCTGAAGTTAGATGGATTTAGTTAAGAATCTCAGAGTTCCTTCCTGAGCTTTGATGGCAGTTCAGAATCAGAGGGTGGGTCTGGCATTTCCTCAATAAGTGAGACTACTGGGAGTGGTGATGCACACCTGTAATCCAGCACTCAGGCTAAGGCAGTAGTATCCCCGTGAGTTGGTGAGTTCACGACAGCCTGGGCTGCAGTGAGTTCAAGGCCAGCCTGAACTACATAGTGAGACCCTGTCTCAAAAAACCCAAAAACAAAAAAAGAGGGAAAGCAGGGATTACCATATGACTCAGCAGTTTCATGTCTCCAGGCTTCCAGAACTGCTTCAGAAAGTGGCAAAAATGATGGGATGTGTTTGAAGCAGGGGCAGTATTTTAAGTGGGATTAATGGCAATGTGTCTTTCATTATAATACATTAAAAAAATTTAAACATTCACCATATTTTTTGTTGTTGTTGTTGTTTGTTTTTTTGGTACTGGGGATCGAACTCCGGACGTTGCTCTTTCGAGGCAGGTGGCGGCACCACTGAGCTACATCCCTGGTCCCATTCACCATATTTTTGATATAATTTGTGTCTTGCTTAAAAATTAGATGGCGATAGATCCATCTCATTTTAAAAGCTTTATTATTTCTGTACAAATGATGCATACTTGTTTAAAAACAATCTAAATGGGGCTGGGGATGTAGCTCAGTGGCACTGTGCCTGCCCTGGCAAGGCCCTGAGTTCAATTCCTGGTACCAAGAAAAAAATTTCTAAAGTAATTAAAAAACTAAAAACGTCTAAACAAAATGAAAAAGCTCAAGAAAGATTTTAAAAACCCGTCATCTTCAGTGACTTATTAACATTTTGTTTCAGAGCAGAGGTCAGGTCTGATGAGTAATGGAAAAAGTTATTGAACTTTTCCCCAAGACAGGGAGAAACCCTCACACTTATTAAATGTGAAGATGTAGGGGAGAGTACAGCAGATGCCTTCCAGTGTTGTCATCATATGAGTGTGTATATGTACTGAATTGCAGGAATCTTACTGCTGGTTTTATGTGTGTTTCTGTTGCCTGACTTTTTCATGTAAAAATGTGATTCACCCTTTAAAAATAAATAGCAGGACCCCCCCCCCCAAGAAAATAAAGAAGAATAAACATGAGTAACTGCAGACAGTTCCATTTTATGGATGTGTAACAGCTCATCTGGGAATCTTCCATTGATAGAGGCTTCCAGGATGAATGGAGTCTCCCATCGATTGTGGTGGCCTTACACTGCCACCTGGGAGCACACAGAATCGAACATTCATTCCTTGCACACATGCATTCTAAGCGCCTAGTAGGTATGTGGCCAGAAATGCAGGTCCGGGGCTTAAGCCCTTGGTTTAAGTGTCTGACAGAGTAGGTCTTGTCTGGCACAGGGGAGTCCAGCTGTCCTAGGGGCCAGGCAAGGATTGATGTGGGTAGAGCCAAGGGGAGTCTGCGTGTCCAAGAGCGTTGGGCAAGGGCTGGTGCTGAAGGGTGAAATGTACTGGAAAGCTGCTGGCCACCGTCCCCGAACCAAGGTGTCAGAGGTCAGTAGAGGAGAGAGGAAGTCAGACTCGAGGAGAGGCCTCAGGCAGCAGGGGTGTGAGAAGCTGTCCCTCCCCTAGCCCTTCTCTAGTGTCCCCGGAGGCCTGGTGCACCTTCAGGCCCTGCCCTGGTGTCCACTGGGAACTCAGAGAAGCAGTTTGCCATCATGGGGAGGGGGGCGTGGCTACTTGGCAGGGGGGCCAGGGTCGGCTTTGGGGGAAACAGGTTGATGCTGGGGCCAGCTCACTGCCTGTGAGTCCTGCCTAGGGAATACTGGCTTTTGCTCACCAGGGAAGGAGTCCCCATGTGGGGTCTGCCACCTGGTGTTAAAGCTGCCCTGTGGTGTCTGTGCTGGCCCCTGTTACCTGCCTTCCTGGCCTCCCCACCCTTCTGGAGCATGTGTCTTAGCTGCTCCTGCCTGGGCCTCTGGCTTAAGCTGTCCCCTCTGCTGGGAAGGCTCCTGCCCCCTAACTTTTATTTAGAGCTCTAGGGGTTCCTCCTTGAGCTTTCCTGGGTTGTCTGGGGTGATCTTCCCCAACAAGCCATGACCCCCTCTTGGCACCTGTGCCCAGCCAGCTTGGAAGTGGGGTTTTCTGGATGTTTTCCTGACCTTATCTCTGGCTTCTAGCCCCTGGGGCAGGGTCTGGCACAGGGAGTCACACTGGAGGGGACAAGTGGCAGTCACCCTTGGCCTGCCTCATCACCCCCCACGTTCGTTCTCAGAGCCTTCTCAGCCCTGGGTGTCCCTCCTGCCTCTGGCCAGGACCCTGCAGCCTCTTGGGTCCTGGCCCCCAGGAGATGGGCTCCTTTTGGCCCAGCTGGCGGATTCAGCCTGCTGAATGCTTGGGATCCGTTCTGGACAGCCCTTGTGAGAACCTGAAGGTCACATTGCCCTCTGGGGGACTTGTCCTAGTCCCAGCCTGGCCTAGTGCTCAATTTTTCCATCTATAAAACAGGTGGGCCCCTCAAGCCTCAATGCACTGATGAGCGGGGAGCATCTGGCCAAAGAGAAACAACTCTTAATTCCCCTCCAGTCCCCTGTGCCCCACCTGCCCTCCCTCCTCTGTGCCCCCCCCCCAGAAGTTGGGTGGTGGGCATTTGAATACTGATGAAAACAGTGCCGGGAGTTCTAACCTTAAGCCACCCCTCTAAGTAGTGTGGGAAGATTTAGGAAGCATCTTGCGTGTCAGGATGTCTTGGAACCCTGTGTGTAGAGGAAAGCTCGGAGCTGGTCAGGCCTTATAATCATTTCCAGTTATAGGGGGTAAGTCAAGACCCAGAGAGGGAATGGGTCGTGCCTCAGCTACCCAGATGATCAGGGCAGCATGGAGGCTTCCCGTGCCACAGGGCTGCCGAAGAGGGTCCCAGGTGGGCTGGCACATGTTCCACCTTGAGGCAGCTCAAGTCTGTCCTTCAAGGCTGACCTCCAAGTCCACTTCCTCCTTCCTGGACACCCCTGTGTCCCCCGTTGGCTGCCTGCTCCCTAAAGCCCACAGAGCCGTGGAGCCTGTCTGGCTGCTCTCTGTTCAGGACGAGCTTTGTTTCTGTCCTTGTCAGCTCTCCGGAATCCCTGCCTATGGCTGGGCATAGGCCAGGAGGAGGTTTGGTTGTCTGTTCTCCTAGCCAGTGTCCTCCAGCAACCTGTAACTGCTCCCAGCATCTCAGCTGCAGTCAGATTGTCCCTTGGCTGGGCCAGGTGGCTCCTCCCACACCAGTGAGCCTGCTTCCTGTCTGAAGGCCACACCATATGTGTCCTCTGGGGTTAGCTGGGCTGTAAGACAGATCCCCTTGCTGCAGCCCCAACCCAGTGCCTTGGCCACCCCGGGGTGGACTCTGGATGTGCAATGGCCCTGTCAACCAGCCTCCCAGATGGAATGAGGGAGCCAGGCAGCTTGGCTGCTTTTCCCTCTCTGCTTAGTGGTTCAGCATCCGGTGACCCAGCCCAGCCCTTTCCTCTGCCTCCAATGGCCTCAGCTTCCAGCTCTGGGCCAGGGGTGCCTGGATTTTAGCTCCCTGGGACTCAAGCAAGTTTTTCTCTCACTTTGCTGGGAACTGGTTAGGCTGCTGGAGAGTGGGAGCCTGGGGCCGCCCCACCTCTGCCCCTCAGAGGACCGCTCCCTGTGTGTCTCCAGGCAGCCCCTTGCTGTCACCCCACCCTTCACTGTGGGGCTTGCCTGATTGGCATTCTCCTCCACATGCTTGTTTTTGGTACTGGGAATCGAACTCGGGACCTTGCGCTTTCAAGGCAGGCACCTGAACCACTGAGCTAAATCCCCGGCCCACACCTGCTTTCTTATTGGTGGACATTCCTTTGAGATTTCTCCCAAAGGCCTTTCTTCCTGTCCCCATCTTTTAGGGCATGTCCCCTCGCTGTTCCAGGAATGCTGCAGTGGGGAGACCTGACACCTGCAGGCTCCTCCCCACCCCACTGTCATGGCCTCAGTTCACTCAGCGTCTGTCTCAGTCTGTTTGTGCTGTAGTAACAATGCCACAGACTAGGTAAACTTTATCTCCTTTTGTGGCACAGGGAATTGAACCCAGAGTCTTTATATTGAGCTGTGCCCACCGCCCACTTCTTTTTCTCTCCCTCTCTCTTTCCTTCCTTCCTTCCCCCATCCCCTTCTCTCTCTCTCTCTCTTTCTCTCTCTCTCTCTCTCTTTCTTTCTTTAGAGAGGATCTCACTAAATCACTTAAGTTGCTCAGTTTGGCCTGGAATGTTCACTCCTCCTGCCTCAGCCTCCTGAGTGTGGGGATTACAGGCGTGTGCCACCATGCCCAGTGGCCTCAAGGGCTTTTATAATTGTTATTTATCCATTCACAGAGGGGAACCTTCATGACCCAACCACCTCCCATCAGGTCCCAACACTGTCACATTGGGAATTAAATTTCCAGCCCGTGCCTTTTGGGGACCACATTCATAGCATAGCAACCCATAGCAACACCCTATTCTGCAGGTTGCCCGTCACACTCTAATTGACTTCTTCAGGTCTGGGGCTCCACCTGGTGCCCGGGGAACTTAGCAGGAAAGTGGTTTCCTTGTTTGCTTAGCACAGGGCTCAGAGTCTTCTTCCCCTTGGCTGTGCCCTGAGCCTGCCACACCATTTCCTGTTGTTGTTTACCTGCCCAGCTTCCCACATTGTTTGCATCACTGCCCTCATCCTTTACTTGGGTTTGTTTTGTTTTCTTGGTCCCAGGAATCGAATTCAGAGCCTCTAGCTTGCTGTCTCATCCTTTACGCTGTAGACTCCATCCTTCTAAGGGCAGGGACCTTCTCTGCCTGACCATAGGATCCACAGCGAGAGCATGTCAGAGAGTAGGAGCTCAGCACATAGAAGTTGTTGAGTGACTTTACCTTCTTCCAGTCTTTGATAATATAATGGGTAAAAAAAAGGTGCATAACAGTTTTTAATTTTAATTTATTTGAGGGTGCTGAGAACTGAACCCAGAGCCTTTACTCTGACTTACTTCCCAAGTGGTTTGTGTTTTTTATTTTGAGAAAAAATCTCACTAGGCTGGCCAGGCTGGCCTTGAACTTGCAGCCTTCCTCCTTGGCCTCCCTAGTAGCTGGCGTTACAGGTCTGCACCACTGTGCCTGGCTGAACAGTTAGTTTAACATGGGCAGAAAGAGCCATGATGACTGTGCTTGTGTAGAATGTCTCTGGAAGAGTTCACACAATCTTGGTAACCGTGGATGCCTCTGGAGAAGGGAGTGGGGGGTGCAGGATGGGGTGGATAATCTTCTGCATTTAATTCAAGTGTCACAAAATAGGGATTTCATTAGTGAAGGATTTAGCTCTTTGAAAAAGGTCAGTTCATGGCCTGGGAGGTGAGGCCTCTCTAGCAGGGACAGCCCTATTCTCCCAGCCCCCCGACTCTGATGTGATCTCTTCTTCCAGCCCAGCAGTGCCTGGTTTGAGATGGGGTCCCAGGTCTCAGTGGACACAGGAGCTCTGCACGTGGTGATCGTGGGCGGGGGCTTTGGTGGCATCGCGGCTGCCAGCCAGCTGCAGGCGCTGAACTGCCCCTTCACGCTGGTGGACATGAAGGACTCCTTCCACCACAACGTGGCCGCCCTCCGGGCCTCTGTGGAGAGTGGTAATGTGTTTCTTTCCTGGGCTGCCTTTGTGACACAGTCTTTCATCACTGCGGGACGTGATTTTCTCCATTTAGGAGCATTCCAAGCTGGGCATGGTGGCACCTGTTTGTAATCCCAGCACTCTGCAAGGCTGAGGCAGAAGGATCATAATTTGAGCCTATTGTGGGCAATTTAATGACAGCACGAGTAGGACCCAAAATAAACTATAAGAAAAAGGCTGGGGGTGTAGCTTAGTGTGGCTCAATTCCCAGTAACACACACACACACACGCACGCACGCACGCACGCACGCACACAGACAGACACAGACACAGACACACTTTGGAGAATCTCACAACAGTTGGTCTTAAGCTACTATAATGAGGCCCTAGAGTAAGAGCTTGGGGTTTTCCAAGGACCTAGGAGAGCTGAGCACTGGAGGGGCAGTGGGTGTCTGGGTACACATGCTGGTCAGCTCTGGCAGCGTGCCCTGTTGGTTGACAGCCATAGAAAGTTTTAGCTCAGCTCTACACTGTGCCCTCTCTCATGTTCATTCCCTAGGGTTCGCCAAAAAGACTTTCATTTCCTATTCTGTGACCTTCAAGGACAACTTCCGGCAGGGCCAGGTGGTTGGGATAGACCTGAAGAATCAGACGGTGCTGCTTCAGGGTGGCGAGGTGAGCGTGGCAGGGCCAACCTGACCAGAGTCCCTCAAAGGTCAAGAGAGCCATCCATGACCACCAGGCCCACTTGGTGCTGGACAGATAGGATCTGCATCATAAACGAAAGCTTAATCCCAGCAGCCACAAAATACAATGGCAGTTATTTCTTGAGTCTTTCTTTTATGTCAGGCACTGTCCTAGACCCTTTTAAGGCAAATCTCATGAGGCAGGTAATAGAGCCTCATTTTACAGAGGTTAAAGGATTATTAAATGGCTTGCCGAAGGTCCCCTAGCTGATAAGAGCTGAAGCTGGGATTTGAATCCAGGCAGTTTCAGCCTGGAGCCCATGCTCTGAAAGCCAGTGTCCCAGGTGAGGCTCAGGCCTGGTCAGCCAAGTAGGCACAGGCAGGAAGCCACACCCCTTGGTTTGGGAGGTTGCTGGGCAGAGGTCTCCTTCACTCATCTTTTTTTTGTTTTGGTACCGGGGATCGAACTCGGGACTTGGCGCTTGTCAGGCAGGTGGCAGAACCACTGAGCTAAATCTCCTCCTTCACTCATCTTTGTGTCCTTGCCCAGTGTGTAGCATGCCAACATCCCTGCAAGGACTAGAGCCCAGCCATATGTGGCCCAAGCCCAGATATCCCATGGGCTGCTCAGGCCCCTGCTCATTTGTTAAAACTAAAGGCAATGAAATATGGAGACAAGTCCTGCCCTTAAGGAACAGTTGCTTTTGTGTGAATTAATTGTCCTTGATCTAATTTAAGGGCCAGGGAATCTCCTGGTTGGAAAGACTACCACATGCCTCCTGGTCCTGTCATTTTGGGCCATACTTCTCAGAGCCTTAGGGCCACAAGGGCATCTCGGGGCTCTGTGGGGAAGTGGGTCTGAAGGTTCCAGATTCACTGGTCCCCTTCCCATTTGGAGCAGAACTGTTTTGTCACTGTTATGAATTTAAGTTTCAAACAAGACTTCCACTGTCTCCATTTCTTCCTCCCATCCTCCTCCACAACCCCCTTTTTCAGTGGGTGTAGAAGGAGTTTTCTTTTAAAATATCCAGGAGATTCTGAACCAGCTCATTGGACAAACACATTGGACACGTGCATCCTGCTCATTTTTCTGCTTCATTCCCCACAAGCAGTTTTCTGTTCCTCACTGACCTCCCCAAGTCCCATGGTGGCTGGCTTTGTGGCCACCAGGCTTCTCTAGGCGGGAATAAAATTGGGGCTCTAGTGGTGTCCCTT
Organism: Heterocephalus glaber; assembly: GCF_000247695.1. Next base: position 4,291,392 of record NW_004624754.1, on the reverse strand, counting down.
GGCCCTGCTGGCGTGGGAATCTCCTGCCTCCCAGCAGGGCTGCTTCCTTGGCACGCAGGGGCCTCCTTCACCCAGTGCTCCTGGGTCCGTGCCCTGTCACCCTCACCTCTCTTTCCCTTGTTCCCCACAGGCCCTGCCCTTCTCACATCTCATCCTGGCCACGGGCAGTACTGGGCCCTTCCCCGGCAAGTTTAATAAGGTTTGCAGCCAGCAGGCCGCCATCCAGGCCTATGAGGACATGGTCACGCAGGTGAGCTGCCACTGATGGGCGAGGAGCAGGGACAGCTAGGGTGACAGTGGGCTGGACAGGGAGTGCATGGCAAGGGCTTCAGAGTGGCGGAGGCAGCTGGGAAGTTGGAGAGTTGTTGGGAAGGGATTTCCTGGGAGGAGCCTTGGGCCTGTCCCTGAGGCCTGGATTCGAACCCTGACTCCCCAGACCTCTTGGTTGTCCTCACTGGTCCATCCTGAGGTCTCCTCGTGTTCACACAGGGTTTTGGGTTTTGTACAGCACATTTGGCTCCAGACCTCAGTTTTCATAGCAGCCCTTCCGGGCAGGCAGGAGAACCCCAGCTCAGCAAGAGTGTGCTGCACTCCTTTGGCTGAGGAGTCCGCATGGGGCGGACCACCAGCTGGTGCAGGGTGTGGAGATGTGCTTCACTGTCTCTCCACCCCCAGGTCCAGCGCTCAGAGTTCATCGTGGTGGTGGGAGGAGGCTCCGCCGGCGTGGAGATGGCAGCAGAGATCAAAACAGACTACCCAGAAAAAGGGGTGAGACGGGCCGCCTCGGCTTTCAGCTCTGAGTGGCTTCTACCTCCTTTACCTCTGAACATAAGGAATTTGCCCCAGGCCTGGGAGGCTGGAGCTCCACTCTTTTCAACTGAGTGTGTGTTTCCCATCTTGTGATGAAGTACAAATCTGCAGGAAGTTTTCTCCAAAAGCCAGGATCCTCTGGCTCCTGACCTCCCAGAGCCTCTGCCACTAAGTCCCCATCCAGAAGGGTCTTGCCTACTGGTCCAACAGGGAAGATGAAGCCCAGGGAGATCCCTTATAAAGAAGACTTCCTGTGTCCCTTTCAGGCTTCTGTGATAACACCTAGATTTTGATGATCTCTTCTTGGTGGCAGCTAGCTTGGCCAAGCACACCCTCAGTGGCGCCTTGGTCTCTTCCCCTGGGTAGTACAGGGTCGTCCATGCCTGTGGCAGTGGGAGAGTGGCCCCTTACCTGCCCATTTTGGGAACGACTGCTCACACAGGAGGTGGCATCAGCCTGCCCGGACCCTTCTGATGCGTGGGGAGGGCTGAATGCTGATGGCCGTTGTGGGTCCTGCAGGTAGGAGCTTGCTTACCACTGCTGCGGGCCACCTGAGAGCCTTTTGAGCCTGTGCATGGTTCTTTTTTTCCCTAGGAAAAGGCAGGTTGGTTTTGAAAGGGAAAATTAATCATGGCTAATTGAATTATATGACTGTTTTCTGACAAGTTGTTGGTAATTATGAGTGACTGATACAGTTGAAGGTTATTCATTTTGATTTATAATTGTTGTACAGGGAAAACCCACTTAATCTCTGTGCTCACACATCAACCAGTTCTCTGACACAAACCAAATGTCCTAAATTCCAGCTCAACTCTGATGCTCCCTGGAGTTGGTGCAGGCCCCACAGGTCAAAGGCCCAGTCCCTTATGACTGTCCCTACTTCAGATGCCAGTGGCGCGTAGTAGGTCCCAGCTCACCTGCACTTCTGTCTGAACTGGCTAGAATTTAGAAGTTCCTATGACCCTCTCCTTGGGTTTGATAATTTGCTAGAGGGGTTTATAGAACCCAGGAAACCTATCTACTTAGCATTGCTGACTTATCCCAAAGATAGCTGAACAGCCAGGGGAAGAGACACATAGGGTGAGGTCTGGAAGGGTCCCCAGCACAGGAGCGTCTGTCCTCTGGAGTTGTGGTGTACCCTCTTCCTGGCACACAGACACGTTCACCAACACGGAAGCACTCCGGACCCTGTACGGACTCTTGGGAGGCTTCACCACGTAGACCAATGTAGACTGATAGATTGTTAACTCAGTCTCCGGCTCCTCGCCCTTTCCTGGTGGCTAGAGGTGGGATGGGATTGAAGGTTCCAAATTCCCATCCTGGTGGAGGCCCCCATCCAGGAGCCAGCCAACCAAGAGTATCCTCATTAGAACCAAAGATGCTCCTATCACCCGAGAAATTCCAAGGGTTCAGGAATTCTATGTCAGATGCTCCTATCATTCAGGAAATTACAAAGGTATTAGATGTTTTGGATCAGGAACCAAATGTTAAAACAAAAGATTTAGCCAGCACCACTGTCTACAAGTGTTTTAAGAGCTCTGTGTCAGGAACTGGGGTATCACAGAGGTAAAGACCAGTCTGAACTAGTAAACATGTTCAAATACAAAATATAGTATCTTATAATATAGTATACTTAATATAGTATAAAATATAGTATACTTAACAGGCAAATTGGAGTAATGTAGCAGCCACTATTTAAAAAAATTTTATTAATGTATAACTTTATTATCATTCACTAAACACACACGTACAAAGAAATTAAAATTATTCAATGAAAAGCAATGCAAGGAAAAAAAACTATAATAATATTCAAATATAATAGAACTCAACCAAAGCAAAACTGAAAAGTACTTAAACATTTTTCCATATAATTAAAAAAAAAATCTCAAGCATTAACAAGACATCAGAAGATGTGATTTGTTTTAGAAGATTTTCAAAACCAATATTGAACAAATATTAGCCTGGAGAAAAAATTCTAACTAGTAGACTCCACATAGGCCAAAAAGTTTTTAAATTTAAATTTCAGTACAGTCATGTGACACGTGATGGAGATATAATCTGAGAAATATGTTATTAGGCAATTTCATCCATGTGTATCGCAAGGTACCACACAGAGTGCCAACTTCTAAGTGCAAACTGAGAAGGTATACGTCAGTCATCTGTGATGGCCCCTTCATATTATCCAAATACGCAGTTAAACACCAGATACATGAGGCTACCACTGGCATAGCAGCACACAGTTTTACAGTAAACTCTTTGATATAAGTAGGATTGTGCTCTAAAGGATGAAAAGCACAGCATGTTATGATAAGTACCTAAAACAGTGACAGTCATTTATCACACTATCAAGTACTGTGTACTGTACATAGTTGTATGTGCTTCTTCTGGAAACATACCCTTCTCTCCTTTGATCTCAGTGACTCTTCCTTCCCAACCCCCTGATGAGCTCCAGCCTAGTCTCTATCTACATCTCTTCCTGTGGTTCTAAACACAATCTATATATGGATTCTTTCCAGATTCCAGCCTGTAACCTGATCTCTACCCTTCCCCTTCTGCAACCCCTATCCCTTTGAACCTTTTCTTCGTATTTCAAATTATCCATTGTTTGTTTTAATCATTTTAATCCTTAATTACACTTTCAGTTTCTCACACTAGAGAAACTATTCGGTATTTACACATGTTGTCCTATTTATTTCACTTAAGAGGATGGCCTCAATATGCATCCATTTAGCTATAAATGTCTCTAGTTTCTCCTTCTTTATGGCTGAATAGTACTCCATTTTATTAAAAAA
>NW_004624754.1:4224150-4284183 GCF_000247695.1 Heterocephalus glaber | reverse complement strand
GTTATAATTGATAGATATTGACTCATCCTTGTCATTATGTTTTACTATTGTTGGCTCTTTTATTTCTTATTTTTTCCCCCTTTCCTTTTAGTTTCTTACCTTGCCTGGTGGCTTCCCTCTGTTGGGCCTCATGGAGTTGTGACCTTTATCGTCTTTTTCTAGGATATTGCTTAGAAATTTTTGGAGTGCTGGTTTGGTGTTCATGAAATTTCCCAGGTGTTCTTTGTCCTGGAAGTATCTAATTTCCCCATCGATTTTGAAAGATAATTTTGCAGGATACAACAGTCTAGGTTGGAAGTTATTTTCTCTTAGGGCTTGAAATACTTCACTCCAGGCTCTCCTTGACTTGAGGGTTTGTGTTGAGAAGTCTGCTGTGATTCTGATGGGCTTTCCTTTGTAGGTGATTGGTTTGTTTTCTCTAACTGCCTGTAGGATTTTGTTCTTCTGTTGGTTTTCTGAGATCTTGACTATTAGTTGTCTAGGCGTGGACTTATTTTGATCATAGCTAGTTGGAGTTCTATATGCCTCACTTATCTGTATGTCCACTTCACCTCTGTCTGGGAAGTTTTCTACTATTCTGTGAACAGGTTTTTTTTATGTCAATTGTACTTTCTCCTGTTTTTTCATGAACTCCTATCAGTCTTATGTTATTCTTCTTTGCATCATGTAGTAGCTGCTGGATTGATTTCTTGTGGTCCCTTAGTGTTTTTTTTTTTTGGTACCAGGGATTGAACTCAGGTCCTTGCGCTTGCCCAGCAGGCAGCGAAAGCACTGAGCTAAATCCCCGGCCCTCCCTATTTGTAAGAAATCTCTATTTTCATGGTCCTTAACCACAATCCTGACTTCTATATCTGATATTCTATCTTCAGATTCCCTTAATCTGCTCTGCATGCTTTCAGTGGAGTTTTTAATCTGAACATCTGTTTGAATCTGTTTCATGGATCCCATTTCTTTCTTATGTTGGCCGATCATGGTTTCCATTTCTTTCTTATGCTGGGCATTCCTGGCTTCCAGCATGTTTCTGAGCTCATCTGTTTTTTTTATCTGTTTCTGTTCTAAAACCTCTAATCATGTCTTTCACTCTGCTCACCATCTCTGTAGTTATTGGAGATTATTCCTGCTTTGACTTTTTCTAGAGCCTCATACATCTGTTTTGTTTCTTCCTGTGCTATCAGTTCAGGGTGTCCAGGAGGTTGATTATCAGACTTTGCCACCTCGTTTCCCTCATAATTTGCCTTTTGTGGGGTGGAAGTTCTGAGTTTGTGACTTGCTTAAATGTCTTCTCATTTTTGTTTTTGGTACTGTCCTTGCTGTAGTTCCTGGGTTGATACTTTGAAGTTGCTTATTGTAAGTATCTTTGTTGATGTATTTAGAACCCTTATGGAATAACTGCTTCTCAGAGGTGTCTTCCAGGTATAGCTGGTCTTTAGGTTTTGAATCTCTAATAGCTCTGAGGCTATCTCATTTTCATTATACCAGGAAGGACAACTGACTAGATCAATCACAACATCTTAGCCCAAGTGATACAATCAGCAACACAATAGCATCAAGTATCTTTTAGAAAATGATAATTTGTGGTGGTTATTAACCTATCACCTTTAACTGTGTGAATTAAATCAAGATCAAGAACCAATCCAACATATGTTTATAGTGAATAAACTCTTCAATATAGCAACTTTACCCTTCGGGATGGGGAGTTAGAAGGAGTTGTGGAGTGAGGAATAGGTAGAGGGATAGGGAAAAGTTAGCAGTGAGGACAGAGGGCACAAGTGAGAGAAGGACATAGAAGTAAAGAAAAATAAAAAAGAAATATGAATTAGGGCCAGAACAGGAACACAAATGGAGATGAAGAACAATGTGGGACAGCAAGGGAGTGAGGGAGAGAGAAAGAGAGAAAGAAAAGAGAAAACCAAAAATTTTAAAAGAGTAGAAAAAGAAGAGAAAAAATCAAAAATAAGAGCAAAAAAACAGTGGTAATTTTGAAAATAACAAATAAAAGACAAAAATGAAGGGCCTCCTTGAGGGTATGTCTCTGCTGTCACAATAAACAATGTGGGCAGCAGTGCAGTTGTAAGTCAGTGAGTCTCAGTAAGCCAATCGCAGACTCGTGAGATTCAGGCAGATTTCTGTCTGCAAATCCCAAGTTGAGCTCCCTGTCCTCCTGCAGGGTTGAACTCTGCAAGGTTGTACTGCAGGTTCCAACTGCCTTTCCCTTGAAGATAGTCCAGGTTCCGATGGGAGGTGATGATCCCTCCAACTTACCAAGTACAGTGGTCTGGTGTTCCTTTATTGCAGAGATTCTCTTCACTTTTCCTGTGGGCTTCAGTTTTCATCAGGGAGCCTGAGAGAGGCCCTCTCTCAGGACAGTGGCCTTTATGTCCCCGTTCCTCTGTAGTGTGGAACCAGGTAGCTGCACAGCCAAGAGGGCAGAGGCAGGGTATGGGGGTGCTGTTATTGCAGAAGCCGGGCAGCTAAGCAGGTGGCTGGTGGGTGTGCCCTGGGGGGGGTGTCTCACAGCGTTGTGGATGCAAGTGGGTGGGGCAAGCTGGACGGAGCAGGGCACAGCCACCTGGGACCTTCTGACCTCAAGGCCGAGCTAGCAGCCACTCTTTATTGAGGAATTCATATGTCCGGAGTTAACTCTTGCATACACATTTTTTAATTCATCATTACGAACTTCCCATGTTAGTGAGTCTTTGGGAGATGTGTGAGTTTCAGATATGGGTTGTCTGATTGAAAGCCAGGCTTCGGACATGTTCACAGGCTGTCTCTCCCGCCTTGTGCTGACCCAGGCAGCAAGCAGACCCGGGGTGCTACTTTTAGAACCAGCTGTAATGTCGACATGAACCTGGTGTAAGTGGGAATGCCTATGGCTTATATGTAGATTACCTAATTATAAGCACCCAAGAATGCTTGAGAATAATTTCCAAGTTGGCCCTGGGTGTGGTGTGGTTTGTGACCCTGGGAAGTGAGGTGGTACTGAGAGAGTCTTAGATTAGGAGACATGGATCGAGCCTGGGTTCTTACTAGTTAGTTCCAGCACTGTGCAGATTGCTTCTCTGTGGCTCAGTTTCCCCTGTAGTAAACTGGAGGTGGGGGAGGAGGCAGGTGTTCCTGTGAGCCGGATACTCAAGGGTTGTCCTGTGGTTGTTTTGTCCCTAGGTCACTCTCATTCACTCCCAAGTATCCCTGGCTGACAAGGAGCTCCTGCCCTGTGTGCGGCAGGAAGTGAAAGAGATACTTCTCCGGAAGGGCGTGCAGCTGGTACTAAGTACGTGTGACCTCACCCCCTTCCTCTTTGCCACCGTACCCAGGGTTCATCAAGGAGCACTGGAAATGATTGGGAGCACCAGAGCCCATGTGAACCTTGTCCAGCTGGAGGCCCAGGTCATGGAGGCAATGCTATTGCTTTGGGCATGGGGCAGATGGCGGATGTGTATTTGCTGACTGATTTTTTTTTTAAGTGCATTTAAAGGAGTTGCCCCTTGTTTTGTTGTCCCTGTGGTAGAGGGAATGAGCTTGTTGGTTTGCATTTTGAGGATGGTGAGTGTGGCTTTCATCCAGTGGTGTGATGCCCACACTGTACTACACTGGCCCTCAGCCTCCTCATGTTTGTAGAGAAGTTGGAGGGGTGGAGGCATCTGTTATGACAGTCCTTCACGCTGTCACAGCCTCCTTGTGTAACTGGTCACGAGGACTGTTAGCGCCTTACTGTCATGTCAGCGCGTGAGGACAGGAAGCCAGCTTCTGCCTTTTCCTGCTTCACCCTTGTGGGTGGTGTGCTGGGAGATGTCCTCCTGCACAGAAAGGGGGTGGCTGTCATTCAGGGACACATGCTGGGGCTTTCTGTTGATCAGCTCTTCCTGGGATTTCTTAGAAGCTCAGCCTTGCTTCCCTCCAGCTACCCTTGGAATTTTCCTCCAGTTGTGTCCCTTGGGCCTAGATGTCCACATTGTGCTTCTGGGGCAGTGGAGGGGACTGAGGAGGAGCCTGTGCCAGCCTCCTGCTCATGGACCCCCTGACAGGTGAGCGGGTGAACAACCTGGAGGAGCTGCCTCTCAGCGAGTATCGGGACTACATCAAAGTGCAGACGGACAAGGGCACCGAGGTGGCCACCAACCTGGTGATTCCCTGCATCGGCATCAAGATCAACAGCTCTGCCTATGGCAGTGCTTTCGGTAAGCAGGTGGCCAGGCATGGCCTAGGTCCCCAGGCCACTTCTCACTTTCCAGTACTCCTTTGAGATGCCCACAGTCCTCGCCCCCTAAATCAGCACCCCCTGCCTTTCTCCTTCATCTCAGCAGCTCACTTACACTCTTCTGAATGGTGACCTTGAATTTTAACTTCAGGGTGGGTCCCTGCTTTCTGAGCTTTCCACAGCTGTGATGATGACTTAGCTCCAGGTGGTGGGAGACCAAAAGGAGACTAATTTTAGGGCTGCCCCCTAGTGGTAAGAGGTGGGAACAGTCTTCTGGGAGATGAGAATGATTCCATTCTGCTGCTGTACTTTCTCTTTTACTTTCTCTTTTATGTATATGCAGAGGCAATTTGGGGCCAGGTCTTTCACGGTTCACAAGTGTCCTGCTCGCTCCAAATCCAGATTCAAACTTTTGGTTAATTTAGCTTGCAAGACCTTTTAGAGGATAGGGGCTCTAATAATGGCCTCATTTAAAAAAACGCAACATTTATTTAGCCGCTTGTAAGTGGAGGCCTGGTGGACTGATGTATGTTTAAGCTGCTGTGTAGGAAACTCAGTGGCTAGGTTGTGTGGTTGCCTCACCCCCAGGTCTCTGTCCTTTACTTCTGAGCACCTTTTCCTAATCAGGAGCTCCTGCCTTGGGTCCAGTAGGAAGTGTTTATTCTATGGCCAGGAGGTCAGTCTAGGCTGTGTACCAGGGCGAGAACAGAGGGATATAGTGGACAGAGAACCCAGAATTTAGCACCTAATGATTCTAACGTATTTTCAAAGATAAGTTTTGTTGAGTCCCTTAAAAAGAAAAGCAGTTCATCACGTATTAAAGGCCTGGGTTTATTTTAAAATTCTAGTCTATGATGAAGTGAAAATTTAGTACTTGGCCGATTACTGTAACTGGCTAAGCTCTGAGCACTTCCTGGGGTACCCTTTACCTTGTAGGAAGAGTCTGTATGCAGGAATGCAAGGGGACGATGGCCTCTTGAGGGTGACTGAGCCAGCGCCCAGGGCCCAGTATGGCCACTCAGGGGCCTGCTTGTGTATTTTCTTGCCTACAGAGAGCAGACTGGCCAGCAGCGGGGCTTTGAGAGTGAATGAGTTCCTGCAGGTTGAGGGCTACAGCAACATCTACGCCATTGGCGACTGTGCCGATGTGAACGAGCCCAAGATGGCCTATCTCGCTGGCCTCCATGCCAACGTCGCTGTGGCCAACATTGTCAACTCCATGAAGCAGAGGCCCCTTAAGACCTATAAGCCAGGTAAGGAGGCTTGGGTGTGTCACAGTTTTTAGAGTTTAGGAGTACATGGGGAAGTCTTTTTGGGCTACAAGATGACTGACCAGCACACCAAATTCTCAAGGCCAATGACAGGAACATTTTCCTGAAGTTCTTTAAAAATCAGTTAAGTTGGGAATGGTGGCCCACGCCTGTAACCCCAGAACCGTGGGAGGCAGAGGCAAGGAGGATTGCAGGTTTGAGTCCAGCACAGGCAGCTTAGTGGCTTAGTGAGATCCTGTGTAGAAAAGACAGAGATCAGTCAGGGACTCAGCATCTTTCCTAAAAGTTGTACATATTTCTGATTCTGCAGGTCTGAGAAGGGTTTATGCCCTGGGAATTGCAGGCCCACCCATGACCCTGAAGTGGGATTCTGCTTTATATGTGTGTGTCTTCCCTACAGGTGCGCTGACATTCCTCCTGTCCATGGGCAGAAATGATGGCGTGGGCCAGATCAGTGGCTTCTATGTGGGTCGGCTCATGGTTCGGCTGGCCAAGAGCAGGGACCTGTTCGTCTCCACAAGCTGGAAAACCATGAGGCAGTCTCTGCCTTGACAGGGAGGCTGGGTGGGAGACCTGGCACCGCTGCGCACCGGTGAGGGACGTTTGACAATTGGACCCACCTGACTCGTGCCAAGGGGCGGAAGCGAAAAGCCTCTTTCTTTCTCTGGAGTGAGATGCCAGTGATGTCCTGTCTGGAAATATAACTTGTGTAAACCCAAAGATGAGAAATCTAGAGAGTGAGAGTATGAGAGCGAGAGAAAAATTAAAAAAAACTCTATCTAGAGGATCCTTTCTGGGTCTGGGAGGACTGGCTGCAGCTGTGCTGGCTGAAAGGGTGGTTTGGGGGTCCGGCACAGGCAGAATTCTATACTCCAGGCTCCAGTGGGTGTGGTGCGCAGAGCTCTCAGGGTAGGGAGAGAACTGTGCTCCTGGTGGCTGCCATCCCGTCTGCGCACACCAGAAGGACAGCCTGCAAAATGAGGCCAGCAGAGGAGGGCACGGGGAGAGATGGTCTGCACGGACCCCTCTCCCATCACATTGGGGTGGGGAAGCCCACACATCCTACAATATGCAGCTTGTTAACAGCAGCCTCATTTTAAACTCCCTGAATTATGGTTAGTCTCTCTTTTTTTTCCTTTGAGACAGGGTCTCACTGTTGCCCAGGTTGGCCTTGAACTCCTGGGATCCTCCCAGCCTAGCCTCTCGAGGAGTGGGGGACTACAGTGTGCGCCCCTACACCCAGGTAGTCCCTGCACTCTTTAATCCTTGTGAGCCTTTCTCTACTCCAGTTTTAGATCCTAACTATATACCATAGGTACTTTTAAGAAGAAAGAGTTACTGTATACAGTTTCCCTCCCAGCTAGCCCAACAGTGAGCTTTTCGGAGCTGGCAGGGCTGAGGCTGCCGCCTGGCCTTCCCTCTGTGGGAATATTTCAGGCAAGGGAGCAGAGACACAGCAGGGTGCCACCTGGTTAATCAACCTCCAGGGAGCAGGTGGGCTTCTGCAGCAGATTCACACGTATATCCTCGGGCAACTTCGTAAGTGACAAAATCCAGGTGACAGTGAAGGATTTTGTTTTGTGTTTGTTTTGTGGTCAACCCCAGCATTACTTTTCTGCAGGGCCAGCTATATGGCGGCCTGTCTGCCGCTGGCTGTGGTAAGGTATGTCAGTGACTCCTCTATGTGGAGAGATCTTCCAGGGTGGGAGAGCCTATTTTGGACCATCTCAGTTAAATGTTCACTGCAGAAGAGGTTGCTGAATTTATCTGAGTGCATTTGGGCCTGACTCCCCTGGCCTGCTCCTCATTGCTAGCAAGCAATGGTAGCCTTTGGGTACGGGGGCAGACAAAGTCCCTGGGACTCCCGCTTCTCTAGGGTTCTCCATCCATCCCCATTTAGACTGTGGCCCAGGGTGTGTTCTACTTTGGTGCCCAGGCCTAAGTGAGACACGTGCCTCTCCCAGATGGTGACCCAAGGCTTTGGACCTGCTGCCTGAGCCAGCACGGTGGGAATCTCAGCCTGTCAGGGCCAGGGCTAGTGCTGTTGACTTAGAACATTGTAGAAGTTTCCTTCCATGGGATCGAGTTTTCTAAATAGAGGAAAAATGTTGCGATAAAAGAACACATTATAAGAAAGACACTGGATCTTTTATTTTTTCCTTTCATTTTCTTTAAAAACAAAACGAAACAAAACGAAACCAAAATAAGCCCGAAGCAAAAACGTTTTAGGAGTAGTTACAGATATTATAGGGGTCAGGGGGGTAGGGGTGGGAGGGGACACGGAAACAAGAGAAAAGCACCAGTGAGACGTCTTTCCCGTCTTCTCTCCACCATGGAACACAGGCAGCCCCCAAACCCAAGTCACCCTCATGCCCTCTTCCCTCAGAGAAAGGAGGAACAAAAGATTGAAGGATCTTGAAAGGATTTTTTGAGTGTGTGTAAAAGTCAATGCTATAAATCTAAAACGAGGTCTGATTTCTTTTTTAAAAAGTTCTAAAACAACCGGAAGAAAACATGGAAAGAAACCCCTGGCAGAGACCTGGTTCGGCATGGACCAAGGCCCTTTATAAGGAGAATATAAAACGCAGGGGGCACCTAGGCGCCATGGGCAGGACCTGCTCCGGCCGCTTCTGCTACCCGCGTCCCTCTCAGCTGCCCTCTGCCCCCTGCCGTCACCTTTCTTGCTCCTTTTAAAAAATAACCCACTCTCGTGACGTGACGTCGCTCCTCTGTCCCTGCTGGAGTGCGGCTACTTGATGTCCAGCTTGGCCATCTCCTGCACGTAGATGCCGATGCTCTCACTGTCGAAGAGCAGGAAGTACACGTTCTTCAGGGATGACGCGCTCGAGTCATCAAAGTGGGCCGAGATTGCCTTGAGGGTCACCTGAGCGGCTGTCTGTTTGGGAAAGCAGTTTCTGTGCCAAGGCAAAAGGAAAGCCCATGTCATTTTGGTCCCTGAGACCTACTCAGTGCAGAAGGGTGATGCGTGTGGCCTTGCTGTGTGCAGGGCTGGTCCAGCACCAGCTCTCAAAGGGCCAGCCCGGGGGTGGATGGTGTGGGGGAGGCTACACTGCTCAGGTGTGATGATTTTAGCACAGTTGGAGCCGGCAGGTGAGTTGTGCTCTGTATTGGAATCTGTATCACCTGAATCAAGTAGAACTTGGCTGTAAAAGCCCTAGCAATTAAGTAGTCACAAGACCTGGTCATCAAAAAGCAAACAGAGGGTGGGCATGGCGGTGCAGGCCTGTAACACTAACACTGTGTGAGGCTGCGGTAGGAGGATTCCAAGTTTGACCCCAGCCTGGGAGACTTAGTGACTCAGAATTAAAAAAGAAAAATTCAGAAAGGGCTAGGGATATAGCACAGTATGAAAGACCTGGGTTCAATCCACAGTACAGCAAAAAAAAAAAAGCAAATAATTGGTTTTATTACCTCCCTCAAAACTGCTTTACATGCTAAATAGATTGTTTAATAAGGGCAAAAATGTAGGCTCAAAGCTCGCCTTCAAAAATTCCTTTTCATGCATCTGATCTCTCCCTCATTAACTCACAAGGACTTGCCAGTGTAACTTCAGCAGCAGCTCTTGGCAGGGCCATTGATAATGCTGTCTACCAGCCCCCAGGGACACAGCCATAGTACCATTTGGGGTCAGCCACTGAGACTGCTGGGAAAAGTCCTAGATGGGCCTGCCTCAGGCCGATTCTTCTGAGGGATGAGTTTCCCAGTATGGGACACACAGCCTGGGCTCCCACCAGTGGAGACTGTGTCAGGCTGTGGTTCTAGGCCTGAGCTGTGGAGAGAGAGCCAGTGCTGCTTGCTGTGGGGAGATGATTCCAGCAGGTGCTAGGCCTTTAGCTCTCTCTCAGCCTTCCCAGGATCAGACCTGTGTACGGAGCCAGCCCCCTCGTAAGCAAGCCTGCAGGCTACCTCTCCCCACTCTGGATGTGTTCCTCAAGCCTCAGCCTCCTGGCGCTGCTGCTCCCGGGAACTCTGAAGCAGGTCTAGGGGGAGGACACTGGGGTTCCACACTCTAACCAAGCCATGTTGCTGCTGCTAGTCCATGGACCACACTTGGGAGTAGCAAGTCCTCTCAACCTGGTGTTTTCTGATGTGTTCTAGATGTGGACAGCTGGTGTGTGTGAGGGGGTGGGCTTGGAACACAGCAGGCTCTCGAAAATTACCAGGCTACCTTGCCTCTGCCCATGGCACCTCCTTCAGCTGCCTTTTCATCAGGGCGTCGACATAAAGGAGGCAGCGGAGCTGGCCTGAGCTGTAGCAACCATCCACTGAGGACCAGGAGGCTGTCTCTGAATGGGTGGAAGGTGGGAAACTGGGGTTCTTACTCTGTCGCCTGGCTAACATGCCTAGTTGTGCCAGCAGCCCTTGGCTGGGCAGAGCAAGGGGAAGCAAGTCAGGAATGGCTGGTTCCTAGGGATAAGGCTGAAAGAATTCACTGGGAGGAGCCCATCCTACCTGCCGCTGGGGAAGGGTGGGAATGCGACAGACTTCAGCTTCTTGTCCTCAGCCGCCGAAAGGCAGTTTTTGATGGTCTCTTCAAGCTGTTCTTCACATTTGTCAGAGCCCCACTGGGGGATGTGACAGTGGATGACGAATTTAGCGGCAAGTCCACTGGATTGGCTGACAGCAGCTGGGACATGGGTGAGAGAAAAGCTGCAGGTTATTTCCCAAGTCTTATCTTAAACCTGGTGGGATGGGGGTGGGGATGGGGAGGTCGAGCCTCCATCTCTGACTGATAGATTCATGGGGGGCAGAATGTGACAGGGAGAGTGGCTGGACAACATTCCCTGCCTCCATACTCTTTATTAAAGAGCAGGCACTGTCGGGGTTGCACTGGCCAGTAGGCACAAACTCTGGCTGAAAGCATGTCATGTTGATGTGACGGTCAGCATGTCACTTTTGTGCAGTCTGGGGATCCCACTGGATCCTGGATTAGGAATCGACTCAGTGATTCTTAGTCAAAGGAACACGGCAAAGTCATGTCTGGCGCTGCGGTAGGTTGAGGAACAGCCTCCCTCAAACACCACATCCTAATCTGTGGGACCTGTGGCAGCCCAAAGGGGCCTTGCAGATGTGATTAAGTTAGGTACCTTGAGACAGCAGACTGGCCCCAGGTTATCTGGATGGGCTCTTAATGGAGTCATGAGGGCTCTGTAAGAGGGAGGCAAGAGGGCCAAAGGTGGGAACATAAGGTGACAAAAAAGCAGGGAATACAGTGACGTGCAGGAGCAAGAGAAAGTCAGAGCCTGGAGGGCTGAAATGACCAGGGAGACTGTCCCCTGCACCTCCCCAAGGGACCAGCCCTGGGATCCTTCATTTCAGCCTCTTAAAATTCACTGTGGACCAGAACTCTAAGAGAGTGAGCAAGCACAAGGACCCGAATTCGATCCCTGGTACCAAAAAAAACCAGAGAGAGTGAGTTAGTGACCACTAAGTTCATGGTAATTTGATAGGCCAGCTACAGAAAAAAGATACAACGACTTATTTATTTTGTAGTGCTGGGGATTGAACCCAGGGCCTAAAGCATGCTAGGCAATTGCTCTACCATTGAGCCACATCCCCTACCCCATGTACTGTGTGTCCCTTGGCCACTTGGCCCCTGGTGGAGCTGGGGGTCCCAGATCCTCCTAGATCAGCCAGACTCTGGGAGCCCTGGCAGTGTGTGTAGGGGGCACAGCACAGGGGCAGCATTTGTAACATCATGTCTTCGGTGCTCCAGAGCTGTGTGGGGTTGGATTGAAAGATTGATTTGAAATAAGATGTATAGCCGAGGACTGTGGCTCAGGCCTATAATCTCAGCACTCTGGGAGACTGAGGCAGGAGGATCATATGTTTGAGTCTAGCCTGGGAAACTTGGTGACTTTAGTGAGATGCTGCCTCAAAAATAAAGGGAGGGGGTTAGGGATGTAGTTCAGTGTTCATCCCGGGATGTGACATGAAAAGTATTCATTTCATGTAAAGTCATTTTTAAATAGGAGGAATATGCTCCTATTGGCAGCGTGAAAATTGAATCAAGAAAAAATGATTTTGAAGGTAACCTAGACAACACTTCAACCCAAAGCAAAGGATTTCCATGACAACTGGAAATGGAAGACAGGGCCTCTTGCCACAGTCATTCACAGTGATCTAGAGTTGCAAGGACAAGGGTCAAGGAATCACAAGGTTATGACACTGGCATTTGGTGTAAGTACCTACTAACAGAATGACTCAAGTGACCTCTTTCTGATGTCACATCCTGTCGTGAACCCCTTCACCTGGTGAGGACCTGGGTTCTGAGAATGGTGGTGCTGTTGCTAGGAGATTTTAGAACCTTCCTTTGGGCAATCATCACTGTATGGAAGGCCTGACATGTTCCTAGGAGTCACCACAACAAAGGGGGACTGGTGGCTCCTTGACCTGCTCGGGGCTGCTACCCTAATCCTTGGTCTCTGTGACACCACTTTTCCTTCTATTGGTGCCTGTTTCCCACATCAGCTTCTGCTTCCTGCCTGTTGATCCCAGTGTACACCACCAAAGTCATCATTCACTTCCAAAATCTATCCCTTTTGCCCATCTCTGGCACTACTACTAGTTGAGTTCCTTCGGCTTGTCTCATTTGGGGCCAGTCTGCTGCATTTCCTCTACCACCCCATTCTTGTCCAATCCAGCTTTCTGGCTACTCTCCTAGCCTCCGCCCCCTGTCTGCCAAGCCATCCTCTGTACGGTTGCTTGAGTCTGGTCCTTAAACTCCACATTTAAACCCAGAATCTGTGGCTGCTCCTCGTTGCCTCACTGGCAGCCCTTCCTGCTCTGGTCCCTCTTCCTTTGAGACCCATCACTTCCTGCTCATGTGGGAAGTCCAGTCATCCCCCAGCCAGCTGTACATGCAGGGCTCAGTGCCTCTTCCGCCCCCATGCTCTGGCTGTCTTCTCTCCACAGCTCCCTCATCCATTCTCTCTGAACCTCCACCACGAAACAGGCAGCTCATTGGGTTATCTGATGCGCTGTGTTGCCCTGGTCTCCACAGCAGCTTGTAAAGGCCTTGGAGGAGTGTTAGGGACATTCACATCCACATTCAGTGCCATCAGCCTAAGCCTGTTGTAGATGGTTCTGACCCAGAGGACATCTTCATGGAGCTGCTTACTGCATTCCCTGATGCTTCCCTGGCTCCCAGTGTAGCATCTGGAAGGGCAGGAGCTCAAATATTCACTGAGTTTGACTTTGCATCCACTTGCTCAATCTGCAAATCCGAGATCCACCTTCAGCTTCCCTTTCAGACTATGTGGCCATCACAGCCTCTCTTTAGTACTGCTCCTGAAATCGCCTCCTGATCCCTCCCCTCCCCCATCAGCACAGGCCTGCCCTATAGTTGGTCTGTTTTACCCATGTTAAGATGCACTTTAAAAATCCTTTCTAATATCTTTTTTTTTTTTTTCAGTGCTGGGGATGGAACCTAGGGCCTTGCCCATGCTAGGCAGTACTCTACTACTAAGCTACATTCCCAGCCCATTTAATATCTTTTTATTGATTTTACTTGATTATCTTTGAGATTAGGATACATTTTACAATTGCTGCTAGCTTGGAGTAAAGCTGAGTTCTTCCAGAAAAAATCTTGCATTTCCTTCTATGTCATCTGGGGATACTAACAAATGGAAGTCACACCCCACTAACTTCTCCATCCCTGAGGTTTTAGGCAGCACTGGATTCAGCTGCAAATCTGAAGAAATACTGGCTTGTGCTTCTAATTCACTAGTGAGGCTTTTTACGCACTTTCTGCCACTCAAATACCAACTTCAAGATATGTCCTTGCTGTGCTGGATTCATATCTTGAACTGAATGTCAACCCCATTTTGGAAATTCACTCTTTCTTAGTGATACATACAATAAGGGCATATCTTAGAACTGATGGTGTTTTTAAATTCAATGAAATATGATGTGAGAACCCTATGAACTGTCTCTCTTTTCCTTCTTTCCAGGATGCTACCCCTAACGGACCCAGACTTAGACCTAATGCATTTGTGCCAGCTTCTTGATTTCTCACTGTTTCCTGCAGCCTTCTCCTTCCCTTCTGGTTCCTTCCGGCTGCCTCTTAGCTTTTGCATGTCTGGAATTACCCTCACTCTTGAATGACAACACAGAAACATGGAATTTTGGTTTGATGGTACTTTGTAGATATTTAGCACTTAGAAGGCGTTTTTCTTGTTTCCAAGTGTCTTTGGTTGCTGATAAGGAGATGGGTGTCATTACAGCGGCTCCTCCCCCTCCCTTCTTTGGGTGTGTTGTTGGGCATGGAACCCAGGGGCTCATGGATACTAGGCAGCACTTTACCACTGAGCATGGCCTGGCCCTAAAGTGTCCTTACTTTTATGATCCGCCTGTCCCCTCCTGTTTCTCTCAGGGTTCTCTTGGTTTCTGAGCTTCTGAAACTTCACTATGATGGGCCAGGTTTTGAATTTATTATGATACATATTTTCAACCTAGGACTCATGTTTAATTCTGGAAAATTCTCAGCTATGGTCTCCTTAAATACTTCGGCCCTACCTTCTATTTTCTGCCTCTGGGGCTCTGTTTACAAGTTCGTCAGAGTCTCTCACTCTGTGGCGGGCAGGGCAGCTATTTCTCACCCCTCAGCTGTCAGGGTGTTTGCCGGGAGCCTCCCCTAGGGTCCTGGTCCAAGCACAGCCAGAAATGTCTAATTTCTCCTGATGGGTGAGGTGGTCCATCCAGACATCGAGGTGAGTGGGCCCTGGACCTGGGGAAGGGGCTCCCTGTCCCCTTCTTCTTTCTTAGAAAGGCAGATTTTACAAAAACCACAGCCCTGAGTGGTGCTCAGAGCTTCGGCTTCCTGAAAGGCTGTGCAAGTTTTTTGTTTTTTTTTTCTTTTGGTACCAGAGATCGAACTCAGGACCTTGCGCTTATGAGGCAGGTGTGGTGCCACTGAGCTGCATCCCTGACCCCTGTGTGAGTTTTATCCAGCCCTTTACTCTGAGCGGTAGCTCAAAGCTTGGCTGTGGTCCCTAAGCAAGAAGCAACTCTGGTCCATTACGAAGTAAGAGCTAAGGCAGCTTGGGCCTGTGACTTTCTTTCCCTGTTGCTGCTGCCCATCATTTTTCTTTTCTTTTCTTTTTTTTCATTTTTTGAGACAGAGTCTTGCTATGTAGTTCAGGGTGTCCCTGAACTCACTGTAGCCCAGGCTCGCCTCAAACTCATGGAGGTCCTCTTGCCTCAGCCTTCCAAGTACTAGGATTACAGGTGTGTGCCACCATGTCTGACTTGCTCACAGTTTTTCTATTTCCATCCACAACTATGCTTATCTTATATTTGAGTGTGGCTGTCTTAAAATTTAAAAAAGGAAATTTCACCTATCATTGCATCTATGGGGAGTGGTATGTACAGATTTAAAGTATGGACTCATGTTCTTTCTTTTGGTACCAGGGATAGAACTCGGGACCTTGCACTTTTGAGGCAGGTGGCGGCACCACTGAGCTAAATCCCCGGCCCCTCATATTCTTTCTTGACTGGAATCCCCCCTTACTTTTCTAACAACCTCCTCTGATCATGACAGCCCCCCGCTTAACTTCAAGGTGGCCTCTCTGGTCTGTACACAGTCAGAGCAGACCCCTTTGCACGGCCTGTAGGTTCGGCATCACCTCTGGCTGCTCTTTCTCTCTTTCCTGCTTGCCCATGACCACAGCCCACATGAGGCTCCTTCCACACAACATCCTCCCCAACCCCCCACAGAGGCCATGGCCCCCTCTCTGTGCTGCCCTCATGCACCCGGGGCAGCAGTGGGTTCCACTGATCTCCGAGGCCCTTGCTTTAGTGCAGTCTCTTGCCACAGACTGTGTGTACAGTTAACGTCCTGGTAGGGATGTGTGGTGGGAACGGGCCCTGACATTGGATGCACCTGCCAGAAAGTTACCTCACAGAAACCTGGGTGTAAATGATCACAGCAGCTCTACTCATGGGAGCCGGAGGTGGAAATGAGCCGAATCCCCATCAACGGATGGATACACACAGTGGAGAATCAGTCCTAAAGGAGTGAAGCATGGATGTGTGCTACAGTGTGGATGAACTTAAAAAACACTATGTTGAGCGAAAGAAGGCAGACGAAAGGGCCACGCAGGGTGTGAGTCCATTTATATGAGATGTCCAGAGCAGGCAGGCCCAGAGAGCTAGAGCGTAGATCAGAGGTTGCCAGGGGCTGGGAGAGGAGGGCATGACTCTAATGGCATGAGGCTTCTGCCGGGGAGATGAAAGGCCTCTTGATAGTGGTTAGAGACAATGAAAAGCCTCTGGATAGTGGTTAGATAGTGGTGGTGGCTGCACAACATTGAAAAAGTACTTAATGCCACCGAATCAGACACTTTGAAATGGTTACAATAGTAAATTTATATGTATTTTACTGTGCACACAAAAATTAACACAGTGGCTGTAGACCATGTTTGGGGGATCTGGGCATGTGGACATGAACTATTCAGATAGAGTCCCCAGAGCATATGAAATGACCCATACCAGTCTGCTCAAATAGTCGGAGACATGCTAAAATAGCTTTCTGATTTGTTATGCCATATTTTGTCGCCTGCATTACTATTCACAAGGTGAGTTTCTCTGGAGACTCCATGAAGATGAGAATAAGGTGGGGCTGGTCATGGTGGCCCATGCCTAGAATCCCAGCACTCTGGGAAGCTGAGGCAGGAGGATTGCTGAAGTCCAGTCTGGGCTACATAGTGAGTTCAAGTCCAGCCTGAAGTACACACTGAGGCCCTGTCTCAAAAAAACAAAACCAAAACCAAAAAAGAATAAGGTGAAGTAATGCTGGGAATAGGGGCCCATCCCACACTTACCTTCAGCAACTTCTAAAGGGCCTTGGGATTTGCGAAGCTCCTTGACTGTTTCCAAGAACTCTTTGCCACCAGCCTTTTCCAAGGCTTTGCCTGTAAGGGACGAGAAGAAGCCACGTGGTTGTCCTCATCCCCACTCCCACGCCTCAGATAACACGGGGTCTGTCCAGACTGAGAGATGAGGTGCTCACTCCCCTCCGTTCTCATCTTCTCATGCACTTGGGGAGCTCGCTGTCTGGGCCAGGTCTCTGCTCTCTCTCTTGATTAGTTATTACCACAGGCTGAGCACCCCTGATCTGAGAATTTGAAATCCAAAACTTTTTGAGCACCAACATGGAAAATTCCACACCTGCTCTCAGGTGACTGCTGGGTCAGAATCAAAACTCACATGTGCTCAAAATACAGTGTAAAATCCTTCAGGCCTGTGGATAAGGTATGTATGAAACTGATAATATATTTAGAATTGGATTCCCTCTCTACCTCATCATATCTATGCAAACACTACAAAATCTGAAAAACTCTAAAATCGGAAACCTTTCTGGTCCCAAGCATTTCAGATAAAGGGTACTCAGCCTGTATTATTGTTACTACTATTACTCTTATCTAGTTCAGGGGCTTTCCTGGGTGACAATTTTCTCTCTACACACTGAGGCACTCAAGTATTTTTGGACAGCCATGCTACATCGAATAGTTCACTGATGACAACGTCTGCTCGGGAAGTCATTCTCCCTTGGGCTGTGGAAGGGACTCTTCCTGAGTGTGCTTTGGTTTCAATGGCACAACTAGGAAATGATCATGGGCCACATCAAGTGGCTCTATCACCAGACTCCTGGCCAGTGTTATCTGCTGGGTCTTTTCCAGAGGTCTGGAAAGGGCCGAGTAACTGAAGCTGGTAGCAGTTCATGCTGAGAAGCAGAGGAATAGGTGTAAGCTCTGTACCCTGTGTTCAGGTCAGGGGCCAAATGGAGATGTGGGGAAGGCAAGATGGGTTCACTGTCTTCACTGAAGACTTCGAAGAATAAAGCAGCGTGGAGAGCTGATGAGGAGCTCCTCTCTATGGAAGCATTTCCGGGAAGAATGAAGGAACGCCAGGATTAGAGTATGAAGGCGCTGATGGCAGCTAACATCACACAAAGACTGATGATCAGGCATCATGTGCCTCCTGATGCAAAAACATTACATTGCTGACCCTGACCGAGCACTCTTGTGCTGGCTATTGAAGCCAGAGCTTCGCACATGCTAGGCAAGTGTCTTACCATTGAGCTACACCACATCCCCCAATTTCTTGAAATTGAATCCCATGAAACTTTTAGATCCAATTACCAATTTATTGAAAGAAAGAGAGAGCAAGACCCTATGGGACAAATGGCCTTGCTTCCTCAACAAATAAATTTCAAAGAAATGAAAGAGAGAGAGAGAGAGAGAGACAGACAGACAGACATACATTAAGGGGAACTTCTGGGGTAAGAGACTTATCAGCCTACTGCAGTATGTGGGTTTATTTGGATCCTAAATCAAATAAACTTAAAAAATTAGCATTTCTGATGCAATTGGAATTTGAATGCTGGTTATTTGTTACTGAAGTTAGGTGTGATAATGGTATTGTGTTTATACTGTTAACAAACAGCCCCTATCTTTTAGAGATTGTCTGGAAGTATGTGGAGGGGAAGAGCTGAAACACAGTCAGCACTTACAAGTGATTATTGCATCTGGTTGTGTGGGGTTTCATTAGATTTTTCTGCTTTTTTTTGGTAAGTACATATACTTGAACTTTTCTGTAATAATTTTTCTTGGGATGTTGGGAATGGACTGAACCTAGGGCCTCCTGCATGCTAAGCACATGCTATAACACTGAGCTACACTTGCAGCTTCTTAATTTTTTGTTTTTTTGGTTTTTTTTTGGTACCGGGGATAGCAGCTTCTTAGTTTTAATTAATTGATTAATTAATTAATTTCTGAGCTAGGGTCTGAACCCAGGGCCTCATGCATGCTAGGCAATGAGATGAGCTACATCTCCTACGCATGCTCAGCACCACTGAGCTACACCTCCAGCCCATCGTAATGTTTCACAGTAATAAATGGGGGCCTTATCTGCATGGGATGATTGGGTTGTGTATTGGTGGAGAAGAGAATCATGAGAGGAGGGTCTCCTACTAACACAGCAACAGTAAGACAGACTATCGATTATCAGATGCCTCTGAGCCCACACTGTGCTAAGCCTCATACATGTGTCACTTCTTTAATCTGCATAGAACCCCTATGAGACACATGCTATTGTTACCCTCAGTTACACAGATGAGGAAACTGAGGTTCAGAGAGGTTAAGAAAACTTCCCAAGGTCACACAGTGAGGCAGTGATTTGTCAAAGCCAGGACACAGACCAGGCAGGCTCAGGACCTGCTTTTTCACCATCTGGCCACCTTTCAGCCCATGCCTCCCAAGGCCCCTGTAAAGCTGCCCTTAGAATTCATCAGTGGGATCTGAGCTTGAAGTTTTAGTCCAATAGCAGCACTCTCTCTATCCTATCACACTGCTACTTAAAAAAAAGAAGCATCTTTATTGTTTTTCTGATATAAAATGCAAACACCGTAGCAATGTACAAGGGCTGATAAAAAAATATGGTGTTTACAAAGTTTATTACAGTAAAAGATGCATTGTCATGAGTCCTCCTGAAAACAGTCCCTCTTGTTTTGAACACACTTGTCCCATTATTCCTGCCACTGTATGAAGCAGTTCTGGAAGTCTTCTTTCAGGTCTTTACAAAGTTTGCTCGAAAGTATAGGGAATGCTGTTGCTGAGTGCCATCCAATGGAAATGCAGGCTCGAAAAACATTACAGTGTGTCCTCATTCACCTTATTCACCAGATCTGGGACCATGCGCCTTCTGGCTCTTCTCAAAAGTCAAAATGACCATGCAAGGTAAAGGTTTTGAATTGATTCAGGACATTAAGGCAGCCACAACAGCACAACTACAGAGAGAGGACTTCCAGAACTGTTTCAGAAAATGTCAAGAACAAGGGAATAAGTGTATTTGAAATGCGGGGAAACATTTTGAGGAGAGGTTAATGGCAATGTGTCTTTTACTGTAATCTTTTTTCTAAATGTAAACTTCACTGTTTTTTAAAAATCACATTTAGTATAAAGCAGGAACATGGCACCTTGGGAGAAGCTAGGACACCTATCAGATGGAATTTGGGAACTAGGGGAAGCCCTTCCTTTGAGGAGAGAGCAGGGCCTGGCATTTGTAAAGGGTGAGGAAGGAATTGTCCTTGCCTCTTAGTGTGCAAAGGAAGTCCTGTGTCTCTGCGGCTGTCATCCCCCAGTGCCTCCTATCTCCTTTCAGCAGAGCAAGTGCCCTCTGATGCTAGGAGAAGCCTTGAGTGAGCCCAGCAGCTGCGGTCCTGGTGCCACTACCGGGGGCTGAGCTGCTGGCTCCTGCCTGCAGCCCCCTCAGTGGCCAGCCCTGTGTCCCAAGACAAAGTATTTTCTCTGATCACTTCACCCTTTCCATGGATACCTTTGGGCAGTTCTAGGTGGTGACAAATGGATGAGATGGTGATTGTCTAGCTTATTCCCAGTGCCCTTGAAAGTTTACCTACCTCCCAGCTCCTTGACTTCACCTAGTGACACCTCCCTGCCCCACTCACGAGACAGGTGGCAAGCCACTAGGAAAATAACTCAGTGCTTACAGTCTTATGGAACACCTACTTTTTTCTAGATGTCTCTTTTATCAATAGCATTCTCAATATTTAATCTTACAATGTATGTGATGTTTAATCCAATGCATATAAATGTACAACATTTATAACAGCACTGCTCCTGATAGTCCCATCTGGAAACTACCCAAATGCCATCAATGGTAGAATGAATCAATAAATCATGGCATTTTCATAGCATAGTACCACACAGCAAAGAAAATGAACGAACACAACCACCTTCAACATCATGGATGGACTTCCCAACCAAGCACTACACTGAGCAAAAAGAGCCAGGCACAGAGGGCTACCTGCTTTCATCTGAACAACATTCCAAACAGAAGAAACCTTCCATGCTATTAGAGATACGAGAGTGGTTACCTCTGGAGGAAATAATGGTCATGAAGGGGCTCGGAGGCCTTCTGGGATGTTGGGAAAGACCAGCATCCTGAGCTAGGTGCTGGATGCACAGTGATATTCACTTTGAAAAAATTTATCAAGCTCTACTCTAATAATCTCTCCATATATAACAAATTTCAGTATGAAATTCATAAGCTATATGCAGAAATAAACAAAATTTCCTCTCTAGTGATGCCATTAATTACACACAGAGTGTGACAGGAGACCCCAAGTAGTGGAGAGTGACTGACACTGTGAGAACCTGCCTGAACAGTTTGCTGTCCCACAGCACCACTCCTGAAGTCCCAGGACCTTACCTATATCTTCCTTGAGGTCAATTTCAGCTGTGGTTGGGTGGACGATGCCCTCCACTCTCATGGAGCCAATATGGCTGATGTCACTCTGGGTCAGGGACAGCTGAGTTAGGAAGAAAAAATGCAAAACATTCAGTCCCGTCGAAAATCTTCATATTTTACTTGACAGCTACTAATTCTCTCAATTACTCATACTGATCACCGGTAGGAGGGCTATGGATAGCCACAGGCTCAAGTTTCCCAGGTGTTTGGTTTGCAGTAGGCTCATTTGAGCTCAGCGGACTTGATTTTTCACCTTGAGTCCAACTGCATGCAACAAATCTGCCTGCTCTCCTGGGAACAGGCATGGGAGCTCCCCCTTCTTTCTTTTCCTTATAGTTTATGCCTTTGATTCCCAACCCTGACGGCTCTGGGTTTTGGTAGCACATTCTCTGAGTAGCTCCTGCGAGGGAGAGAGGCCCAGGGCTTGGTCTCTGGTCCCTGGAGCAGCCCAGAACTTTTGGGATAGGGCACCGAACCCAACTATTTCACTGGGGGGAAGTCATGGGCTCTGGGTTTCCTATCTGCCTACATCTGGCCACCTTGACTTTTGGGGACCACGTTCTTGGGGTTGTCCTGTATGTCTGTAGCAGAGTAGAGTGAAAGACATTCTCCATCATTTCCCCATGTGGGTAAGAATTTTACGATTCCCTAGGTAAGTATGAGAGAAAGCCAATAATCATGTAAGCATGGATGGCCCCTGGAGGAAACATAAATTCCACTTCTTGCTTCCCTGTTCTCTTCCATCAGTGATGAATTAGGAACCCGCACATTTGTGCTCCTCTTAGAACATGCTCTCCCAGGTGCTTGAACAGAGGTGCACTCTACTGTCAGGCTGCAAATGTTCAGTGGCCAGAGATATGATTAACTGACTATTTCCTCATGTATCTTATTTCAGCCCCAGTTGACTTGGTAGATAAATTGTCTGCTCAGTAAACTTTATGCCCGTGGGAATGAATTATTTGCATGTCTGGCTGGGCTGCTGTTGTGTTGCTGGAGACTGTTCAAATGTATAGCCCTGTTTGTTTTCTTTCTGTTGCCCAGGAAGGCAAGCAGACTGAATTATTGGCAAATAATTCATTTCTAACACGGGGACATTCAGGAAACATTTATTTCTATTTTCTTTCTCTGATAAATTACATTGAACCATGGGAGGAGGCCTCTCTGAGACTGCTGGAGATGGTTAGCTATGGATTATTTTGGTGGGTACAGAAATAACCGGGACCTGGGGAATTCCCAGCAAAACTAGTAATGACATCCTGTTTACAGACCATTCTCTGTGCTTAAATTTGTCTGACCACCGTCAGTGTGAATGATTCTCAGCACTAAAGGGCTTGTTCACTCTCACAATGCAGAAATCATTATAGCTCTTTAGTTTAAAAATGAATAATTCAAGACTATAGTGAAAGTCATATTAAGGGAACAAGGGTTGAAGGCGGCATCATTGCTGTAAACAGTAAGTAATAACAATGTATTGTTATTATACGACAGCACATTATGGCTCTCTTTTTTACCTTCTGTCCTAGAACAAGGCTCTTAGAAGACAAGATGGTGAACCCATCCCCTGGCCCATCTTCAGAGGTGGAATTTGAGGTTCCTTCTTTATCACTGTCCTTTGCTTTGGACTGTTGGTAAAAAAAAAAAATCAGAAGGACAAATGAAAAACAATCCAGAGTAAGACCAAGGTGGCTGTACTAAGTTCTTTCCCTGGCTGCCACTAACTTGAATATGGAAGGAAGTGGCCAGGTGTTAGGTTCTGGTTTCTTTCTTTTCCTTTGATGCTGTAGATTGAACCCATGGCCTTGCGCATACTCACATGTGCTCTACCATGGAGTTACCCCCGTAGTCCTCTGCTGTTCCTTGATGGAGGGAAGAGCAATCTGAAGTGCATACAGGGACCACATGTCCCTGTAGCCCTCATCCAGATCTGGACACAGGTGCATTGTTCTAGCCCTGCCTTTATGATGATAAACATCAGAGCCAAGTGGGGTGGTTCACAGTGACTTGCTGAGCCTCCCTTCTCCCCAGGATTTCCCCTGTGCCCAGTAGCAGTGGCATGAACCCTTTGATTTTGTTGTTGTTGTTGTTGTTGTTTTTGTTATGGAGGTCGGTGGAGTGAAAACTTCACAACCTCTAAGGCAGTCCTGCTGTCCAACAGAACTTTTTGTGACGGCAATGCTCTGTTTCTGCTGTTTAGTGCTACTGAGC
Organism: Heterocephalus glaber; assembly: GCF_000247695.1. Next base: position 4,261,218 of record NW_004624754.1, on the reverse strand, counting down.
ACTTAAAATGGGGCTCATGCAATCAAGGACCTGAACTTTTTTTACTATGGCTTTTTTTTTTGGTACCAGGGATCAAACTCGGGTCCTTGCGCTTGCACAGCAGGCAGCGAAACCATTGAGCTAAATCCCCAGCCCCTCTATGGCTTAATTTTAAGTTTCAACATCCACCTGGGCCTAGAGGGTACTGTCCTGGGTGTCCCAGGAAAATACTACTCCACAGATGATGTCACTTAGCAAGCTACCCGAAGCACCTGGAACCCATCAGCCAAACCATCTATGGGAGACTAGAGATGGGTTAGCACACAACATGGGCCTCCGTGGAGAAAGGAGAAGCAGGGTTCCAGCTATGTCTCTCACTTACAACTTCAGTGGGGGCAGGGTTCTGGTTCAAATCTTAAATGTTCCCCAAGGGCTTAGTCACTAACTTGTGGTGCTGTTGGGAGGTGGAGGAAACTTTAAGAGGAGAGCCTGGTAAAAGGAAGTGAGGTCACTGGGGGCATGGCCTGGAAGGGGGTAGTGGGACCTGGCCCCGTCTCTCTCTCTTTACTTTCTGGCTGCCATGAAGGGAGCAGCTCTGTTCCATTTGTGCTCCTGCCAGGGTGTAATGCCTGGCTACAGGCCCAAAGTGATGAGACCAAGTGACTATGGACAAACACTCTGAAACTATGATCCCAAATAAACTTTACCCCCTTTTAAGTTGATTATCTCAGGTGTTTTGTCACAGCTATGGAAAGCTGATTAACACAGGCAAAAGGATCTGAAAACTACCCATGGTTTGGGTTTGGAAATCTCTAGTACAGTTGTTTAATCATTTGAGCTTTAATCTCAAAGGCCTTTATTCTTCTACATATACATTCTCATCACTTTTCCCAGCACCAAGCTGCAGGGTCTTCAGTCTTTCAGAGATGCATTTGTAGAGCCCCCTCACAATTTCAGCCTGCAACTTCCCTCCCATTCTGTGGGTCTCTTAGTCTCCTCAGGCTTCTACAATGATACACCACGGCCCAGGTGCTTTACGGACAACAGACAAGTATTCCTCCCATTTCTGGAGGTTGGGATGTTGAAGATCAAGGCTCCAGCAGATTCCATGTCTGGTGAGGCCTGCTTCCTCACGCAGGATGCCTTCTCACTGTGTGCTCATGTGATGGAAATGGTGACCAAGCTCCCTCAGGCTCCTTTTATATGGGCACTGATCTCAAGTATGAGGGCTCTGCTGTTGTGATCTCATTACCTCCCAAAGGCCTCACTTCCTTATCCAGTCCCTTGGGAGCTGGGGGACATAGCAGGCAGACCCTAGCAGGGATCCACGGATACACCTTGGCTCACCTTTTTGGATGCCCGTGGCTTGGCAGCCTTGGTTTTCTTGCCCCCCTTCTTGCCTGACGTGGCCTTCCTTCCTCTTTTCTCTGGGGGTGGGGAGAGGATCGTTTCCGACTTGCCTTTGGTCCCTCGCTTTTTGGCCAGCAGTTCGGGGTGAATTCTGGGCAGGACACCTCCGCTGGCGATAGTCACTCCCTTCAGCAGCTGAGGAGAGAAATGGAAGCATCACACAGCAGCAAAGACCTCACCGGATCAGGATTTAGTACAATTGTAACTGTTGGGAAAATGAGGCTTAAGTCTGGTCTTTGCTGTCTTACAGAAATGGTAGAATACACAACTTAATTGGCTTTCTCTTCTTATGGAGTATTTCTCTGTCGGTATCAAGGATCCTATGATCTTGGACTTGAAAGCAAAGCAAAACAAAACAAAATAAAAGGGTTATAGAAGTTGAAGCCAGGGACGGCTGCTTGTGGCGCTGGAATTCCAGATGACAGGAGGATAAAGGGCTTCACAGAGGGAGAACACAGCTGGACGACACTGGGCTCATAGGTCAACACGGGGACTAGACCCTTTCACGTTCATGACTCACCAGCGGTCTGCACATCCTTGAACATGTACATCAGGAACATACCGTTTAACCATGCACTTCCTAATAGATAGGTTTATTTATTTGCAAATAACTGACATGTACTGCTACACTAATTAGCCTGTCTCTCCTAGAGCAGCATCATTCCAGTATTGTTCGAGACCTCAGTTCATCCCTAATGTGTAAGTTACCCATCCAGGAGGAGAGAAGCACTGACATTGTGAAAAATGTTCTAGAAACTTTCATAGCAAATTCACAAGAGTTATTTTACAGCTACTGAATCTGATAACAAAAAACTGTGGGTTGTAGTTTGTATGTCTTTGTTTTTTTACTTTACTAGTAGTCAATTTTTATTACATTTTTTTGAAATCATCAATCTATGATGGATTGGCCATAAAAACCAATTCTTCACCAAAGTTTGAGAAGAATGAGATTAGAAAATAAATATCAATAAAAAGTCTTACACTATTTATCCCTCACCTTGCATGTCTTAGGGCAAGAGGGCATTCACTTGACTTTGGAGTCAATTCCAAATTGGAAAGGGTCAGTTCTAGTATATAAGCGAGGATTCTGCTCTCATGGAAATAAATCATCAACATGCTTTGGGTGAAAAAACTGAAAGGAACTATGTGCACAGAACTTGTCTCTAATAAGGAAAGGAAGGTCTGGCAAGACCCAGAACGCATAATGGGAACTATTCAGAGCAACTTGATTTAACTCTGAATGACAGGGTAGAACTTGTTCTTCTCTGACCTGGTCTGAGTAAGTAAGAGTGAGTGTGTGTGTGTGTGTGTGTGTGTGTGTGTGTGTGTGTGTGTGTTTGGGAATTGTTGCAGGAGTGATTTGCGGCCAGTGGGCCCACCTGCAGAAGCATGCCTGGCAGACCCACCCTATGCCATCCCTGTGCTTCAGCTTCAGACATACCTGGTTGAGCTCCTCATCATTGGCAACAGCCAGCAGGATGTGTCTCGGGGCTATCCGTGCCTTCTTGTTGTCCCTTGCGGCATTTCCGGCCAATTCTAGGATTTCCGCTGAAATTACAAGGGAGTATTCACAGACAATCATAGAACCGGGTTTGAACTCATTTTCTTTAGAATTGGCCTTGGAGTTTGACCACATTTACTCATTTGTGATTTTTATGCCTGGGTTAGAAAGAAATCCAAAAAGCTGAAATGGACTCCGGTTATAGGTAAATACAATATTTAGCAAGACGTCACATAGGTTACAGTGGCAAAGTCTAAGTGTTTCTCAACAGTAAGTCTCCCTCTTTTTCCTTAGTATATTGTCTTTTTGCTGAGCCCATAACAAAGACTACATTTCCCATCCTCCCTTGTTGGTAAGTGTGACCATGTGATTGAGCTCTGGCCAGTGGAAGGCAAGCAGTCGTGCTGTCTGGGGCTTCTGGGAAGGGCCTGCTAATGAAGGGTCTATGACCTTCTTCCCTTCCTATTCATGAACTGAGGATGTGCCTACTGAAATCTGACCAAGGAGTTGTGTACTGCCTTTTCTAAACTTCTTTTGTACGACAATGAAATAAGTTTTCTTGTTTAAGCCAGTCAGCAGAAATGAGTGGTTTTTCAGGGAGATGGGTGGGTTGAGACAGGGTCTCACTATGTAATTCGGTCTGGTCTTGAACTCATAACAATCCTCCTGCCTCAGTCTCCTGAGTGCTAGAATTATAGGTATGTGCCACCATACCCAGCTAAGTGCTGACCAATACAGAATCCTAACACAGGACCCAAATGTCAGTCTACAGAGAGTAGGGCCAAGTCTGAGGGGAAGAACAATGTAGGTAAAGTTTGTCTTTGGTACCCATTGGGTTTCCCTTTAGATTTTCCTTTTCCCCTTTGCTTGATGTCCCAGGTTCCTTCTGTCCTACAGCAAAATGGATGGAAAGAATAGATTAAGACTATAGGATAGGGAATGATTAACTGAAAAGCAAATTACTAAAGGTGACACCCATGAGTGTGGGGCAGGAAGGCCTGTTGGGGCCTAGCGGTCTTCCACATGTCCCTGAGGACTCAAGCATGGCTCTGGTTTTAACAAACATGGGATTTGGTAAATGTGAAAATGCAAATAAAAGAGATTTTTCCCAAAGCTATTTTATATGCTATCAAAATTTTGGGATCAACTAATAAAAATCTATAGAAGTGGTTTATACCACCTCTGTGTTTTCCCTAATCCTCTTTGTTTTTATTTTGGCTTCTTTTTTTTTTTCTTTTTGGTACTGGGGATCGAACTCGGGTCCTTGCGCTTGAGCAGCAGGTGGCGAAACCACTGAGCTAAATCCCCGGCCCTTCTTTTTCTTTTTAATTTAATTTAATATTTTTTGGAGACAGGGTCTTGCTATGTAGTTCAGGCCTACCCTGAACTTACTATATAGCTCAGGCTGGCCTCGAATTTGTAGTGATCCTCTGGCCTCAGCCTCCAGAGTGCTGGGATTACAGGTGTGCACCACCACGCCTGGCCTCTTCCTCAATTTTAGAAGGGTGTTCTGCTAAATCAAATTTGTCTGCCTTAAAAAAGTATGAATGAGACTTTAAAGAAAAATTTCTTCCCTTAGAAAGCTGGAGGCAACACACCAGTACATCGTCTCATTGAAAAGTGTGTGTATGTGCATTTGCATGAATATGGTGTGTGTGTGTGTGTGTGTGTGTGTGTGTGTGTGTAGGGAGGTGTGGGTGTGTTCTGAGGAGATTTGCTGGTACAATAACATAACTACTAATTCCTAAAATTAACAGGCAATTCTGTATAAGGCTTTACAATCAACCTAATTTCAAATAAAACAGCACATGAAATTGCCATCATTCACAAAATCTATGGCAATAATAAAAGCTTGGCATAAGTATGCCATATTAACTAAGCAAATGTGATTAACAAAAAATTAGAATAAAATAAACATTAGACTTAAATATTTATGTGGCATTTCCATAATGTAAAGTGCTAAATCACTGCAAATTCATTCTCACATTCTTCCCTGATTATTAAGCAATGAATATTGTGTTTACCAATCACTCATTTATACAGTGACTGTTTTCTCCATCAAAAATTGGGGCACTGCAGTTTGAGACATATGAGCATATTTCTGGGACAATGGAACAGAGTGTTTGAAGCTAATGCCATGGTAGATAATTTGGTTTGACGCATTCAGGCTGCTGCCCAAAAAGCGATGCAGAGCGAGTGGCAGTGTGGCGACACAGCCTTCCCAGACGGGCTTGCAGAGGACTGTGGCTCCACAGTGGGGTGTGCTGCACCTGCACATCCCAGGACCTGACCTTTCTGGGGTCCACACCTGGGAGGAGGGAGCACTCCATCCACCCCTCTCTGGATGGGAAGGAGGATCAACCTAATTTAAAGTTTCTGAGCAGCTGACCTGACTTTAGCGTCTTGGCCCATCACTTGCCTTCCTCTGGTTCCCTGCAGTTAGGGATCAAGTCCACCCTGAGTCTGTGAGGAAGGTTCAGGGGAACCCTGCATACTTGGGGCCTCCAGGAAGCACCCGAGGAAGTTCAGGTTATTTTCAGCTTGTGAGACAGAGGCACAGGCATTAGATTCCCAGACTGTGAAGCTGCAGGAATCGAAGGCAACACAGGAAGAGACTAAAAGGCAGTGATTTGGGACGCAGCGTAGGCCCCACTGTGAGGCTTAGAGAAAGTGTACCTGGCTCTTGAAATAACCCTGCCGAAATATTGTGTGACAAAGAAAACCTCGATTGTCTACTCTAGTGCAAAAGGAGTAGGACTTTTTCTTCTTTAAAAACTTCTTGCTAGGCACGGTGGTGCATACCTGTAATCTCAGCACTCAAGAGACTTAGGCAGGAGCATTTTGACTTTGAGTCCAGCTTGAGCAGGACCCTGTCTCAAAAAACCAAGCAACCAAGGAACCAAGCAACCAACCAACTAAGCAAACACAACAACAACAACACACACACACACACACACGAAAACAAAGAAACTCTTCTCAACATTACACATGTACAAGGCCAGGGATTTAGCTCAGTGGCACTGTGCCTGCCTCACAGGCGCAAGGTCCTGAGTTTGATCCCTGGTACCCCCCCAAAAAACATTACACATGTATATAATCTAGATCAAATAATTTTTATGTTTTCTAGATGTTCAGTCTGGATGCCTTTGGACAGGGCCATCATTTCTATGTCTGAAATAATAGTAACCATTCAGTTTCAAATGTTATTATGTCCATAGGAATGATAAAAGTTTGCTACATTCTTGAGCGAGTTTATGGATCCTGGGGACAAAAGAACTCATACCTTGGTGATTCATAGGAAAATGGATTTTTACAAATTGGTTTTACTGCAAATGTTTCAGGGAGACCGAGACTGCTGTGCAAGCCCATGGGCGCCTGCCGCGGGCCCTCCTTTCGGAGCCGGCTGGGATGTGGCCGAGAGGTTAGAAAAGCGTCTTCAGCCAAAGGGATGCTGTAAAGCCCATGCATGTGATCTGGGGAGTCTGTTTCTCATTTTATAGACAATTGAAACCAACACTGGGTTTTCCAGCCCTCCGATGGCAAACAGAGCATTAAATGTAGGGCTGGGATGGGCGACATGGAGGGGCCACCCTCAGACTCTGTTCCTTCCCTGCCCACATTGGCCTTGCCCATGAAGTGGGGGTGCCCGCTGCTCTGCAGCTTTCTGAGGTCCCATCTAGTGCACGGGCCTGGCTCCCACCGGCCTGCCTGTATGACTGCGGCTGTCCCTCCCGCTCCACCTGTGCCACCTGGACAGTGTCCCTCGGGTTCCACAGGTAGATCAAACTCACCACAGCCCCAATCAGTCATCTCCCCAAATCTGCTCCTCCCATGTCTCTTGGGACTTGGCTGCACCGGGGACCGACCAGGCTGTCAGGAGTTCCCTACCCTCCTTCCCCACCCTCTCCCCTCCTGGTCACCACAAGGGCTCCATCTGCCTCAGCAATCTCACGCACCTTTCCCCTTCGTCATTACCAGAGTTACGCTTCTTCTCTCTTCCAGGTAATTGGACTGGCTAAGTGATTTCCCCATCCCTAGTTTTGTCCTCCTCCAGAGCCAGGCCCTTCCAAAAGACTCTTTACTGCCGCCTAGTGGAAATTCCCACAACAAAAGCAAATCTTTGCCGTCTGAGATGTGAACAATACTCTTTAAATGCGTGTCCTTGTGCAGTGTGCAACCTTCACAACCATACACACGGCCTCAGCTGCCAAAGTCATTTTTGTAAAACACAAATATAGAAAATAAAAATGCTTAGATAAGAAAATTCTTGTTGTTAAGTGAAGAAACCCAGTTATCTGAAAATGGTGAATAAATGATGGGTTTCACAATGATTTAATGAAGTGTCCTGAAATTTACCCCTGGTTTTTATTTTTATTTTTTATGTACTGAGGCTTGAACTCTGGGCCTCATGCATGTTAAGCAAGGTCTCTAGTACTGAGCTACATCCTAGCCCTTTTTATTTTATTTCGAGACAGGGTCAGGCTATGTTGCCTATGCTGGCCTCGAACCTTCTATCCCCCTGCCTCAGCCTCTGGAGCAGCTGGGACTGCAGGCATGCATCACCAGACTCATCAGTCCCGATTTAAAACTTACTTGCTTTGCCAAAATGAGACCAGGAGGCTGATGTGCGCATGCGCAGAGTGCTGTTGGGCGAAGGAACCTGGGGACTGATATGGCACGCTCTGATCACACACGTCAGGCTGTTGTGTGACCCTGGGCTGGTGTCAGGCCCCGCAGGCTGCGCTCGCCCGCCCAGTGTCACTGCAGACCTGTGCAGCTCCTCTGCCCAGGGCTCCCCGCCTTCTCCTGCAGGCCATTCTGGTGCCCATGTCGCCTCTAGGGGCAGTGGCCTCCAGAAACCAAAGGCAAGAAGATGAGAGGAGATGGCTGGGCCGGTCCAAGGATGTCCTTGGAGGACCCAGTCCATGCCAGATGAAGGGCACGGTCAGCCTCGGGGACCTGGGTGACAGACAAGGGCCCGGCGCTGCCGCTGAAGAGCTGAGTTATGGGGGAAGCCGTGCCTGCATCTAAGGGGAGGGTGCCTGCGAGATGCTGATGTCCTCATGGGGGACACTGGTGTAAGTATATTCCCTGGGGGCCTGGCTTGGGTGCCAGTGTCTCCCCACTCTGCAGGGACCATGCGTCATCGGTACCACTGGGCATCCCTATGATAGGGTGGGGCCCCAAACTCCTGCCTCAGAATAAGGTGTTTGATTTATTTACAAAAAATTGTGGGGGCATATACATAACATAAAGTGTATTTTGTAAACCATTTTAATTTTTGAGACAGGGTCTTGCTGTGTAGTTCAGGCTGGCCTTAAATGTGCAGTGATTCTCCTGCCTTAGCCTCCCGAATGCTAGGATTAAAGGTGTGCACCATCACATTTGGCACCTTTTTTATTTTTTATTTTGAGACAAGGTCTTGCTAAGTTGCCCAGGATGGGTTCCACGTTTTGAATCTCCTGCTTCATACATACTTCTAGAGTGCTGGGATTACAGGTGTGTGTCACCACCCCTGGTTTAGGTCAACTTTTTGAGAAACCATCGAATTATCCACAGTCTCGCCCATATTGGGCATTTTGATTTTTTTTTGATAGTAGTCGCTCCAAAGAGGTATCAAATATATCAAATCAGTTTCAAATACATAAAATAAGCCAAATGCGGAGGAACATGCTGTAATCCCAGTGCTCTGGGAGGCTGAGGCAGGAGGATCTCAAAAAACAAAAAAAGGGCTGGGGATGTAGCTCAGTGTGAATGCCCTGGGTTCAATACCCCAGTACTGGGGCCGTGGATTTAGCTCAGTGGTGCTGGCGCCTGCCTTGCAAGTGCAAGGTCCTGAGTTCGATCCCCAGTGCCAAAAAAACCCCCAAAACAAAACCCCAGTACTGCTATAAACAAACGCTATAAAATAAAGAACATACAGTGACAAATCAAACACATTCTATGGAAAAGTAGATTTTCTTTTTTTGGTACCAGGGATTGAACTTGGTACCTTGCGCTTGAGAGGCAGGTGGCAGCACCACTGAGCTAATCCCCAGCCCAAGGTATATTTTGAAATATGAACAGTCCCTGGGATACAGTGGTCTAGATCCTTCTTCATTAGCATGTGAGATACCGAGGTCCTGCAGTCACTCTCAGCAAAACTGTGACTTCTGGGTCTCAGCTACTTGGCCTCATAGGATAGGCCTTGCACGGCTCACTTCCTCACCAAGGTTGCTGTGATCTCCAGGCGGCAGCTCTGCTATCCTTGACTGGTTTTATCAGTGTGACCCCTTCTGGTGTCTGCCTCCCCCCTTCTGTGGCAGCCCACTCTTGGGCTTTTCCTTCAGTACTTTGCCACTTCTCCCCTCTGCCAGGGCAGAAATCCAGGCACTCTGATGTTGCTCTAGGGCCGGTCCTGGGCCCGCCTATATCCTTGCTGTGCTCTCTGGGTGATGTCACTCACCCCCATGGCCTTCACACCATGGCTGTGCCTCCAGCTAGATACACCTCGGAAGTCTTTCCTTAGCAACAGCGAGGGCCAGACATACCAAGTTTCCAACTTGTGCTGGGCAGAGCTGAGCCTCTTTACTTGAGCCTCTCAATAGCTGAGTTCAGATTCCCGGCTCCAGCCTGGCTGCACCCAAGGGCCCTGTGCACCCCGCTGCCCTGCACATCTTACCACCTGCCACCCTCGACAGATCCCAAACACAGCCCCCGCACACCCTGCAGGCCGCCTCCTGCTTCTCCTCCACCGAAGCCTGCTAACCAGATACTGCTTTCCTATCTCTTCTCCTCCCTCGGGGCCGAACTCCTACACATACTCTGGTCCCTGGTCTTTAACCCACACATCCATGCTGCAGAACATGCAGCCCAGGCAGGGAGAAAGAAGCCCAGAGACTGGAGTCATCCTTGTCACCCTCCCTGCCAGCTTATCCAGCATCATGCAGAGCTGATAGCCCACAGTTTGTGTTTCTTCTCACCTTCCCCTCTGTTCACCCCTAGCCCCAGTCAGTCCCCAAAGTGACCCTGAAACAGCCCCCATCGGCCTCATGGATGCTGAACTTGCTTCTTGCCAATGGTTCTCCATCTAAAGCTCCCCCTAAGCCAGCTACTGCCTTCAACACCTCCATACCTGCCTGCTGTGTGTGTAAAACACAAGTCCCAGAATCCAGTCCTCGCCTTGCTACCTCTTCCCCTGATTCCCATTTCCCAGCGCTGCCCGGGAAACGGAACTTCCTCAGTTCCTGGAAGGCACCACACACTTCCTCTCCATCCCTGCCTCCCTGACCATCTCACCCTAGCTAGCTAGCCCTTTGGAACCTAGATAAATAAATCCTCCTAATCTCCTACCCTGGCTGTTCATCAGAATCCTTTGGGGGCAGCTGTTAAAAATCCCAATGCCCAGCACATACCCCAGAATCCCTAGGGGTTGGACACAAGCACCAGAGTTTGCAACTGATTGACTTGAGAAAAACCAGGGCTAAGAACCTGCTTTAGGTCTTCAGGACTTGTGCTTTGCTGAGGCAGTGTCTTTCCCCATCTCCGCTCCCCAAACTTCCTCAACTCCCCTCGACGCATATCCCATTTCACTGTGAAGAACTTAGCAACTGCCCTCCTCAGACTGTTCCCAGCAAGGGGGACCAAGTCTGCTGGTTTTCTGCTACATCTTCAGGACCGGATCCAAAGGCGGCTTCAGTCAGGATTTGTTGTATGAATGGGAAGGTCACCTGAAGGGGAACAGGCAGCCTCCATGCTTTGAACCCCTTCCTTCAACAAACTCAGTGGCTGCCCCTTCAAATATCAACTCCCCCTTCATGTACTGAACATGGCCTCTAATTCCACTAATGTGATTAAAATCAGTGAAATTGGGATTTAAATTCTTTGTCTCATTAAAATGCAAATTTAGCCTGAAAATACACCACCTTCACAGAATTAGTCATTTACACTTTGCCCAGAATGATTTTATCAGCTCCTAACAGAGGGGCAGGAGGAATAATTCCTTTTTTTAAAAAAATTATTATTTCCTTGGGATTGAGCTCAGGACCTTCACACTGAGCTACATCCCTAGCCCTTTCTCCTTTTAATCTTTTATTTTGAGTCAGGATCTCACTAAGTCACCGAGTTGCGTAGGTTGGGGTTTTGAACTTGGGATCCTCCTGCCTCAGCCTACTAGAGTACTGAGATTATAGGCATGCACCACTACGCCTGGTGAACGATTTACTGAGAACATCCCACACTCTCTCATGCTCCAGGTACATCCACTAGTTCATTTAACAGAGCTGGCAAATTGCAAAATGAGGATCTGCACTGAAATCTAACCCTGTACCCTCTTGACTCCAGCCTGAGCTTGGAGGGGAGAACAGAACAGAGGGAAAGGACACAGGGAGGACAGGCCTGGGCCCTGGAAGGCCAACCTCACCTTCGTTGCAGGTGACCCAGGATGGTGAGGTGGTGGGGGAAGCAGTGTAGGCAGCCAGGGCGTCCACCAGGCTCCCCCTCCCTTTGCTCTCCTTTCCTGCTAATGTGTCCTACCAGTGGCCATTTCCGTCCTCAGCCTGTCTGTCTGAGGACTTGCTGTGTGCTTGGGTACACAGGCACTCAGCAAATCCTGCAGAAGATAGAAAGACTAGGAGAGCCTATGCTTCCTCATCTAACGTGCCTGACCAAATAACAGAGAGGCCCACGATTCACAAGGACATATTTTGTAGCTGGGTGTGGTGGAGCACACCTGTAATCCCAGTACTCAGGAGGCTGAGGCAGGAGGATTGGTAAGAGTCTGAGGCCAGCCTGGGCACAGGGTGAGCTTAAAACCAGCCTGAAGTACATAACAAGACCCTGTTTCAAAACAACAACAATAACACCCCAAATAACAAAAGGTTAAATTTTGCGTATGTACAGAAGTTCAGACTTTCCCAAATGGAGACACCGGAATTTGTATTTTCATTATATAAATACCAGGGCATGGCAGTGTAGTGAAATGTGCACGGCTTGGGGTCCGAGACCCTGAATCCCAGCTCATCACTTGGAAGCTGAGGGATCTGGGGGCTGCTCAGTGTCTTCTAGCCTCACTGGGCTGTTTTGAAGCTTCGTAGACTGGTCTCAAAGCCCCTCCTGTGCCTCTCTGAGCTGAGCAGAGAAATTACTCCAGCACATTCCCGGGTCCCATCTCAGTCCTAGGAAATCAGACCTGGAGGTGCAGCCAGGAAATGCATGCTAAACAAGCACCCCTAGGACTTTAGGCTGGGGCTGCAAGGCCAAGTGCAGTCCCTGGCCTGGGTGCACCAGGATCACCCAGGAGTGTGTTATGATTGCAGATCTGTGCTCCCACCCTGACCTTGTCCACGAGACCCCCAGGTGTCCCACTGTGAGACACACTGCTCTGCAACCTCCTGAGGTCCCCAAGGGCCCATCTGAAGCCCTGGGGAGGTTCCCACCTGCAGACTAAGGCAGACTTTTCCTTAGTAGGTGATGATGGGGGTCGGTGGGACTAGGAGGGGAAGAGATTGCCCCTGTAGGAGGAGCAGGAGGGAAGAGGAACCACATGGGGACCAGCCCCAAGGCTTTGTGCCCTCAGAGGTGTGTGAGGCTGGGCTGCCAGGGGAGGGAGGTTTGCTTTTTCACCAGGCAGAATTCCCAAGGCACTGGGACTGTGGTGTCTGGGGAAATTATGACCCTTGGGCAAAGTTAGAGACATCGCTGCTCATAGATAAAATGACCCTACAAGGAACTAAGCACACTTATTTATAAATATATTTATTTATTTATGGTTTTTTGAGACAGGGTCTCACTATGTAATTCAAGCTGGCCTTTAGCTCACTTTATTATGTAGCCCTGGCTGGCCTCAATCTTGTAGCCATTCTCCTGCCTCAGCCTCCTGAGTGCTGGAATTTACAGGAGTGTGCCACCATGACAGGCTCTTACATATTTTATTTCTATGCATCTTTTTAAAAAAAGCATCCTTAATATCATGAAGTTTGGTTTCTGTTTAACTATAAGAGAACAACCAAGGCCGGGGATTTAGCTCAGTGGTTCCACCACCTGCCTCGCAAGCAGAAGGACCTGAGTTTGATCCCTGGTACCAAAAAAAAAAAAAAAAAAAAAAAAAAAACAACAACAGCTAAAAAAAAAAAAAAAAAAAAAAAAAGAGAACAACCAAAACAGCTAACTAGAAATAAAGAAAAACACATATACTCAAAATCTCACCTTTTAGTGAAAATGTAGTTTAACAACCAACAGCACTACTATGTACCCACAGAAAGAGGACCATCTCAGTAAAGAAGGGCAAAATCAGGGCCTTCACAGAATCACTTGAAGATGCCTTGCATGTTGAGAGAAATGTTACTCATGGACCTTGAGTCCTGGTTTAAATATACCAGGAAGACTGATTTTTTTGTTTGTTTGTTTCACTACATAAACCAGGCTGGACTTGAACTCAGGATCCTCCTGTCTCAGCCTCCTGAGTACTGGGATTATAAATGTGGACGATCACCCTGGGAAGGAAAATGTGTTTAATGAGCAATTTGATATAAAGTGAAGATCTCCTTTTAGAAAATCCTCCCAGTAGTTTCTCTTCTTCAGGGTCCTAGATAGTTTGTGGGCTGCACCTGTTGAGGTGAGACACATGTTGCTCAGGATAGGTCTAGAAGAGCCCCTTGATTGGGGCTCTGTCTTCCACATTGACTCTCTGTCCTTCCTGTGCCCTCTGCTCTCCCCAGAAGCTTGCAGACGCTGGCCATGACCACATGGGCCAGCTGAAACCCTGTCACCACCCACCGTGTCCCTGAGCCGGGCACAGGGTACCCGGCATTCCCGCTCGGCCCTCTGGGGCTTGCTTACCTGCCAGGTACTCAATCACTGCTGCCATGTAGACGGGAGCGCCCACACTGATCCGGTACTTGAACGTCCCTTTCTTCAAGTAACGCATCAGCCTCCCCACTGGGAAGATGACTCCGGCCCTCGCCGACCGGGACAGCTTGGACATTTTCTTCTTCCCGCTCCGGCCCGACATCTTGCCTCAGTTTCCCTCTCAGCGTGCTGACACGCTGGGCTCCCAACACTAAGACAATGCTGTAAAGGAAAGAAGGCAGGGTTCATGAAGGGTGGCTGGAAACATCATGGGCACAGTGGTGTTGCCCTAGGACACTGCTGTGACACGTCGGCTGCCTGGTGGAGGTGGTGGACCGGGGTGCAGTGCTAGGGGTCAAAGCTGGGTGTGGCTCATTGCAGGGCCCCGGCAGGCCCACCCACAGACCCCTCCCCATGGAGCTGACCAGACCTGAGAGGCCACAGAGAGCTGTCATGGAGAGAGATGACATGGCCCTGAGGTCAGCTGAACAAGCATCCCCAGAGACGTGGGTCTCCTCCCTTCCAGAACCCGTGGGTGTTACTTTATACAACAAAGGGACTTTGCAAAGGTGATTAAGTTAAGGATCTCGAGATGAGGAGATTCCACTGGATTATCTCAGTGGCCTGTTAGGATCACTGAGTGGATCAGAGTGAGCAATAAGACACTCCAGGGCAGGAGGATACAGACTCTTTGGGGCCTCCAGCAGAACCCACCCTGCCAACATCTTCACTTGGGCCCACCGAGCCTGATTTTGGACCTCAGCACTGTCAGAGAACAGATCTGTATTGCTTTAGGGTGTAGGTTTGGTTTATTTTTTGACACCTGGTCTCAATCTGTGGCCAGGTGGCCCTCGAACTCCTGGACTCAAGCAAGATTCCTGTCTCAGCCTCCAGAGAAGCTGAGACTACACAGGCATGCATCACCGCTCCCAGCACAACAGTTATTTGGAACTTGGACCCAACGTGCATTTCTCAGATAGAAACACTTTTCTAAATTCTCCGATATTGTAGTGATCTTAGAAGCCAAAACAGGCCAGAAAGGGCGGTTTTATTACATACACTTCTGGAGAGTAATCAGACACAGCAAAGGAAAGCCGTAACATAACCCAAGCTCCCACTCCATGGCATGAGGAATCCAGATTGATTTTGGGAAAAAAATTCATGTTAGCATGAAGAGGAGACTTCTGTATCATGCACCAAAGGTCAGGTCTATGATTCACCGTTACTTAGGAAGCTATCTTTTGTGTGATGATAAAGTCACTACATCCTCCTGGCTAAAAATAATCCAGGGTCCAAATTTGATCCCCGGTACCAAAAATAAAACAAAACAAAACAAAAAATAATCCAGGGAATGGTAGTAGAGCTTGAGTGGGCTTGAACTGTTGGTTGAGGAAATACTTTGGCCAAAAAATGCAATATAATTCAGAATAAATAGAAGTAAATTACAAGGGACAAATAAATAGGACCCAGACATTTTCTAGGAGATGTGTTAATGAACCAAAGCTCCTCGCTTCAGGACAACAGCCTTCTTCTGGAGATGGAAAATGAGAAGGTCAAAATAAACTGAAATCTTTTCTATCTTTTGAAGTGGCCTCACATTATCACTGCGTCATCTTAACCAACAGCCACGATGGCAATGAAAATGTCCAAGAAAGTGGCTGAAACTATGAGGGAAGAAAGCAAATGCATGACTAGTAGGAAATGGATACAAAACTGAGATTCACTTAATCTGGATGAAAGCATGGACATAAAGTGTAGTTTTTTACAGTATGTGATAGCTCTCTTTTGACCCAGGAGCGTTCTGCAGTAACTAAGGAATTAGGCAAACTCCATTCTCAACACCCAGCTATTCCTGAGGTGAATGAGGTGTGTTTAGGACATTTATTACATACTTCACATGTTATTTTTAAGTGTTTATATGTACTTACTACTCTCCTATTTTATATGTCTTTTTGCCACCAAAGAATGTAGTATTCATTAGTCAAATATAAGCAAAAATAGTACTGGGGGTTGATTCCAGGGCCTTCGCACTGAACTACGTGCCCAGCCTTTTGAGACATGGTTTTGTTAATTTGCCCAGGCTAGGCTGGAAGTTTTGATCCTTCTGCCTCAGCCTCCCAGAGTGCTGGGACTGCAGGCATGTACCACCACCACACCCAGCAAATGTTTCTTTGGCAATAAGACACTGGGACAAAACAATGTGGCATGTTTGTAACTTCTGAGTTTTCTGTGTTCCTGCTGCCTGACACTGCTCCTGCTCATTGATTCACTTATAGAGATGTCTTCCTGCATTTTAGGACATTATCCACCAATGTGATGATACTGAGGAAACTGAGGCCAAACACTGGCAAATGCATGGAGCACGTGCTGTTCCAGAGGATAGGGGACATAAAGCAATGTTAAATGGTCCCTGTCTTCATACCGCATGCTTGCTAGCTGGGTGGTGGTGCTCAGTCGCAAGGTCTTAGTAGGGTAGGAAGAGCCCAGACTGGGGATAGGAAACCCTGGTGTGTCCCACTTCTGCCTAACTGACAATGTGAGCTCCCGATGTCATTTGCCTGGGCTTTGGGGCATCATCTGTACAACAGGGGAGATGGCTAATTGAGGTTCTTCTAGACACTTTGATTTTGCTAAAATGCACTTTCAAAAGGTTTTAGAAAAAAAGCTAGGTCCCTTTAAGAAGTTGGTTCTGAAGAGTTCAGCACCTGTTCAGGTTTACAGCAACCTCCTAGTGAATTCACTAAACCAATTATGTGCTTTTTTCAGTTACTGCTAAGTGTGTGTGTGGGGGGAGGATTAGTAGGTCTGTTGCCAAGGAAACCACCTGAAAAGCCATCACGGGGTGGACACACCCTGTGGATATGGAGTGCACTGCACGGCCACAATCTCCCTTTACCTTTTGGTCACCACAGAATGAGGCATGAACCACAAAGGTCACCTTGCATACCCACGCACACACATACACATTTTTCTCAAAACAGCTAGGTGTGCTGGATAAAGCCACCTTGGGACTTTCTCAGTATTACCCAACCAGTGACAGATACTGCCCTAAAAACTGGAAATCAGGACCAGCAGCAGAAGAAAAGCAAGTTACTTTAGGGAACTGAGGCTTAAAATATTCATAAAGATAAAACAGCCACGTAAGGAAAATCAAGGTGGATCAAGTAGAAAAACACCAGTCACGAATTGTAAAAAGGGACCTAAATGTAGGGACATCGCAAACATAGTCCTTTACACCAAGACTTTGCCTTCTTGGACAGAGCTGAGGATGCAGCTCCAGGTGAGCTCTACCTGAAATGGACTGATGTGCTTTAAACAGGACTGGAGGCTCTTTGTATTTTGCAGGGAGCCCATCTTTTCAGACACAGCGCTGTCTTTAAGCAACCAGGCATCCACCTACCTGACCCTCCTGGGGTGCTGGGACTGTGAGGTGCATGCACCTTTAAGAGTCAGACCACATCCGGGAATTCCTGGGGAAGCGGGGAGGGGCGGGGGGGCTGGGGTGTCACACCTGCCAGAGCCACCAGCAGGAGGAAACTGGAGGCCTGGACCACTCAAAAGACCTTGCTTTCTAAGGCCTCCCCTCCCCTGAGCCTGTGCCAGGCTCTGTCTGAAGGGAGAAGTTATAACCACTAACTTCCTTCTTTTCTAGACCTCCTTTTCTTCTCATTTTTTTCAGTCTTGGGAAGAAGTCTGGAGTTAGAAATTTGGATGGGCCTGGGTGTGGCAGCGCCTGTAATCCCAGCACGCAGGAGGATTTTAACAAGTTCCAGGTCCCAGGCTGGCTTGAACTAAATAGCGAGACCCAGTCTCAAAATACAAAAAACAAAACAAAAAATTGGATGGGTTTGTATCCACTTCCTGTGAATTTGAGTCTCCATGTACGTCTCTTGTTTAAAGAGAAAAGAACTGCTCCAAGTGGAAACGTGTTTCCATCTGACTGATACTCACACGTTTACATTTATTTACCATCTGCTCTGACACAGTTTTGCTTTGATTAGGCAAAGCTCAAGGACGACAACACATTATGATTATGTATGCATCTGAAGAAGGGATGTGGCTGCATGAAGACCTTCGAGGCATCACACACACTGTGCAGGGTCCCCTGGGGGCCAGACAGCTGTATTCGGGGGTTGTCCTCCAGCACAGGACAGGGGAGGGCACGAGGGTTCTTTAGGAACCAGATAAAGGTTAGATCTGCACTGTACAGGGCCAAAAGACCACGGTAGAAAGTCTCATAATTACTCCCAAAGTGAATTTGAGGGTTTTGAGTACTTTGACGGTGGAGGCCAGGAAAATAAAACTCCAAACTCAGGGAAGAGGAGGGAGAATTAGGGCTGCCTGCCCCTTCCTGTACACCCTGGGGCCCAGCAGTCTGACAACATGATGGGTGTGTGTGCTGGGGCAGAGGGTGTACTCAGACTCTGTTGTTTTAGGATTTATTTCTACGATCGAGTTTTAAGCCCATAAGGACACCGACAAGTCAGATTTTATGGATAACCCAGGGTAAATATTAAATTGCAGCACCAACTCAGACATGGGCAATAAACTCACACTAGCCTATTCCAATAACTACTATATTTCACTGACTTTACGTTGTGCTTTTTTTTTTTTTAAACATTTTACTATCTCTTGTGTAATGGATGTTGGGAAATGGGAAGAAAGTGTTAAAATGGGAAGGGGAACAAGGGAGGAGGGAGGGAGAAAGGAAGGGACAAGAAAAAAAATGAAAATAGGAAAAAATGGAAACAAAGCTTTTGTACATAGGGAGGGGAGGGGACTTGAGGGGAGGAATGGAATAAAATAAAAATTTATTAAGAGCAAAACAAAACATTTTACTATCTCTAGAAATTGGTATGCATCAGGCAATCAATGACATCATAGTACCCCTAAAAGGTAGTATTTCTGGAATGTTTGTGACCGAATATGAAACTATATTAGATGGTGTGGCATTTACATGACTCTTGTCCTTAAATATCTTGTAAGGAAGTTGCATCGGAAAAAAATAAACCATAATACCATAATAAAGATAATAAGCCACAATAAAATTTCAAATAGATGGCAGCCCCAGACCACAGTTGAACCCACAGGGGCACTGTGGGATAGCTGAGGGCTCAATTCTTGAATTCTGTTGGACCCCATCACTCCCTGAAGATGGTTCAGTGCCAGATTGCATTATGTTTGATGATGTCATAGTTTTGCAAAGACAGGTATTATTATTATTTTTTTTACTATTATTGTGATTAAAAGTACTGGGTAAAAATCAACATGGAACAGAAAATGAGGGTGGCAGTGACCGCCAGGTGTACAGATTCTATTTGACATCTATGGTACTTAGTTATGAATAGAAGAGAGATATTCTTCTTTTAATTCACATATTTTGCAGGCAGCTAGTACATTGGTAAGAAATAAATACTTATTAAGCTCTTTGGACTTTGCCACATAATAAATGGAATTGATAGGTACTTTTTTCTGCCCAGTGGCATCAAGAACACAGAGCTGAGAGGTTAAGGACTCTGTGAGCTGAGAAAGTGTGGAATTTCTGTGTCAGGGTCCACGACCCACAAGCTTAAACCTGTACAGATGGCACTGGCCTTACAGCAGCTCAGCTTATAATGGTGTGAAAGCAATATACATTCAGTAGAAACTGTACTTCACATTTTGAGTTTGGGGCTTTGGGGTGTAGCTCAGTGGTAGAGCACTTGGCGAGCAAGCATGAGGTCCTGTGTTGGGTCTTCAGCACTGAAAAAAACTGGATTTGGATCTTTTCCCAATTGGCTGAAGCTCCCAGTCAGCCACACCATCACCAGGGGACATTGCTGAGGTTCTCCAGTGTGCTGTGTTGCTAAGGTGGGACGTTGGGTAGGTAATATAGAGTCAGTGTGATTTGGACTTAGGATATTTTTAACTCATGATGGTCTTATTGGAGCATAAGCCCATTATAAATCGAGGAATATCTGTAGTTATGTTTTATTTAAGGTTATCCTGAAACAAGGAAAATAGAGTTAAAGAGGTTAAAAATTTTGAGTTTATCTTTAAATCTAAGTAATACTTGCATGTAGCTAAAAACCCCCAAAAGGTACAGAAATGCATAAAATAAAAGCAACAGTCTCCCATTCTACTCCTTCTACCCCTGATCTCACTTCCAGAGGTCAACTGCATGGAACAACTTTTTTTGTTTGTTTTGATTCTTTGAGATAGAGTCTCACTATGTAGTTCGGGCTGGCCTTGAACTCACCATGTAGCCCAGGCTGGCCTCAAACTCATAGCGATCCTCCCACCTCAGTATCCCTAGTGCTAGGATTGCAGATGTGCACCACCCCATACCCTGCATGAAAACAATTTTTGTTTTTAGTTCTGGTGGCTGCCTTCAAATTCTAGTTTATACTTCTATTTCTCCATCCTCTTTCACTTCCCACATCTCTAAGAAGGATGAAAACTTAACCTATCTTTCTCCTCCCTTTTCCAATGGTGGACAGTTATATTTTCACTTTTACTTCTTCCACGAACTGCCTTCAGAACCTTAGAGTACATCTCCATCTCTGTTTCTGACTCTCTTGACTTCAGGCATCTCTCTCACCCTCCCCATAGAGCACCAGGCTGTGGCTGCCTTAGCCGTCCCTGACCCTCACCTCCCCCCTTTACCTCCCCCTTCTACCTCCATCTCCGGTACTCTGCATTGTCCTGCTTCCTAACATTTTATACTCTGTTCTATCATCACAACAAAATTGTCCACATTTTTCTCTAGGTTCACTTTGGAAATTAAGTGCTGAGAGGCAGCATTTACACAACTAAGACTTTACCAAGGTCGTTTCCTTCAGAGGTGAGTAGGCCATGGGCGTCACACTTCCTTTTCTGTGATCTGGCACCAGGATCCCTGTGTTTCAGCCTTCAGAATAGGTCCTCTTTCAAAATCATTCCACATTTCACTGGCTTCCCACTGGGACCGTAATTTTCTTACAGCATTTCCTCTCCAACTAACTACAGTCGTTTCTTGTTACACATGGTAAGCATGTTCTGTAAAGTAGCTTAAACATAGAATTAACAATGACTGAACCCTTGCTTCTAGGGGCAGTAAAGAGTTAGGTTCTTTAAAAAAATTTTATGTTTATTAGTACCTGTGGTATATAATAATTACATTCCTCATGGGGAGTGGTACATGTACATAACACATCTTAGTTCTTCTTACTTCCCCTTAAGGGCTAGGTTCTGCTTACATTTTGGCCAACCAATCTGTACATAACTCTGTGTGTGTGTGTGTGTGTGTGTGTGTGTGTGTGTGTGTGTTTCCTTGTCCCACATGTGAGGCAAGTGTTCCACCGCTGAGCTCCACCTCAGCCCCATCACCTTGTTCTGTGTGTGTTTCTGTTTAAAGGCACCTTCTTTAACACACATTGCTGGTTCATTAACAATGAGCTGAACGGCCGACAGCACTGTAACTCACGCCTGAACACAGCTTATCTAACTCCCGTGTTTTCTCCATATGGCACACCACAGCCTTCTTGTGCTTAGGAACACTAGGCAGCTCTTTAGCACTATGCTTTTGGGCCATTGTCAATAGTGAACACCAACCAAAACCCCAAAATGTGAGTGAACAGGGCACTGAACAGACTGCGAAGAGGACTTGTCGGTGGTAAGGGAGGTGAAGCAGTGGGGTGGGGTCTTGCCTTTTCACCCCTAGCTGGGAAGATGCACAGTGGGACAGGCAAACGTGCTGTCTTGCACATCGAGGTGTCCTTAGATGTCCTCAGCAATCGTGCCATGAATGTTAACTTTGGGGTTACAAATAAAGTGTAGCCAGTAGGAAAATTTGCAAATATGTGACCAGTGAGCAATAAGGATGGGCTATACTTTTCTTTGTTCTTGTTGACAAAAGAAATATGTGCCATCACCATATTCTCAGAATCACCTGACTTTGCAATACTGTTCTCGGCAAGGACTGTGTTCTTCTCGGAGACCTTGTCCCGCAGCCCTCTGACCTCCGCTGCACTTTGGGATGGAAATTGTTTTGGCCAGAATTCATCCTAGGATCTGTCTTCCCTGCTCATCCTTGAGCCCATGACCTCCTTTGTTGGGTTCTCTCATTTTGCTGGTATCCACCTTATGTAACTCTTCAGAAACAGTACAGAACAACAGACTGTGTTTTCTTACAAAAATGAAACTGAGTTAATTGAACGATCCTGGATTATCATTCAGGAGGGCATATAATTGTTGGCATCAAAATCATTTTGTTTCAATATTTTGAAGTCCCTGATAGTTTTGACCCCCACCCCATTCATTCTGCTCAGAACCTGGCAATAAGCCAATCCAGTCTGAAGGTTCAAGCCTTTCATCACTTGGGTTTTTTCCCCCTATAAGGCATGCGTTGAGTTTCCCAGCCCTTTGTTTCTCTCACATCTCCCTCTGCTTGTCTGTCTGGCAAGCCTGTAAACAGGGTGGCGAATCCCTTGAATTGTTCCTCCAAGGGTCTTCTATTTTTTCACTCCTTTCAACATCTGATTTTGGTAATATTTTCATTTCTAAGAGCTATTTCTTGTTCTGATTGTTCCTTTTTCATAGCATCCTGCTCTTTTATGAGTGTATCATCTCTTCAATTCTCTCTGAAACTAATTAAAAGGTGTTAAAGTTACTGTGTCTGTTCTTTAAATTGTTTTATCTAGGCAGTTCTATTTATTTATTTTCATCTTTCCATTTCATGTGTCTTTCCTAAGTGTCTGGTGATCTTTGGTTATGTATTGTATTTAAGAATAAAGATGAAGTTGATTATTACAGAAGAAACCTTTCCCTAACTATTATTTGGGGTGCATGCTTCCTGCTTGGAACCTTTGCGTGTCCAGGGTATGACAATTAGCAGGGATCACCTTAGGGTGTCCCATTATGAATGAGAGCTCTGAAATGCCAGAAAAGGGGAGCTTTATTTTATAGAGCCACATCTATCTTGGAAATTCTAGAAATGCCCTGGAGTTGTTAGATTTCTTTAGTTAGAACCCCAGGCTGTTAGGTCAATTCAACTAGCTGTCTGAGGGCAGATCTCCAAGAAGTCACCCTGTCCACGTTCACCACAGCTCTCTCTCTGCCATTCATTCTTAGTTGTGGCTTCCCAGTGACAGTGTAGACACATTTTTAGACTGTTTCAGTCTTCTAGAAGTTTCTTGAAATCACCTATCTGCTGATGTCCTACAGCAACCAACCCTTGCGCCTTTCTGTCATGACCTCTTCAGACTCTAGAGAAGGAGGAGGTTGAAGGGAAGGACATGTGCTCAGTTATCCATCATGTTGAAATGGGAACCAAAAGTGATTTTTTTTTTTGGTACTAGGGATCGAACTCGGGACCTTGTGCTTGCAAGGCAGGCAGTGAAACCACTGAGCTAAATCCCCGCCCAAAAGTGATTTTTATTTAACATCTTGACACACTTCATTTGAAGATTAGCCTAGAAATGAATATACTGGTAAGGAGAAATAGCTCTACTGTCTTATAATTGAGTAATAATGTCACATTAAAAAATTGAGATCACTTCCATCACCAGGTGAGTCATTGGAAATGAACTGGCCTGGAGATAAATGAAGAGTATAAAATTTTGTATTACAAGATTGTTAAAAATGCATTAATATAATGGAATCCAATTCATTGTGGCTGTATTTGTACAATCAGAGTATATGGGATTCCCATAAACAATATTTAATATTATACTGAAACCCCAGAAGAAAGAAGGGGAAAGGAAAAACCCTAATCATTTGCCCTTATTGAATGAATTGCTTTTGGTAAGAAATAGCAAACTTTATCTGATTTTAAAAGACAGTCTGGATTCTTTTTTTTTTTTTGGTACTGGGGATCAAACTCGGGACCTTGGGCTTTTGAGGCAGGGAGCTGAACCACTGAGCTAAATCCCTGGCCCTAACAGTCTGGATTCTTTAGACTGATAGTTTTTTTTTTTTGGTACCAGGGATCAAACTTGGGTCCTTGCACTTGCGAGGCAGGCAGTGCAACCACAGAGCTAAATCCTGGACCCTAGATTGATAGTTTTATTTTAATTCAAATCAGGTCTTTTTCAAGTATAAAGAGCAGATAAATAATGAACCATCTTTAAGCCTCAAGCAACTTCTCAACATTTTTTGTTTGTTTGTATTTTTGAGACAGGGTCTGGCTCTGCAGTTCAGGCTGGCCTTTAACTGACTATGGAGCCCAGGTTGGCCTCGAACTCACGGCGGTCCTTCTGCCTCAAGTCTCCTGTCAACATTTTTACCTTTTGTAGACTAACAAAGACCATGACAAACTCTCAGCCAATTGGCAAGGTGGTTCATTAGAAGCTGGAAGCACCCTGATTTAAATGATCAGTTTTGAAACAGTCAAGATGGGAGAGAGAGAGAGAGAGAGAACCAGGAGCAGTAATTGTAGGTTACTATGTTCCAGGTGAGATGGGTCATGTTGAGTGTCTGTCTTGCCAAAGGAGCTAAAATTACAAGACAGCTGATTTTAAAACACCCTTTCAAGTTTATTCTCTTTAAAAGTATACAAATCTAAATGCTTTCATATATGTTATTTCAAATCTAGAAATAAGAGGTCTTATAGCTTTTTAATGATGAAAATGAATTTAAAAAACCTTAAATACTGTTTTCTGACATGTTCATGAGTATGAAATTTATAGTGTCATCCTCTAATAGATTTGTGTGCTGTTTTAAAATTGCAGAAATTGATCCAATTTATTCATTGTCAGTACCTAGGCTATTTTCCTCATCTATGGTATTGTGCTTCAGAATATTTCATATTGTAAATATTTATGATAAATGAAGTAGACACTGCAAGGAAGCATCTTTACTTTGTCAGTTCAAAACTATCCTTTGGGGGAATAAAATGAGATGAAATAAAACTAAGTAAGACATAAGGGAATTTAATATAAATATATTAACTATATGTAGAAATATATTTTAAGAAGCATGAACCAAATCTCTTAGACAGCTTTACGTGTAATAGAAATCTATTTTGGTGTGTTACCCTAAGCATTGCATTAAAATAATAATAGTTTGTTAGCATTATTTTGTAGCTGTAAAAACCGTTTTCAGTAGTACCAGCTAAATCACTTGCTCTATTACACTTCCATTTATGAACTCCAAGGGCAAATCATTATTGCACAAGCAATACTTTCCAAACCATTTTCTTCCACAGTCACCTTTAAGTGAGTGAGAATAGTCAATAATTTTATCGTCATATATGTTAAAGCACATTAACAATTTATAATGTAAAGAGCTATATCTAATGCAATTTCATCAAAATGACACTCAGATCAAATTAACCGAATTAACCAACCATGAACGTAAGAACCAAGCATTAATCCAATTTATTTAAATTATAGCATTGGATAACAAATCATTTCCTTTTCAAAGAGTGTTTCAATTCACGTGGAGTGGGAAGCTTGGCTGCCCTTTGTGATTCAGAGGAAGAGTGTCAGTGCAGTCCTTCTAGAGATGGTAAGAAGAGGGGGCACGTGGGGTCCTGGACTTCCGTACCCAGAAGACTTTTAACATGTTTTGTTGTCTTTGTTGAATCTGATCTATGTTTTTTTCCTTTCTTTTATTTCTTCTTCTTCTCCTTCTTCCTCCTCCTCCTCCTCTTCCTCTTCTTCTTCTTTTTTTGGCGGTACTGGGGATTGAACCCAGGGTCTTTGCACTGAGCTACATCCCCCAGCCCTTTTTATTTACTTAAATTTTTTTTTTTCTGAGACAGGTCTTACTGGCTTTGAACTTGGGACTCTCCTACCTCAACTTCTCAAGTGCTGGGAATACTGCATTGTGGCACCACAGCCTGCTGAATCTGACCTATGATTTTCTGTTCTTTTTTTGGTACTGGGGATCAAACTTGGGCCCTTGCGCTTGCGAGGCAGGTGGCAGAACCACTGAGCTAAATCCCCGGCCATGACCTATGATTTTCTTTAGGCAGAGAAAAGCAGCAATCACTGCTGTAGAGTTTGCTTCTTCATTATTAGCCTTGTTATTTTTAATATAAATATGTCTGGTCACCTAGGGTATGAGTTGGATGAGAAATGGACAATAATTTTATTTTCTTTGAATCTGAGTTAGTAATGTGTCTAAGAAGAAAGTCAAGCAGAAAATTAAGCAGCTTGTCTTCCTGAATCCATTTATGCATAGAAAACAAAACAAAAAGACAAAATCCATCGTGGGTCCAGCCTGGTCTTTTCTTGTTGTTTTGCTCTTTGAAGCTGACAAACAGGAACTGTGGGCCGGCTCTGCTTCGTCCTCACAGTCAGAGCGTCTTCATGGAGAAGCACAGTGCTGTGTGCCAGCAGCAGCCTCCTGGCTTCCCTTGACTGGGGCTGGGCCAAGCTGGCTTCTCTTCGAGATGAGGAGTTGGGTGAGGTCGAGAATGCTGGGCTGGGTGAGGGAACCATGCCAGACAACAGGTGCTGCCTGATGTGCCAGGGGCTCCCAGTGGCATGGGTGTCCCCTGGCAAATGAGCACACAGGTGGGCAGGTGTCTGCCCTCCATCCCCCAACAACAGTCAGCCACAAGGAGGGGCAGCTGCTCTGGAGCCCTCTCTTTCCAGCCCTTGCCCTGCCTGGGTCTCTCTAACCTGTTTTCCCTACTTTAGTCCTCAGGCCTGATTGCACCGTGGGGACAAGTGGCTGGGGGCTTCCGTCCTAGTTGTCGTGCTCTGTGCTGTGGACAGGCAGTGTCACTCAGTGGTTATGCATGTGTGGGACCCATAGTGGCACCTATAAGTGCCACACTCAACACAGCCCGCTAAACCTCAAAGAGGACATAATGGTGGGATGAGGCGGGCAGCCAGCTCTGCACTGACCATCTGTGTGGCCTGTAGGCAAATCAGTAGATTTTTTGCAGCTCTTCTTTGCTTGAACAAAGTTTATGGGGGCTCTAATACATAACACAGATGGGAGCAGAGCTGTCCTGGTTGGAGCGGAGGTGTGTGGGACCCTGGATGGCTTGTACCTCTCCCCTCACCTGAGAACATCACACCTGCTGACCTGCAGGTCTTCTCCAGTTGAAAAGATGGTGCTGTTGTGTGAGAACGCTCACTGCCTGGCCCCTTCTGACCCAGACATGTTACTTACATTCACAGTGACGCCCAACCAGGGAAGAGTAAGTCATACCCAGGCATCTTTCCTTAGAAGTCACTATGTCATTGTCCATGATCATCACAAAAGAGAAAACCTGGACCTGAAAAATCTTGCTTCTGGGACTGCCTGGTCTCCACCCTAAGACCACGATCTATGCTGTTGACTACAGAACAGCTCAGGGAAAAGTGCAGTTTATCAGTAGAGGGACACTTAAGTGGATTACTATTTCCCTGAAATCCTGCAAGGCTGATCAGTTTGGAAGTTTACCGCTCTGATGGGGAGCCCGTGAATTACTGCCTGACCTGAAAGTTTATCTTGTACACAGTATAAGTTACTGGGATTTACCTCTCTGTTCTCCACCACCACTATTTAATTTTAATCTGTCATTGAGTATCAGCAATGGGCTCAAGACATGAGCTGCAGAATTCTGTACCCAAACCATTTGGAGCTTCAGCCCAGCAAACTCAGGGTCTGGGATCCAGGAAGAGTCTGATTTTATCTTATATCTTTGTCACACTGTCATGGAAACACCCCAAATTTAGGCATCTAAACTATATCATTAGGGCTGCTTCACATATTCAGAAAAAAACCCCAAATTTCTGGTCAGACTACGAATTGTCATTTAGGGTTAAAAATCACAGTCATTGTCGCTAACTCTTCTGCCATCGCTGAATCAGCTGGAGGGACTCCCTAGGCTGGTGGCGAATGTGTATTTCCACACACATTTCTGTCAGAGCACGAAAATTCTGACTTGAATTACTTACTCCTTTCCAGGTCCAAATTTGCCATGCCAGTCAAATAAATCGGGCAAAGTATGATGGACGGTGAGATGGATAAATGAACAATAAGGGCTTCACAGACACCACCAAATTCATCTTATTTAATACTTAGTGACAAGACAGTTTAAAATATGTGTTACGTGACTCAATCTGTACTCTGTGTCTTTCATTTGTTGGGAAAACAGTGACGCAAATAAGGAATTTTTAAAATAAAAATTTATATACACTTCATAATTTTAATATTTAAATGAACACAGCCTGAGAATCACAGGAATGCAAGTAGTTCCTGGTCCTTACTATGTGCACACAGGGCTGTGGAGTGAAGCTGTCAATGTTGGCATCCCTTACAGGGGGACTCTGGGCACATTCTTAACCTCTTTTTTGTTTCTGAAAGATGGGTTTAATAGTGCCTACCTTTGGGGCTGTTTTCAGAACTAAATGAGTTAATATGTATAAAGAGTACTTACCTGGCTGGTAGTAAACATTTAGCTAATAAACATTAACTATTATGATTTATTTCTTTAAAAGGAACCATTATAGAAAACTACTTTTGCAGAATGCAGTCTTCTGTTTTCTTTTCTTTCCTTTTGTGGTACTGAGGATTGAACTCAGGGCCTCTGCATTGAGCTACATCCCTGGCCGCTTTTTTTATTTTGAGACTGTGTCCCGCTAAGTCACTATGTAGCCCAGGCAGGGCTCAAAGCCACAACAATCCTCCTGCCTCAGCCTCCCAGAGCGCTGGAATCACAGGTGTGCCACCACCACACTCAGCTCTTCTTTCCTAAAGCATACTCCTGTCTATTTGTTCCTCCATTTCAAAGGCAGCTACTACAATATTATAGCTCTTGGAACTTTGTGTATGATAACACAAGGCTTAAAATTCAGCAACACCCTCTGATTTTCCTCATGTATCTCAGGAGCTGGTGTTAAAGGGCTGGAAATGAAATTTCAACCCTAGGGAAATCCTGAGAGCCACAGTATCTACACCTACATGACGGGAAATGCTTTCCTTTTCCTGAAGGCTGGGCGCTTGTGAGCCCCTCCTAGTCTAATCCCGAGGCCTCCAAATCCATCTGCTGGGGAACCACAATTGTTGCAGTGCTGGACTCTGGGACTTTACTAAATCGTAATCTAAGACGGGGAGGGACTGTCCTTCCTTCCTACTTCCAGCCACAGCGACAGGTGCGCTTTGGGTGGCCAGAGGGCATGGGATGACTTGTGTGTACACACAGTCAGAGTGAGGCCACACCTACAACCCCGCCCCCATTCCGGAACCCTCATCTGGGGCTGCTTTTCCTACACTCTGTTCCTTGCTTTATCCCTCAAGGAACCCAGTAGAGCATCAGCCACACAGCCGACGTTCAGTACAAGTGAATATTCCATAAGACGCTCAGGCAGGAGGATCGCTGTGAGTTTGAGTCCAGCCTGGGCAACTTAGCAAGTCCTCTTCTCAAAATGAAATAAAAAAGGGATGGGGATGACTCAGGTTCAATCCCTACTACTGCAAACAAACACCCCCCCCCCCCCCGTGCCATTATTAGAGTTCATCTCCTCTCTTATGGGCTTATTCTTTTCTTTATTATAAATATCTCATTTAAGATATTTACTGAATCATAGTGATGAAAGAAACTGAGAGTGTGCCTTTCATTCATCGTTGAACTCAAACCTTGGTAGGCAGGCTGCCATGCTCAGCCGCAGGGGACTCAACACAGTCTCACTGAAGAATGGGGAAGAGGGCACAGTGTCTGCATGAGCTTCCTCTTTCTGCCTTGTTCCCCTCCTACTTCCAAATTCCGCTTCCTCTCTGTGAAGCCTAGCTCAATTCTTCCCTTCCAGTCCTAAATCCTCTTCCTTTAGAGATTGTTGTAGGCCAGGTGCAGGGGCGCAGGCCTATAATCCCCAGGTACTTGGGAAGCAGAGGGAGGAGGATCTCAAGTTCAAGGTCAACCTGGGCAATTTAGTGAGACCCTGTCTCAAAAATTTTTTTTTAAAAAGGGCTGGGGATGTAGCTCAGTGAGAATACCCTAGGTTCCATCTCCAGTATCAGAAAAAAAAGCCCTACAGCACCCCTACTATATGCCATATACACTGATTTGCATGTATTAGCTCACGTGTCCCTTGCTCAGTGCTGGAGTTCTTGCCTAGCATGCCTGAGACCTTGGGCTCAATCCCTTGCACTGCAAAAAACAAAAACAAAAATACCTTCTTGGCAGTTCCTCCAGTTCTTGGCTCTTTTAGTGGATAGCTCGTTTTATACCTTTTTTCTGTCCAATTATGTGGCATTTTTACTTATAGAAACTTTCCTTCCCTCTCTCCCTCCTTTTCTTCCTTCATTTTTTTTTTGGTATGGCACTGGGTATCAAAAGCAGGGCCTCATGCGTGCTAGACAAGTGTTCTACTGCTGAGCTACATCCCCAGTCCTTGTTTATCTTTAGTTTTCAATTTTTATTTTGAGACAAGAGTTTCACTATGTTGTTCAGGCTGTCCTCGAACCTGAGATCCTCCTGACTCAGCTTCTCTGGTAGTTGGACTGCAGGCGCGCACCATTACTCCCAGCTCATTTTGTTTTTATATCAATAGTACAAAACAGTATGTACTGTTTTACACTTTCTCTTTTTTTTAATTAATGTACATCTTGATGATCTCTCTCTATGTACTTGTTTCATTCTTTTTAACGGCTGCCTAATATTCCAGAAGACAGATAAATTTATCAGAGTTTACTTATGGCTATTCCTATTTACGGTTTTTAAAAAAATTTTTTGAACTATAAAAACTCAGCAATGACTTGAGCATGCATGTACTTTTTTCTTTAGGATATATACTAAGAAATGGAATGCTGAGTCATAGAATGTGCACAGTATCCATTTAATAGTGCCAACCTGCCCTTCAAATTGACTGTATTTATGCATCAGTTGGGAGTATAAGAAAGTGTCTGATTTCCTATAAGCATGTCAGCTTCACTTTTCACTTTGTTTTGTCTGCATTCTATTTTTCTCTCCTAGGCTGGGGGTTACAAGTTCAATGAGAAAAGCCCCTGACTTCCTCACATCTGCACTGCTTCCTCCATCCAAAGGTATTTGAAAATCTCAGCTTTGAATGTTTGCTGAATGACCTCTAAGCACACTTTTTTTCCCCCTTATCTTTGTGTAAGATAAGCACTTTTCAAAAGCATTTACCAAGGGCCAGGGATTTAGCTCAGTGGTTCCGGACCTGAGTTCGATCCCTGTACCAAAAAAAAAAAAAAAAAAAAAAATCAAAAGCATTTACCAAGATTGCATCTAACTCTGAGGTTATTTCTTAAGAATGAAAAACATTCCTGAGAAAGTTGGTTGAACTTTTGCACATCCCTTCCCTGAACAAGTTACAGATATCTTTCTTTTAAAGTCGCCTACAACAGAATTCACCTCCTGCTTTGCTGGCAGGAGGCAGAAAAAACAGAAGTGGTTGTGTCAGACAATAGCTGGCAGGGTGTCCCACCTGCTGGGGAACAGCCAGCCAAAGGCGCCTCACAAACCCCAGGAAGCAGACAAGATGGAATGGCAGGGAGGGACTGCAGGTGGGAGCAGGGTCAGAGTCTTTGGGACATTCTGGATCCAGGGATAAATTCTTCATAGAGTTTTGTTTGTTGATTTTTTTTTTTTTTTGGCACCAGGGATCAAACTCAGGACCTTGTGCTTTCGAGGTAGGTGGCAGCACCACTGAGCTAAAACCCCAGCCCCTACTTCATAAGAGTTTTGAAATAGCAGAAATCATCAATATCTAAAGCTTGACAATGAATGGATCCAGCGAGGCAGAACTGTGCTGAGGTAGGGAAACCAGAGGTGAGCAAAACTAGATATATTTTAAGAGGAAATTTGGATACAAGTAAAGAGCAGTTTCCAAGATGTGAAGTACGCGATTCGAGAGAAATTTTTCCACTGGGCAATCCCTGTATTTATTTATATGATAATCTTGGGCTAAAAGAATTCTAAAAGTCACCGGCATGGTACCAAATGCTGGATCCCTGAACAGTTAGTTTAAATATAAGAAGAGTTTGCTAGAGGAGTAAGAGACAACTTTCAGTTAAATATGAACAGACAGAATTATGTGTGGCTTAGCTTGTGTTTCAAGACAATATAAATGAAGTCATTCTTGGACTTAATAAGGTTTTCTTTTTCTTTCACCTAGTGAACCGTTTCAGCAGCAACTGTCGGCCCAGGGAGGGTGCAATTGTATTTGGGGACTGTTTGCCACGGTGGACTGAGAGCCCCTGGGGCTCCTGGGGTCCGTGGGCCCCCGTCTTGAATTCCCCACGCTGGAGAAGGCTGGCCTCGCAGACCAGTACCCTGTGCCATAGGAACTGGCCCACAATCAGGATGAGGAGCCTGGTGCGCACTGCACCCCTTAAACATGCAGGGAGTTGTGCTTTGGTTTCTCAGCCCATTTCTCCACTTTGATTCCCTCATCCACCACGAGGCTGTTGCTAAAAAGCCCCAGCAATGACCAGTCTTCAGGGTCAACCTGGGAACAATCAATCAGCGATGCGAAACTCTTGGAAAGCGAGGCTCATTTGGCTCTTGGGGGACCAATGCCCCTTTAGCCATTGTTGTGTGGAACAAAGAGGGCAGCGGCTGAGGGCGCCCCCACGAGGAAAGGCAGAGAAGGACACCCGCGGGCGCGATATGCCATGCTGGCCGGGCGCGGAGTGGGGTGCGCCAGGACCGCCGGCTGGGAGCGGGGGGCGGCAGAGCAGATCCCCACCCGCCGGGCCCCGTAGCCCTTCTCTGCGCCGCAGCCACTTTACTACTTTTATTCCCCATTCTTCTGTTATTATTATTTATTATTTTCCCGCGCAAAGCGCGACGCTGGGACTGCCCGGGCGAGCCGCGGAGGGGCCGCCATTTCCCGGGGAAAGCGCGGCGCGCGTCGGCACCGGGCGCCCCGGAAAGGGAACCGGAGGGAGTGCCCGGCCCTGCGCCCGCCCGTCCGCGTCGGCCCGGCCCGGGGCGCACGCCCGCCCGCCGCAGCCCCCGGCCCTCGCCCGCCCGCGCCGCCGCCTGGCCCCGGCCCGACCTTCCCCGGCGCCGCCTGCGCCCAGCCCGCGGTCCTCGCCTCGGCGCCCCTCCATTGTCAGCCTGCGGCGCCCGGGCACCTCCGAGGCCCCCGCGGCCCGGCTGGGCGCCCTCGGCCCTGGCGCAGCCCCCCGCCCAGTGCCCCTCGGCGCCTCCTTCCTCTTCCGCGCCCCGAAGTCCGCATCCCCTGGAGCCCCCGCTCCTCGCGTCCCGCCGCCCGGGCCCGCCGCTGACCCTGCATCCTTCCTTCCTCCTCCCTCACTGCCCACGAAGCCCCGGCCCCTCGCCGGCCGCAGGAATTTTACCGCTCCTTTAGCAACCCTCCCCCTTTATTTCCCGAAGAGGCAAGTTGGGCAGATTTATTATTATCCTTATTATTATTTGCAGAGATGGGTCGGCTATCGGGGTGCGCCCGCGGGGGCGAGGGGGAGAGGCAGGGGTGGGTCTCTCCGGCCCGTGCACTGCCCTGGCAGCGCGTTTTGTTTCCAGACCCCGGAGCCCCTAAACAATAATGCCATCGCCATGGCGGGCTCACCTGGTGCTGCGCCGCCTGCTCCGCGCGCCCGGTGCCCTCTGCGCGCCCCTCCCCGGGCGCAGGTTCGGCCCGCGCGGCGCCGGTGCAGGGCAGGACTCTTTGCCTTTCTTTGGGTTTTATCTGTGCGTGTCAATGGCGGCAAGCGGCAGTTCTCCGGGCCGCGGATAGTAGCGGGGGGAGGAGGAGGAGGGAGAAGGGATTGCTCCTTCTCCACATAACCACCTCTAGGAGGAGTCGCTCAGCCTCATCCCCTGCCAGCCCAGGCTCCACGACCGGTCTGGGGCTTTCGATGGGGCTTGATGAGCTATTGTCCTTCAGGAGCATTAAAGATGAAACCGCTCTGCTTCCGTGTAGCTGGCGGATCTGCTGGAGGCGCCCAGGGCCTCCTGCTGAGATGAGGTTTTCCCCAGAGTCTGGACCGAGGCACCATGGTCACTACCCAGAGTCTCCTGTTGGCCAGATCTACCTTTGGTGGGAGAAGGAGACGTGGGTGGTCGTGTGGCTCTCACAGTTCTGGGAGAGCCTCAGAAGGTGAACGCGAACAATTCTCGCATGTCCTGAAATAATAAGACACATTAGTGTTCGTGGCCACCACTGGGAAGAGAGCCTACGGCGGCCACAGCCATGAGAACTGAAAATTTGTATCCATGCCTGTCCTCTCTTCTAAGAATTAAGACAAATTCAGAATCTGTTGTGTATCCCCTGGAATAGGAGATGTATATTTTGGTGTCCAAAACTGGGTACATGGGCATGATTTTTAATTGGGCTGCTTGCATTAGGTTCATCTGTAATATCCCAATGGGGATAGAGCTTACTATGAGGCTATTGTCTTTGGGACCAATTTTTATTCGTTTCCGGAAAACGCATTTGTGTGGGGGTGTGGTAGACAATATCAGGTGTGACAGTGGGGAGTAGGAGCTGCTTGTTTCCGTTGGAAGCCAGCACTCGCCTTTGTATTGTGAGATGTGGCCCAGGGCTCATGGCTGGAAGGCCAGTCACACCGTTTTCTTCATGTCACTGGGAAATGCTAACTTGTAATAGAACATCCATATTTCCTTTCATTTCTCCTTGATGAATTCAAGGATTCCAAGAGGCAATGGTTCGATCTCTTCAAGGAAGAGATCTGGATGAAAACAAAATTCTTCAGCATTGGCCAAATGGATGCTTTTCTGAGCCATTACTGTTTGACAATATTGTGTATATTTGCTGCTATGACCTTGTAACTGTGTAGGCAATGGGAGAGTTTGGGGTGACTGAAAGCCTGATTACTTGAGTGTGGAGAACCTATTGCCAATGACCCTTGCTATTGCTGGCATTTATAGATAGCACTTTAAATTTAAAACGTGCATTTTAAACAAGTGTTTTTGCTGAGAAATCAGCTGCCTTCCTCTCTTGATTTTCCCCTAAATCTTGCATATATCTTACAGATG
The DNA here is from genome assembly GCF_000247695.1 of Heterocephalus glaber. Next base: position 4,226,614 of record NW_004624754.1, on the reverse strand, counting down.
TAAATAAACCTTTTTAAAAATTCCATATGACTTCTCAAACTCTCCCGGACCTCATAGTCTCAGGTGATCAGGACTTCCTTCCCTTGCCTTCCTAAGCCTTTCGTGTTGTGTACGACTTCACTGTTATTTGTCTTGGGAGGTACTGCCAGGTCAGAAATCCAGGCAGGATAGTCTTCTTTGCCTGAGACATGTATTTAAAGGATTTTGAGTGATCTCTTGTGGCATCTCTGAATAGTGTCTTTTCTCATTCCCAGAGGAAGTGCCTGTGCTCCTTATTTCTTCACCAGAAATAAAAGTTCAAACCAACATTCAAGAAATTTCCAGAGCCCTCCCTCTAGGAGTGCTGGAAAAATAGTCCTATTTTGTCCTCCAGTCAGGCAGGCTGACTGAAATATAGTTGAATAACTCATCAGCATATATTAGATTTACACGCTCCCTATCATTTTTCAATTAAAATGGTATATGTGAATTTTATGAAACTGATTTTATCCAAGCATTTGGTGATGTGCTATCCTGAGGAAGGCTGTGTCTAAGAAATTTGTTAGTCAGGATTCTCCCAAATAATCCTAGGCGGTTTCTTCAAATACAGATGTTCCGCACACTTACAATGGGGTTATCTCCCACAGACCCGTTGTAAGTTGAAAATATTGTACAACTAATAGGCAGATGCTCCTAACCCCCTGAACGTCTTGCTTAGCAACACAGTCCACTGTAAAGTATTGATTGTTCCCTGTCGTGATCACCTGGCTGTCTGGGAGCTGTGGCTCACTGCAAGAGAGAATCACACTCCGTATCACTAAGGTCAATACCCAAATTCCAAGAACAGTTTCTATCAAATTCTTACTGCTTTTGCACCATTGTGAAGTTGAAAGATTGTAAGTTGCACTATTGTAAGTTAGGGACCATGTGTAGATGGTGCAGTCACAGCTCTGAGAATCCAGGGGGAGATCGTCCTCCTAGTGCCCTGGTTCTTAGAACAGAAGAACCACAGAGGCCACCTGGTCCAAGCCCTTTGTGCTATAGGAGGAAATCTGGTACACAGGTGGGTGCTGTGACTCGGTGAGGTAGCGCAGATAATCAGTGGTGGAGTTTCCAGGGTATTTCCAGACCCAACCAAAGCAGTGTCCAGCAGCTCCAAGCTTTTCAGGATGTATAAGGGACAAATGTGCATCTTAATATGCAGATGAAAGCCAGGCATGGTGGTGCATGCCTGTAAGCCCAGCACTTGGGAGGCTGAGGCAGGAGGATTGCCATGAGTTTGAGGCCAGCCCGGGCTACATAGTGAGTTCAAGGCCAGCCTGAACTACATAGTAAAACCCTGTCTCAAAAAAGCCCCCAATATGCAGATCAAGTCAAATGATGTATGTTTAATACTGAACATTTGACACATAAAAATCTGAACACTAAGGTAATATTTTATAATTAAGATGCATTAAAAATAGTCAACATGAGGGCCGGGGATTTAGCTCAGTGGTTTCACCACCTGCTGTGCAAGGGCAAGGACCCGAGTTCGATGCCCGGTACCAAAAAAAAAAAAAAGTCAACATGATTATAAGGTCATCAGTAGTCTGGAGTTCTGCAGCGACCTCTAGCTAGGAAACCTCTGACAAGTCAGGTAATAAATGATGATAATAAGAGGTCACACTTAGTAAATGCTTACTATGTGGACTGCACTGAACACTTCACCCTTCCTAACTTGTTTAATCCTTATAACACTTTTATGCTGTAAACAATATTTCTCTTTTTTTGTAATTATAGAAACTGAGTCAGAGTGCAGGTGAGAAACTTGCCCACAGATAGAGACTTAGGAAGCAGCAGGTTCATGCTTTTATCCACTGCCTTAATGTGATGATAGGGAAGTGCATTTGTTATAAACAAAGCCATTTTGTACTTGGTCATAAGATAGGAAGCCTCTTGGACCCCTCTCAATACCTACACTTAAGGAGTCAGCAAACAGCCTAATTACAAGAGGCTTGGTTGATTACAACTGCATTGAAAACATTTTCTTAACCCTTGACCTGTATGTGTGGATAATATGATGAATACATGTATTGATTCTGAGTTGGCTCCATTAGCGACAGGGATGTCTAGTAAAATTTTATTGAGATACAGGATGAATTGCCTCTCCATTCGCAGACAGGAATGTAGCACAGCATATCTATGAAAAAAAAAAAGGATCAAATGGGTAACCGTACAACCACATTCATATCCTATTGGGTCTGCTAGTAATTGATTCAAAAAATCACCTATTTAAAAATAGCTTTATTGATTTTCTTTTGCTCTCCCCTGACCTTTTTTCTTTCTTGTGATGTTGTCAATTCAGTGGACTTTTATTTTCCCTGATTAGTTCTAACCCAGTGCTTAGTGCATACTATAATTTGTGATCATTTTACCCTTCTAGGATCTTGGTAACAGCCATTGATTTCCTAACGTTGCCTCTTCCAGAAGAACTACATGCATATAT
>NW_004624754.1:4195009-4220910 GCF_000247695.1 Heterocephalus glaber | reverse complement strand
GGCTCACCTTCTCTGCCCTAGGAGCTTGGGATGGCAGCAGGGGAGCTTCCTTCCGGGTGCTGGGATCAGCTCAGCTTCTCTGCCCTAGGAGCTTGGGATGGTGGTGGGGGAGCTTCCTTCTGGGTGCTGGGACTGGCTCAGCTTCTCTGCCCTTCTCTGGCCTAGGAGCATGGGATGGCGGCATGGGAGCTTCTTTCCAGGTGCTGGGACCAGCTCGCCTTCTCTGCCCTAGGAGCTTGGGATGGTGGTGGGGGAGCTTCCTTCCAGGTGCTCTAGATGTATATTTATATTTGGGAAATGTAAGTATAAATGTGTAAGATTTGTTTATCCAGGTTAATTTTGTTTGAGAGTTTCTGGTCTCCTTTGAAGTAACCCAAGATTCCTTGGGAGTATGATAAAAACAAATGGACATCGCTGGTTTAAGCTCTTCTTTGAATGTAATTAGGCAACATGGGATATTGTATTTATTCCATCAAGGCACCAACTGTCATAACTCTAAATAGCAACTTGGGGGTCTAAGGTTATGAATGCAACCAAAAAGCTAAACAATATCTCATCATTTTAAAGAGTAAGTACAACTTCTGAAAGTACCTTAAAGTTGAAAAATACTAGGCAATTGATTTGATTTAAAATGTTTTTTTTTAAAGCTAGAAAAGTGCAAAATCTTTCATTTTACTGGTTTTTTTTTTTTAGTACCGAGGATCAAACTCCGGTCCTTGCGCTTGCGCAGCAGGCCGCGAAACCACTGAGCTAAATCCCCGGCCCAATGTTACTGTATTTTTAATAGTGAACATGATTAATGTTGAAATTATTGCCTTGGCCAGAACTGATGGCTTTAAAATCATAATCATTTATGGAGAAGGATATGTCCTTAAAGAAAGGACACATCAGCAAACATTATGCCAACAAAGCTCGTTCTTAGCATCTATGGCTGAAATGAATGACTTGGTTTCCCAATAAAAGAAACAGTTTACTAGTCCTGGATCTGAGAAACAGTAACAAATCTGTCCTTTTGGATACCAAGTTTTGAATTTTGGTTCTGGGAAGAAAATTTGCACGGGTGAGTATGTGTGTGTATAGATACGTACTTACGTATAAATCCTTCTGTGTGTGAATACATAAATATGTGGTGTGTTTGTTACTTGTGTATAGTTGTAAGATAGGTAGTGACTGAGATTGTGGTAGGCTCAAAGTTAAGGTTGCTCTGGACTTTAAAGGAATCTTCTAAATGTTTAGCATTTAACTGATGAACTGTATTGTATAGGAAAATGAAACATTTCAGGTCTTTAAGACAAATACACTGTCAGTTTCAATTATGCAAAATTTTGGTTAGGAAAATAAGGCACATGGAGTCATTAAGTTTAATGGAAACAGAACCCAGGGCTAAGGCGAGCGTGCCAGTTGGTGGCTTGCTCTGCTCACTGATGCTGTCTGGGAGATCATCCTGTTACCTCCAGGCAGACCTCTTTGTGACAGTTGTAATGGGAAGTGGCAGCAAGCATCTAGAGAATTTGGACTTCAGCATCTGTGCTGGCAGATCTGTGCAATGTGACCTCACACCTGAGAAAAATTGCTTTTTTCCAGTTTAGGACAATTCTAAAGAATAGGTACATTGATTTTCCAAGTCCACAAATGCGGAATACCATAGTAAAACTATAATTTATTTATACAAATGGTGTGTTTTTACAAAGGCCATCTGTCAGTTGACTCTCTGATCTAAAACAAATCTGTTTGTTCCCCCAGAAGAAATAACATGTTTGTTGAAAAAGGATTTATGGACGCCAGGCTGCCCAATCCACCAGCCATTGGTATTACAGTAACTATTTATGATATATTTACTTCTAAGGGAGCATTGTGAGTGGAAACTATTACTTGTAAAGTATGGTAATTAATTTTTCATTACCTCAAAGCCAAGAAATGGAGCCCAGTTGCATCTATTAAGATTGTTGCATGAGAAACATGTTCTCTTCTAGAAAACAATTCAAATAAAAGCATTTATTGAGCTACAGCCACATCATAGCTTATTGCCTGATCAAGTGGGGATAGAACCATGGGCTTGATCACAAGCCCTTGGTTATTTTCCAGAGGACAAGAGGGCAAACCATTCTTGGATCCCTGGCTACTTGATCTCTAGATGCTATTGATGGTCCTTATTGGAAATTAGATCTTGCTAATAATACTGGAAGAAAAGAGGATGCTAGGTCGAGCAAAACAGAAATAGAAGAGAAGAGAGAAGGCTCTGCCCTATCTCCACCTTCCCTGCTGCCCACACACAAAGTAGGCTCTACAGTGAATATTTATTTACTTATTCCTGAATTTGTGCCCTCTTTATTGAGGAATAACTGACAAATAAAATTTTACATGTTTAAGGTGCACAATGTAATACTTTGATATCACATATAGTTGATATATGTGAATGAAGTGATTACCTGTCAAGTTAATTAAAACACCCATCGCCTCACATAGTTGTCTTTTTCTTTGGTGTGTGTGTATGTGGAGGTCATTTCAGATTCATCCTCCTAGCAGATTTTGAGTACACAATATAGCATTGTTAACTATCACCATCATGCTGCACATTAGATTCCTCAGAACTTGTTCATTGTGTAACCGAAAGTTTGTACTCTCTGACCAACATTTCCTGTTTCCTCCAACTCCCGACCTCTTGGTACCATTTTACTCTGTTTCTATGAGTTTTTTTAGACTTTACATGTGAGCGAGATCATATAGTATTTGTCTTTTTCTGACTTATTTCATTTAGCATAATGCCCTCAAGGATTATCCATGTTGTCAAAAATTGCAGGATTTTCTTCTCTTTTATGGCTGAATAATAATCTATTGTAAATACACACCCCTCTCCTTTACACATTTATCCATCAACAGATGCTTAGGTGTCTTGGCTCTTATGAATTGTGCTGCAATGAACATGGATGTGCAGATTAGTTTTTAGCTGCTTATTTTGTTTCCTTCAGGCATATACCCAGAAGTAGAATTGCTGGATCATATGGAAGTTCTATTTTAATTTTTTGAGAGACTGTCATACTGATTTTTACAATGGCTATACCAGTTTACATTGTACCATGAACAAGGGTTCTCTTTTCCCTACACCCTCACCAACACTTATTTCTGGTCTCTTTGATACTAGCCATCCTAACAGCAGCGAAGTGATAGCTTGTGGTTTTCATTTGCATTTCTCTGATAATTAGTGATGTTGAGCACCTTTTTAATGAATCTGTTGGCCATTTTTATGTCTTCTTTGAAAAAATGTCTATTTAGGTCACTTGCCTATTTTTAAATTGAATTCTTTTATTTATTTATTTTTTGTTCTTGTTTTTGCTATTGAGTTGTGTGAGCCTGACATATCTGGGATAGTATCTTTATCAGACATGTGGTTTGAAAATATTTTCTTCCATTCTGTATGGTGCCTTTTCATTTTGTTGGTTGTTTTCTTGCTGTGCAGAAGCTTTTTAGTTTGCTGTAGTTCCATTTGTTTCATTTTGCTTTTGTTCCTTGTGCTTTTGGTGTCGTATCAAAAAATCATGGCCAAACCCAATGTCAGAGAGCTTTTCTCCCCGGAGGAGGCACCGGAACCACTGAGCTAAATCCCCGGCCCCTCCCGGGAGTTTTAAAGTTTTAGATCTTACATTTAAATCTTTAATCCATTTCAGGTTAATTTTTGTATTGTGTAAGTAGGAGTACAATTTCATTCTTTTGCACATGGATACCCAGTTTTCCCAGCATCGTTTGTTGAAGAGACCATCTTTGCCTCATTGAGTATTCTTGGTGCCTTTGTCAAAAATCAGTTGCCTGTATTGAATATTTATTTATTTTTAAATGAAATACAAGACTTCTTAAGTACATATTCTCTTCAAGAAACTGGGCTGGGTCACAGGAGAGATACAAAAAGGCATGCTGTCTTCTCTCTGAAAGCTTGGAAACTACTTGGAAACCTGGGGTATGGTGGCAGGTGCAGAAGTCACCTTGAAACTACCAATGAAAAGTGGTTAAAAAGAGTCAGTAGTTATTACTGAACTCTCTTCCCTCCCCTCCCCTCCCCTCCCCTCCTCACCCCTCCCTCCCCACCCTTCCCTTTCTTCTTTGTACTGTAGTGCAGATTGAAGCTTGGGCTTTTGCACTGAGCTACAACCTCAGCCCTTATTTCATCTTCTGTTTTGAGATAGGATCTTGTTAAGTTGCTTAGTAGCCCAGCTGGGCTGATGATCCTCCTGCTTCAGGCTCCTAGAGGGCTAGGATTATAGGTGTATACTATCATGCCTGGCTCTAGACCTTTTAAAAATTTTAACTTTTAAAATATTTTCTTTTGGGCCAGGGATTTGGCTCAGTGGTTCTGCCACCTGCCTTTCAAGCACAAGGTCCCAAGTTCCATCCCCAGTACTAAAATAAACCAAACAAACAAACAAACAAATTTTTTTTTTTGAGACAAGGTCTTGCTGTGTAGTTCAGGCTGAACTTGAACTCACTATGTAGCCCAGGCTGACCTCCAACTCTCAGCAATCCTCCTGCCTCAGCCTCCTGAGTGCTGGAATTATAGGCGTGCACCACTATGCGTGGCCTTTAAATTTTTTATTTTGAGATAGAGTCTTGCTGAGTCATTAAGTTCCCCAGGCTAGGGTCAAACTTGCAATTCTTCTTTGGAATCAGTCTTCCAGAATGAATATCTTTCTTAAGTTAATACCAATTTTTTTTTTGTCGTTTTGGGAATTGAACCCAGGGCCTTGCCCAGCATGACTCTACCACTGAGCTGCACCCATAGCCTCTGAAGCATTCTTAAAATAAGCCTGGCCATTCTCTGCCCATCCTCCTTTATTTGCTTTTTATTTTTGTCTTCCAAACACTTCAAGCCATAAACAATACTTGGAAATAGTACAGAAATCAAAAGGTAGACATAATCCAGGGTCCTCTCCATGTATTCCACAGGTAGCCAGTTGTCCTTTACAAGGAACCGAAGTTCTTGGTTTCTTCTGTGTCCTTCCGACCATGTAGTTTTCTCCCAGGCTTCCCTTGGACACAGAGGTCTTCTGAGTTCTCCGAAGGGTTCTGGGGGACTCTGAATATTCAACCTCCCAGGAGCCAATTCTGAGATGGCATAGTCACCTTCCCTCTGTGACGTCTCCAGCAGAAGAGTGGATGAGAGCTCAGAGTGAGGCTTGGTGAAGACACTGATCTCCTGCCTGGGCTGTACAGTGAAAGATCCCTATGTCCAGATGTAGGGAAATCCCCCATAGTGGAAGTGGAAATTCACATGAGGGGCAGCCCAGGAACACAGCTGACACTGAAATCCCTTTTGAGTACATCTTGTCTCTCAACCTTACAGCTCTGTGGATAGTAGGACTGGCCCTTTCCTCCTGATTCCATCCTGAAGATGACCAGATACCACTCTACTTCATTTCCCAAGCAATGGTACCAGAGACAGAGAGGGCACTGCCCAGGACCCCCATTCTGTGGACAGATCTCTCAAGATGGCTGGACTGAGCCTGCTGGCCCTCCTGCCCTGCACAGTGCCTTCACCATCCACAGCGTGCTTCCTCTCAGGTGGAGCCATCCCCCCAACACACAAGCAGTCTGACATCCACAAGCAATGCAACCCACCAGCTTGCTGTGGTGGGAAGTTGCTTGCATAAGATTTATGCCTGAACATAATTTATCCCCCAAACTCACCACAGATCTCTAGAACACCTCTCAGTGGGGCAAAGGAAGCAGGTAATCAGTCTGGCAGTTGCTGCTCCTGCTCTTCCTCTTATTTGTGTTTTCTTTTCCTCATCTTTCTTTCCTCTTCCTTCTCTACTTCCTATTCCTCCTCTTCCTCTTCTCTCTAGATCTGCCATATATGTGTTTTTTGAACTTCCTTTTTTCATACTCTTGGTAATTTTCACAATTCTTTTTTTTTTTGGTACAGGGATCGAATTCAGGACCTTGCCCTTTCGAGGCAGGCGTGGTGCCACTGAGCTACATCTTGGGCCCTGGTTCTCCAGTTCTTGTACTGGATTATCTGTTTTCCTCTTTCTGGGTGGATTTCCTCATTTTGGTGGTTGTTATGAGTTTGGGTCTGGAATGTCCCCCAGGAGCTCACGTTTTAAAAAGTTGGCTCCAAATTTGGTGCTGTTGGGAAGAGGTGGGACCTAGTGGGAGTCCTTAGGTAATTGGAGGCATGCTCTTGAAAGGGATTATGGGATCCCAGTCTCTTCTTCACTTTTTGTTTTGTGTCCAGGCCATGAGCAAGTGGCTTTGTTCCACCGTACACTCTGCTATGATGTGTTGCCTTGTCACATGCCTAAAAGCAACAAAGCCAGCCAATATAATAGATAGGAACCTCTACAACTGTAAGCCAAAGTAACTTTTTCTCTTTTTAAGTTGATAATCTCAGGTATTTTGTTACCGTCATGGAAAGCTGACTAGCACAGGGGAGTATAATTCTTTCCAGGAATTTCTTGAGAAAGGATTATGAAAGGTAAAATGTTTACATGTCTGAAAATATCTGTATTCTATTATCTTTTTTTTTTTGGTTTTTCATCTGTGACCCTTTCTCATGCTCTTTCTTCACTTGAGGGTATATGTATTTAAATACCTTCACTATTGTTTTAGTGGATTTTGGGAGACAGTGGAAGTAAACATAAATTACAGAGTTGGTTAATTGTTACCCACTTTTCAATATCTTTTTCCTTTATGAGAGTCTTCCAAATCTAGCTGGAGAGCCAGAATAAAGATTGTACTTTCCAGACTCCTTTGAAGCTAGATATGACTGTGTCATTAAGTTCTGGCCAGTTCTGTACCCATTTGTGTGTAACTTTCCAATCATTCTCATCCAGGTAAGCTGCATGTCTTCTCCATCCTGTTGCTTGGAACATAGCCATGGTGGCAAAGCCAACCTCGACTATGCCAAAGAGGATATACCCCAGGAAGGCTGAGCAATAAGGGAGAAGGAATATGGGTCCCTAACATTGTAGAATACCTCATCAATCTTGGCTTTCCAATACTCCTTGTTATGAGGGAGAGATTTACAACTTTGCCTAATTTAAGGGAATATTAGTAGAACTGTGTACTGCCTAATCCATTGTGTGTGTTCAATCTGCTGTGTTTAACTGGAGGAAAATATATTGCATGTCAAATAAAATTTCCTTTTTTTTTTTTTAATATGAGGGAAATAAAAGGCTCAGAAGTGACCAGCAGTGGAGGAAGAACACATCTCTCAGTTGGGTGAATAGATGAACTGTTGGCCCTCTTCCAATTTATTTTATTTTTATCAGCCAGTTTGTGGTAGGAAAAATGAGTTTAGAGAATAAAGACTCAATTTAACTCCCAGATCCTTCATTGTTTGACCTTGGGCAAGTAATAGAATCTCTTTGAGTGTTAGTTTCTTTACCTCTAAAACGACAACAGTGGTTAATAAGGAGGAGGCAGTATACCCAAATTCTGCTTTCACAATTATTATGTTAAATATTTGCTTTAAAATGAATCTAAAATGAGAACCTTTAAAATGAACATTATTTAATATATAACCTTACATGTATAATATTAATAGCTGCCATTTATTAAACATTTCCCGTGTGTCAGTGACTGTAAATCACTTTAGTCGTAATGCTAATGGTCATAATAATAAGCCCTTACTGCACGCTTACTATTTGTCACATGCTACACTGTGTTGTATGTAGTAACTCTTACACTCCTTATGGCAACCCCTTATATAGCTGCCTTGTTAAGCCCACTAATGGGTAAGGAGAGTGAGGCCTACAAAGGATAAGGAATTTGCCTAAGACCAGGATTTACATCCAAGTGTAGGGTAATTCCAAAGTCTTTGCTGTTGTACTACTTTGATTCTTTATTCCTCTTCACTGTTTCACAAAATGTTTTATTTTTTAACGAAAATTTTGTAACAGGCAGTGCTTCTCCTGGGCTTTCATCCCTCACCCTTCCCTGTCCGCAACCCCCGTGGGGGTTGAAGATGGCATTTGAGCTAAATGTGAAAGGCTGTGTGAGATCTCAGCAGGTGGAGATGGGAGAAGGCAGGACTGGAAGTAGAAGCTGGAAGTGGGTCATTAGGGATGTGAGTGGTGTTCCAGCCTGGTGGGCCATCAGAGGCCTGGAGAGCAGCTTCACAAGAAGATATCTCAAGGTGTTGAGACCCCAGTGTGGAGCTTTGGGCCAAGGGTGAAGGGTTGGTATTTCCCGTGGTAAGCTGTGGGATCTTGGAACTTTTATGGACAGGGAGTGTCCTCTGCCACTGTGCATAGCCATTGGTGGCTTGGGGTGGAGGCCTGGCACAGAGATCAGCCCTTCTCGGCCCCCTGGGGCAGGTGGCCACTGGCACTCACCAACCCAATCACTTTCCTCTTTACACAGTCACATTTTTATTTTCCCTACAGAATAACAGGACATCTTATTGCATCTTCAAAACTCAGCATGTGCATTAACACTAGCCTTCTGAAAGAGAGATAAACAGTAGCCTTTTATCCTTACATTTCAATCATTGAAAGGTACCTGGGTCACTCTCTTCTTTTCTTCTTCCAGCTTTCTCTGAGAGTATCTCTGCCGACAGGGGTTCTCACTTCACAGCCTCAGACAGAACCTGTCTTCTACCTTTGTTATGAGTGTCCCACACTATGTAGCCAGCTAGCAGCCCAGCGGGCCTGGGAGCTTCCACTCTGACAGAGATGCCAAGGTTCTCACCACCTGCCTCTCTGCTCCAGTGATCTCACCATCCTGTCATGTGTGTAGTGTGTATATACACGCCCATGTGCATATACATACATACACTTAGCCCTCTGTCCCTGTGGAGTCAACCACCTGCTGACAGGAAATATTTAGGGGAAAATGTTTTACTGCACATACATAGAAATGGTTTTTTTTCTTGTCATTATTCCCTAAACAGTACAGTGTGGCAATTGACATAGCATTTACATTGTATTGAGTCCGTTATCAATAATCTAGAGATGATTTAGAGTATGAGAGGATGTGCAGGATCTATATGCAAATACCATGCCATTTTATGTAAGGGACCTGGGAATCCTTGGATTTTGTTATATGTTGGGGTTCCTGTACCAATCTTTCACAGATGACTCTGTGCATGTCTGGGTCTGTATGTATACATGAGATGTGATATATCATACATTTCATACAACATTGAAAGCCAGTCTAGACCCCCAAGTGATACAACATAAGAATTTTTTCGGGTTGTGTTTGATGGGGAGGAGTTAATATGGTCCAATTTCTTTATTACACATGCTTATTTTCATGGAAAGATATTTGCTATGATGTGAATGTTGACCCTTCCCCATTCAGATATTGAAACCTAAACCCAGTGCACCTCCTGGGGTCTTCAGGGGGTGATTAGCACATTTTTAAAAGAGGCTGGGGGAGGCTTATCTTCCCTTCCACCATGTAGGTGTATTAAGAAGGCTCATCTAAACTGGGCATAGTGGTACATGCCTGTGATTGCAGCACCGTCGGAGGCTGAGGCAGGAGGATTGCAAGTTTGAGTCCAGCCTTGGGAAGTTGGTGACTTAGCAAGGCCCGGTCCCCCCCCCCCAAATAAAAAGGGCTAAAGTTGTACCATAATGCGAGGGCCCTGGGTTCAACCTCTGTACACTAAAGAAAGAAAAGAAAGAAAGAAACAAACAAAAAAAGAAAAGGCACATACATCTATGAGGAACTACTGAATTGGTTGGCACCTTGCCCTTAGACATCCAAGGCTTCAGAACAATGAGCAGTAAGCTTTTATTATTTATAAATGACTCAGTCTAAGGCATTTTGTTACAACATCCCAAATGGATTAAGATAATCCTCTTCAAAGAGGCATATTAAGTAGATCTACCTAGAATTTTATGGTATATTTGTGGGTCTTAGAAGCTTGACCACTTTTACTGATAAGTTCTCTAATCAGTACAAGGTCACCCCAGCCCTTGGAGTCAGGTTTTTTCATGAGGCCCGTTTTTTTCCCCTAAAATACTCTGTGGCCTCTCTCTCTGGTTGATCCTTTTATCCAGATCATTAGATGAGGGTATTTTCAACTTTTTTTCTATGTTGTGATAAAATCAACTGCTCCCAAACTATATGACAAGAGGGAGGACAACCTTACTGAGAACCAGGGGTGATGCTCACAGTGTAGATCTTTAAGAACTTTCAAAAAGATATCCGTGCAGAGTGGATATGGGAGCTGCTGCTCATTGAGATTAGGAGCCAGTGGCTTGGAACCCTCCAGTACTGAATAGCAAGACCACCTGCTTGACTCCAAAGGGTTATTTCATTCCAAATGCAGCCTCTAGGAATTCTGCTTTCAGTGTGCCCCTGGGGACCCCGGGACATTAAGGATTATTGCTAGTGGTCCACTGTCTAGGAAATGCTTCAGTTCTATATTACACATCTGTGCGCTAGCTTATAGGACTTCATATGTTACTACAAGGTATTGCAGTGATATATATGTCTGCTTTGGTAACCCATATGGTTGTTTGTAATAAAAATTATGCTGGGGACATTATAGCACATAACCCAAAGAAATAAATGTTCACCCATTGGATTTTCTAAAAACAATTTTTTAAAAGAATGAACGGTATATCTTCATGTGTACATGTTTCTATAATCCAAGCAGAATGAGTGTCCAGATAACGTTTAGCTCACCTTTTAAATGTGAATATTCACATTTAGGGTATTTAATACCCTGAAAATGGTTGTGGGTATTTCTGATTCAATTGAATTAATACCTCCCAAGGCTTCTTCTGGAAGTATTTAAAATTTTCTTCTATTTCTCAAAGGTTAAGTAAAATCCTAATTTTTGAGTTCTGCCATCATGAAAGAAATCCTGTGTTATACTTAATAAGAGCACCTGACATGCTAAACTTCTTTTTTGATTGTTTATGTTTTTCTAAATCAACAGTCAAACAAGGTATTCCTTTTCATTTGCAGTGCATGGTAATCCTGCTGATAATCTGCAGGATGTGTAAGCTGTTTTCTTGGGAAATACAAGAGGTTTGCTCTTCTATGTGGCTAATCTTACTTGACTCAACCCCAGTCATTTGCAAACAACAGATGTTCACAGTGTATTTTTTATGTTCCAGCTTGCTCTGTGAGCAATTAATTTTTCTAGTAGGCTGTGTCTTTACCAGGTCCTCAGATTTCTAGTCAAACCTGGTATTTTCCTGGGCTGACTTCTCTTCCCCTGGGATCCCATCTTCTGATGATGTTAAAGGTTTGTGGCAGTCTTCATTTAGGCTTGTGCTTGGTTTTGGGTACAGCTAATGCAAACATAAGGTTTCTGTCAAATGAAATTTAGAGGTGCTCTGTTTTTCTGTCTAGAATACTATAACTCAGTGATCTTCTACAGCATTGTAAATGCAATATCTTAGTCTCCTTGCTTACAAAACAACCACAAAATCCAGTGAACCATGCCAGAGTGTCCCAGTGAAGTCCCAGGGTAGCAGATGGCCAACTCTGGCTTTGGGATTACTGTCCTAACCTCCCAGCTCTCAGCCAAAATTATTATTAATTACAGCAAGACATTCTTTAAAAACATAATTTTAGCTGCCTCTAATTTGGTTGTGTACTTAGATTTTATTTTTGAATTCCTACCATTTACTACATTCTGGCTGTCTGCACGTACCACAGAGCAATTCAGACAGGAATAGGCAGGACTGATGTAATCAGAGCAAAGAAGCAAGATGGTGAAATGAGCCCAAAGATATGAATTTTGTTCCCATAGAACACAGATGCAATTCGTGGATAATGTATCAATACAAAATATTTGCTTTTACTTATTTTTTCTGATTATAAAAGTAAATACTATTTATTGGAAGAATTTTGGAAAAAATAGAAAATTAGGCATCCTTACCTTCAATACCCATAAAGTAACTATTGTTAAGTCTTTGTTTTATATGTCTTTTTTTCTACTCTTGTTCATATAGTTCACAGAAAGGAAATGATTCACTTTTTGATTGCTTTTAAAACTTTTATAAAACTTTTGTACAGAAAACGGGGCACCTGTATGGATTAACATGAGTTATCACCAACATCAAAATAAAGAAATTGTCCTCTGGCAGCCCTACCCAAGGTAACTAGACTTGCAGTCACTCTGTCAACCTCTTTCCTTCTCGTGCGAGTCATCACTAGTCTTGTTTTTATCATGTCTAACATTTTAATATTCTACATAAGTTATAAACCTCATAATGTAGTTATTATTTTTGCTTTAAACTGCCCATTATCTTTTAAAGATTTTTTTAGAAGAGAAAAATGCTTTTCTATTTATCCACATGTTTACATTTTTGGTGCTCTTCATTCTGTTACATAGCTTCAAAATTCTGTCATCATTTTCTTTCTGTCTGAAGGATTTCCTTTAATGTTCCTAAAGCGAAGGTCTACAGCTAATAAATTCTTTCAGGTTTTCTATGCTTGAAAAAAAATTTTTTATTTCACTTTTGTGAAATAAAAATATTTAATATTTGTGATAGGTATAATGTTGTGTACCAATAGCTTTTGTTGTTGGTGGTGTTCAATACTTTAAAAATGTTGCCCCACTGACTTCTGGCTTTCGTTGATTGCACTAAGGAGTCAATCTTTGTTTAAAAATTTTTTGTTATTCTGGCTGACTATAAGATTTATTTTTATTGCTGGTTTTAAGTAGTTTTATTTTGATATACCTTGGTTGACTTTACTTCTCGTTTCTTGTGCCTTGGGTTTATTGAGCTTCTTCAATCTAGGATTTAATACTTTTGATCGCAGTGGAAAATTCTCAGTAATTATTTCTTCCAAAAATTTTTTGCCTCACTCTCTTCCCTTTTTCTCCCCTTTGGGGACTCTGATTACACATTTTTAGGCTGCTGGAGCACATTGCTCATTAAGGTTCTTTTTTCTCAGTCTTCTTTCTCTATGTGTTTCATTTTGGATTTCTATTCCTATGTTTTCAAATTCATTAACCTTTTCTTTTGCAATGTGTACTATGCTGTTCTTCCTACCAAGTTTTTGAAATCTCAAATGTTGTAGTGTACCAAACATATAAAATTTACCAAGCTTATAAACTGTATTATAAAAATTATTTGACACCCTTGTCTACTCATTCTATCATTTGTGTTATTTCTGTATCTCTTCATTTTCAGTCACATTTTACTGCTCCTTTTCATGTCTGGTAATTTTTTTTTTATTGGATCCAGACACAGTGAATTTTGCCATGTGGGATGCTGGATGGTTTGCATTCCTGCAAACATTCTTGATTTTCTTTCTGGGATGCAGTTAAGTTACTTGGAAACCGTTTGATCATCTTGAGGCTTGCTTTTAAGCGAGCTCAGAGTAGCTTTTGTTCTAGGGATGATTTTGTTTCATTACTCAATGCCTCATGAATCATGAGGTTTTCTACTATAGTGGGCGAGACCATGAACTTTTCCTGTTCTGTGTAAGTGCCTAAAAATATTCATGCTGTTCTTTTGGAGTGGTTTGGGCAGTTTCCCTACACACATTGCTGTGAGGACCCAGTGGTGCTTCTGCATCTCCAATGTCATCTCTGTGCACCTCTCTTCTCTCTGGTACCTTGCTCGAGTCACCCGGCTCCTTGAACTCCCAGCTTTGTCTCCTCAACTCCCGAAGGCTGTTGGGTCTTCTCTGAGTTTTGACTTGGACAGGACAGATGCAGCAAACTGGGGCAATTTGAGAACATGCTTCATTTGTTAACCCTCTCTGAGGGGTAAGTCTTTGTGAAGCCCGATATCCAATGTCTGAAAACAGTCTTTCCCTCCTTTACATATTTGGCCTGTATGTTAGTTATTTTGGGCAGGAGGGCAAATCTGGCCCCTGTTACTTCATCAGAAGCAGTGGTCCTCATCCTGAGTTTTATGATGATTGTTTCCTTATATTATTTTGTCATTTCATCACCTAGGAGAACATCTTTAGATACTGCAGGTGGGTCTTGCCTATTCAAAAATTATTATGCATCTTCTAGATCTCTCAATATACAATATCCTTCTTCACCTCTTTCTTTTCCTCTCATTTTATCTATTGAAGAATTATACTCTTTGATGTATAATTACAAACAGTCGTTTTTGCTGTTGCACAAGTGTGGTTTAACACAACATTCCAGTCATTTTTATTTCCAGCACATGGGCAGCTGGATTCAGAGATCTGATTAGATTTGGGTTCAATACCTTTGGCAAGACTACAATGCTATGTGCTCTTTCACTAGGAGGCACAGAATACCCGATTGTCTCTCTTTTTGTGATGTTAGCAGCCATTAATGTTAAATGCCTAAATTTATTAATTCATTGGGGATTACAAAATGATGACATTCTAATTCTTTAATTTCTTCTTCACTATAAAGAGAAACATATCCTCATTACTATTTGATTACGCATGGTACAGTTTATATGAGAAGGGAGAATAAATGCTTCATTTAAGATAATGAATTGGTTTCATATCATCCTCTCAAGATTATCCCTTCATTTTTAAAAAAATAATTTTTAATATGGTCATTAACTCAATGATGGAATTTAATCAGTTGAAATGATCTTTATTGAAGCTCAAATTGTTCCATCTCTGGTTGGTGGAAGCTTCTTCAAATTTTCTCTAGGTCATGTTTAGCCCTTAGGTAGCTTGATAATATCCTCTGTTTTTTGTTTTTTGTCTTTTTTTGGTACTGGGGATCGAACTTGGGTCCTTCTGCTTGCGGGGCAGGCGGCGGAACCACTGAGCTAAATTCCTGGGCCCCTTGATAACTTCCTCTTATCTAGCATGACAGGATGTTCCAGGCCTGCCTACATTTTCTGAACCCAAATAGAAAACAGCAGTTTCTCCCAAGAAGCAAATCTTCATTTTGTTCAAAGGAAAATGGTTATTTCAAGCAATCTGTGTGCTGGGATGATAGATGCTATTAGTTTGCTAGTAGTATTCAGTGGACAGAGTTGAGATTGTGTGTATGTGTACATTTTTTCTTTTAAAATGTTAAATGTCTCATAAGTTCATATTGATACTTCTAATTCCTAACCACAGAGTTATGAAATTCAAACTCTTCTCTGTTCTACATCAAGCCTCTTGTTTGTTAAGGACATAAGACAGAATTAGAATATGCCATAATTAATGCATTTTCTTCATCCTACATTCATACAACATGCTCTCAGAGTAATAATAGTAACATGACCACCACTAATGTTATTATTGAGGGAAGTTAAAGTATGTTTTTACAGGGCTGGGAATGTAACTCAGTGATACAGTATTTGCCTAGGATGCCTGAGATCCTGGCTTCAAACCTCAGTAATGGCAAATCAAAACACACACACACACACACACACACAACCACACACACACATCTTTATACACTGTCTATAGTATAACCCTTTCCTTTAAACCCTCACTTAATAGATTGTATAACTAACTACATGTTTATTACTTACCACCAATCCTTATGCTAAATGTTTCTTGAGTCATTTTGTTGACTGAAGCTGCCTTAATATATTTTTCCAGAAGGGCTCTTGGGACCAATATACCCTATATTTTTTTGCACATTGATAACAGCTTATGCCTTTTATACTTGAATGTTAGTTTTGCTGCCTATGAAATCCTTGGCTTTTATTTTCTTTCTCTGAGTATCTTAACTATGTTCTCTATTTGCTTTTGGAAGAGTATTGGTGTGGAAATGCCTCATAATAATGGAACTGTCTGTCTGTTATTTATTTATTTTTTTGGTACTGGGAATCGAACTTGGGTCGTTGCGCTTGCGCAGCAGGCAGCGAAACCACTGAGCTAAATCCCTGGCCCTGTTATTACTCATAAACTATTTTGCCTCGGTGCTTAAAGGAATTTTTCTTTCTTTCTTTTCTTTCCCTTCTTCTCTCTTTCTTTCTTAAAGCCAAGTAATATTATTAGAATATTTTACAATATGAGCCATTCAGTGTTGCTATTCTTAGGCACATGACATGTTATTTCATTTCTTATTCAAAAATAGTTTTTTGTATTGGGGTCTCATTATGTTGCTCAGATTGGTCCCGAACTCCTGGGCTCAAGCGATTGTCCTGCCTGAGACTCCTGGGTGCTGGGATGTTGTGTTCTTTTAAAATGTAATTTCAGAATCTTTTTTTAAAAATTCAAGAAACTTTTCTTATAATGCAGTTTTTGGTACTTGGTCCATTCTCTTGCTTTAGATTTCTTCTTTCAACATCCTTATTAATCACATATTGAATCTTCTTGCTTATCTTCAATATTTGTTAGTTCCTCTCTAATCATTTTCATCATTTAAAAAATTTCCTTTATAAATAGACTATTTTTAGAGCAATTTCATGTTCACAGTAAAATTGAATGGAAAGCGCAGAGTTCCTGCTTCTTCATTGCTGGTATATAAGAAACCAATTGACTTTTTAGTACTAAGTTTGTATCCTGAAGCCTTGCTGCTGTCTGTTACTCCCATGTTCCAGGAGTTTTTTAGTTTTTTTTTTTTTTGTCATTTCTTTGAGATTCTGAATGGAGACGATCATGCCACTTGTAAACAAAGATGGCTATATTTCTTCCTTCCTAATATTTATACCTTTTCTTTTCTTTTTCTTATCCAGTGCAGTGCAAAGATGCCAGAGACATCGCTGTCTTATCTGCGATCTTAGTGGGAAAGCTTTTAGTTTATACCCACAAAGTACAATGTAAGAAGATTTTTTTTTAGTACCGGGGATCAAACTCTGGACCTTCTGTTTGCGAGGCAGGCAGCAGAACTACTGAGCTAAATCCCCGGCCCTAAGAAGACTTTTTAACAGATGTTCTAAGTTGGTGAAGTTCCCCTCTATTCATAGTTTGCTGAGTTTTTAAATCAGAAGTGGGCATTGGGCTTTGTTAAATGCCTTTTCTGCATCTACTTATGTGGTCATTTTTCTTCTTTAGCCTGTTGATATGATGGATTATATTGTTTTGGAATGTTGAACCAGCCCTGCATGCCTGGAATAAATCTCACTTGATTATGGTATATAATTCTTTTCATATACTGTTAGGTTCAATTTGCTAATATTTTGTTGAAGGTTTTTGTATGAGAGATACTGATGTGTGGTTTTTATTATTTGTTTTTCTTTGTATTTTCTTTGTCTGGTTTTGGGATTGGAGTAATTTTGACCTCATGAGTTAAGAAATATTTCCTCCATTTCTGTCTTCTGGAAGAAATTGTAGAAAATTGGTATAATTTCTTTCTGAAATATTTAATAGAATTCACTAGTGAATGCATAAGTTCCTGGTAGTTTCTACTTTGGCAGATTGTTAATTGTTGATTCAATTTATTTAACAGATCTAGATGTATTCAAATTGTATATTTCTTCTTGTATCAATTTCGTTTTGTCTTTCAGGGACTTGATCCATTTCTTCTAGGTTATCAGATTTGTGGACATGTAATTGTTCATAGAATTTTTTTTATCTTTTTAATGCCCATGAGATCTGTGGTGATGTCTTCTCCTTCATTTCTGATATTAGCAATTTGTGTTTTCTCTCTTTTTCCTTATAGGTTGATCAATTTTATTGATCCTTCAGAGAACCAGCTTTCGGTTTCAATGATGTTTCTCTATTGAGCTCCTATTTTCAGTTTCATTGATATCTGCTCTAATTT
Organism: Heterocephalus glaber; assembly: GCF_000247695.1. The sequence goes on along the minus strand of NW_004624754.1, from coordinate 4,203,353 downwards.
TAATGGTTTCTTATCTTCTCCCTGTGACAGATTTAACTTATTCTAATTTCCTGAGAAAGATGAAAGCTTAGATTATTGCTTTAGATATTTCTTTTCTAATATAAGTATTAACACTACAAATTTTTCTTTAAGCACTGCTTTCACTGTAGCCCAAAATTTTGATAATTGTATTTTCATTTAATCCAAAATATTTAAAAATTTCTCTTGAGATTCTTCTTTGACTCATGTATTACTTAGATGTATGTTATTTAATCTTCATATATGTGTCATCTCCATGTTGTTTGAAAACATATACTGAATTATTTATACTTCTAAAAATTATTTAAGGTGTATTTTATGGCCCAGTGTGTGGCCTAAGTGAAAATCCCATGAGTTTGAGAATAATACATATTCAGTTGGATGGAATATTCTATAGAATTATTTTCAGTTTTTTGATGATGCTGTTGAGTTAAACTGTGTGTTGACTGATCTTCTGCTTGCTGGATCTGTATAGTACTGAGAAAAGGGTCTTTAAATCTTCAGCTACACTAGTGGATTCATCTATTTCTTTTTGAAGTTCTATCATTTTTTGCTTTATATAGTTAGATGGTCTTTTGTTAGGTGCTTACACATTAAAGATTGCTATGTCTTTTTGGAGAATTGGCCCCTTCATCATTATGTAATGCCCCTCTTTAGTCTTGATAATTTTTCTTTTTCCAAATTTTATTCTGTCTGATGATATAGCTTCTCTAGCTTTCTTTTCATTAATATTAGCAGGATTTATCTTTATCAATTCTTTTACTTTTGATTTATTTTTAATTTTGATAAAAACATTAAGTTTAGTGCTTTTTTTTTTTTTTTTTGTACCAGGAATTGAACTTAGGACCTTGCATTTGTGAGGCAGGTGCAGTGTGTTGTTTGGTTTTTTGAGACAGGGTTTTGCTAGGTAGTTCAGGCTGTCCTTAAACTCACTATGTAGTCCAGACTGGGTTTGAACTCATGACGATCCTCCTGCCTCAGCCTCCCAACTGCTGGGATTACAGGTGTGTGCTACCACACCTGGCAAAATTCAGTCTTTTTTTTTTTGTACCAGAGATCAAAGTCAGGACCTTGGGCTTACAAGGCAGGCGTGGTGCTGCTGAGCTAAATCTCCAGCCCAAAATTCATTGTTTTAACCACTTAATCACTTTTACCATCTCAACAATCTTGACTAGTTCATTTATTTATCCTTTCATTCATTGATGGACATTTTGGTTATTTCCACCTCTTGGCTATTATGAATAATGCTGCTATGAAACTGATTATTTAAATATCTCTTCAAGATCTTGCTTTCAATTTTTTGGATATATGTCTGGAAGCAGGTTTGCATGATAAGCCTATTTTTTAATTTTTGGAGGACCCACCATACTGTTTTCCATAGTAGCTATACCATTTTACATTCCCACCAAGAGTGTACAAGGCTCCAGTTTCTCCACATTCTTAACTGTATTTGTTATTTTCTGTTCTTGTTTTTTTGAAACAGAATCTCACTTTATAATTCAGACTGACCTTGAACTCACCATGTAGCCAGTGCTGGCCTTGAACTCACAGAGATCCTCCTGCCTCAGCCTGTTGAGTGCTGAGATTATAGGTGTTCACCACCATGCCTGGGTACTGTCTTCTTTTCAACAGTACACATCCCAAGTGGTGCAAAATATTATCTAATTGCAGTTTAGATTTGCATTTCTCTAAGGATTAGTTGATGGTGGTATCTTTTCATATACTTGGTGGATATTTATATATAATCTTTGGAGAAATGTCTATTCAAATCGTTTGGCCATTTTACATTGTTTTATTGTTGTTGTTGTTGAGTTATAAAAATTCTTCATATTAAATAAATGATTTGCAAATATTTGCTCCCAATCTTTTGTTTTTTTGTTGTTTCTTTGGTACATAGGAGTTTTAAAGCTGGTGTAGTACTATGTAGCTATATTTGCCTTAGTTCCATATGATTTTAATATTGTATCCAGAAAATCATTCACAAACTTATCCATTCTTTTATGTGTCTTTATATTAAAATGGGTTTCTTATACATAACATATAGTTGAGTCAGTCTTGTTTTTGATCCACTCTGAAAATCTCTGTCATTAATTGGTGTATTTAGACCATTGATATTTAATATGATTATTGATATGCAGTGGTTCCCCCTTACCCATGAAGGATATATTCCAAGACCCTCAGTGAACATTGAAAATACAGATAGCACTAAACCCTATGTGTATGTTTTTCCTATACATACATCCCTATGATAAAATTATATTTATAAATCAGGTACAATAAGAGATTAACAATAACTAATTATAAAGTATAACATTATAATATACTGTAATACAAGTTATGTGAATGTAGTCTCTCTTTTCCTTCTCTGTTGTCCTGTGCTCAACCTTCTTGTGATAATGTGAAATGATAGAATGCCTATGTGGTGAAATGAAGTGAGGTAAGTGATGTGAGCATTGTAACATGGTGTTAGACTACTATTGACCTGCATGCCTGAACATAGGCACTGCAATATGGCCACAGTCAATCTGAAAACGAAGATTAAGTGCTTAATGGGTGGGTAGTATATACAGTGTGGATACAGAAGACAGAGGAATGACTCATGTCCTAGGCAGGATGGAGAGAGACAGTGCAAGATTTCATCACACTTCGCAGAGCAGTGCACAATTTAAAATTTGGAGATTCTTTATTTCTGGAAATTTTCACTAATATTTTTGGACTTTGGTTGACCCTGGGTAACTGAATCCACAGAAAGTGAAATGGTGTCTAAGGGAAGATGCTGTGGTTGGACTAATACTTTGTTTTTTTGTGTTTTTTTTTGGTACTGGGGATCGAACTTGGGTCCTTGCACTTTCGAGTCAGGCGGCAGAACCACTGAGCTAAATCCCCAGCCCCAATACTCACTTTGTTTGTTAATGTGTGTACTATTTGTTGCCTTTGTTCTTTGTTCCTATTTTTGTCATTCATTTTTTCCCTTTGTAGTTTTAATTGAAATTTTATGATTCCATTTCCTTTGCGTTTTCATAGCACATGAAGCTTTTTCAATAGCATATTAAGAAGATATTTATTTTTGCAATAATGGGGATTGAATCCAGAGCTTTCTCACTGAGCTACATCCTAGCCTCTTTTTTATTTTGAAACAAGGTTTCACTAAGTTGCTAAATTGCCCAATCTGGGTTTGAACTTTTGATTCTCTTCCCTCAACCTCCCAGAGTGCTGAAATTACAGGCATGTACCACCATACCCAGCTTTAATTAGACATTTTTAGTGGTAGCTCTACAGTTTGTAATGTATATTTATACCCAATCATATTCATGTACTAATAAATTTGTAGTACTTCATGGATACTGCAAGTGTTTCACAATTACTGCACATTTGTATTTTTCCTTCTTTTGTATCATTGCTGTCATTCACTTATAGAAATGCTATAATTATCAAATACATTGTTAGTATTATATTAAACAAATAGTATCTGTTGAGTCAATTAGAATAAAATTCAAAAATTTTATTTTATCTTTACTTATCCATTCTCTGATGATCTTTTTTTCTTCATATAGATCCCAGATTGTCACCGGTATTATTTCCTTCTCTCTGAAGAACTTCTCTTAACATTTCTTGCAAGGCAGATTTTCTGGTTTAATTTTTGTTTGTCTGAGAAAGTCTTTATTTTTCCTTTCCTTTTGAAAAATAATTTCCAGGATAGAGAATTCGAGGTCATTGTTTTTCTTTTTTCTCTCAACAATACTTTAAATATTCTATTGTACTTTCTTTTTGCTTGCATGGGTTTTGAGGAGTTGGGTATACAGTAATTCTCATTGTTTATAAGGTGCTTTTTCTCCTCTCAATTCTTTCTGCAACTTGAATATGATGTGCCTAAGTATAGTTTTTGGGAAGGAGAGCATTTATTCTACTTGGTGTTCTCTGAACTTCCTGGGTCTGTGGTGTGGTGTTGGACATTAATTTGGAGGAAATGCTCAGTTATTATTGCTTCAAATGTTTCTTCTGTTTCTTTTTCATGGGTTCTTCTCCTCTGGTGTCCTTATTCTACATATATTGTACCTTTCGTAGTTGTCCCACAGTTCTGGCACATTCTGTTCCATTTCCCCAGTCTTTTATCTTTTTGCTTTTCAGATTTGAACATTTCTATTGATTTATCATTAAGCTCAGGGATTGTTTCTCCTCAGTCATGTCCAGTTTACTAATAAACCCATCTTGTTATGGATGAGTGAGTTCGAACAATAGAGATGCACCACACTCTGTGCCAGATTTGAGCCCATTTATTATAGCCGGCGGCCGAGGGGGGCTAGTGCCCAGAAAGTTTCCTTGGCAATGGGAAGTGGTTTGATTTCTCTTTTTAAATTATGCTTTCAGTTGGGGAGGGCTCAGGTGAGAGCAAGTGGATTCTTACAGAAGCAGAATCAAGCCAGGCTAGTGGGAGGCACAAGGAAGTTTCACACACACTAGGTGAGCTACAGAACATCTTGCAACTGCAGCAAGTTTACTGCCACATAGGGTGCAGGGTTTTGGGTGCTTTGTTCACTTACAGGTACAAAATGGCATTGAGACACCAGATGGAGTTGGGTTGGCTATCACAATCTAAGGCAGCCTTCAATTCTTTTTTTTTTTTTTTTTTAGGATGGGTGCTTTTAAATTGACAGTTAACATTCTTGGAAGCAACAGTTTAACAACAGATGGGTAATATAACAACAACAGATATAAATGATGCATTTATAAATGATTAACAACAGATATAAATGATGCATTGCTTAAAGTATAACACACAGTATACTTGATTACAAATTATATCCAGTCTATAAAAATTGAATACATACTGTATTTTAATAATCACAACAGGTCAGCTGTTTTTCTGGAGTATGTTTCAAACAGAATTGGCATATAACCCACACATAACAGTATTGCTGTGATTTTTAGCTATTTTATTTAAGGGTCCAAAATACATTGGGTTCATGAAATAACACTATTTGTGAATGTTCACCAGTTTTTTATTTATATTCCTTCAAAAACACTCCATACTGGTCTTCATTTCTTTATGGTATTTTTTGATTCCTAGCAGTTCTTATTGTTTCTTAGAATTTCTGTTGCTGCTTATATTACCCATCTGTTCTTGCATGTTGTCTACTTTTGCCATTAGTTCCTTATGCACATGAAGGTACAGTTACTCTGAATTCATGGGGTGATAATTCCAACCTTCCCGACGTATAAGCACCCCCCCTGCCCCCATGTAGTACACCTTGTAATGTTGCTGTTGGAAGCCAGTCCTGACATGTTGGGTGCAAGGAGGTATGGTAGGTAGGTCTGTAGTGATGGATGATAGGATGGTAAGCAGCAGAAGAGACCTGTGATCAGGGCTCTGTCTTTCAGTGACTCTGGGCCTTTGGGCTGCATACTACACTGCTGCTTTTCAGCTTCTTTTTTTTTTTTTTTAATCAAGGATCGAACTCAGGTCCTTGTGCTTGCAAGGCAGGCACCGGAACCACTGAGCTAAATCTCCGGCTCAGCTTTACTTTTTTAGGTGGGACTGGATGGTTAGAGGGGGCTGTATTTTGATATTTACTTTCCCCAGGTTTGTTAGGCTCCAATAAAACCCCAGTCAGTTAGGCTCTGGTAAAATAGTTTTGTTTGAGGCCAGGCCTTGTTATGATCAGAATGTTCTGAAATATTTCAAAATTATACCATTGCTTTCCTCTCCCCTTATACATTAATGTTTTTCCTTCTCCTATTGAGAGCCAGGGGATTTTTCTTTTCTTATCTTGGCTAGGATGACTTGGTGGAGCTCCTGGAGGCCCACAAGTGTGGGCACCCTCCCTAATAGCTGCCCTCCTGGAACTGTAACTCTCAGGCCTGAGCCCATTGAACCTCCACTAACTCATCCCACGGTGGTGCTGGGTCCTACAGATTCCTGCCCCTGGATTTCTGCTCTGGTGAGTTGTGATTCCTTGAACCCTCTTGTTGGTGGGGACTTTAACTATCTGACAAATCTACAAAAAGTTATGGACTTCCTGTTTGTTCAGCTTTTCACTTGTTAGGGCAAAATGATGACTTCCAATCTCATTATGAACCAGACAGCACAGATTTCTTTCCTCATTTCTCTTTCCTTATTTTTCTCTGCATGGTGATTTCTTGCTCACATGTTCCTTCTAGTTTGATGTTTATTCCCAAGCTGATTTTCCTTTCCTTTTATTTATTTATTACTAAATTATCACCTCATTTCTTTCTTCTTTTTTAAGCTTTTTTGTTTGTATCTTTTCTCCGACAGGAAGTACCGTGAGGGCAGGTTCGCCGGAAGGGTACATCTTGAGCTTGTAACAGCATCCAGCCCTGTTCTGTGGAATTTTAAAAGGAGGAAAAGAAGCTTTTATTTTCACAATAATGCGCACCTGAATTAAGTGTGAGTAAGTTGGATTGTATTCCTAAGGCAACAGAGGGCAGACTGTGTGGCTCAGCAGACCAGGCTCACCAGGGACGGTGAGGAAGACCCAGGGCCTGGTGGCGGGGGCAGTTTGGGGACCAGAGAGTATTCCTCAGAGGGACAGTAATGACACACTTGTGGGGAAGAAGGAAAAGCAGGCAAGGGAGGAGGGGCTGATGCATGCTGGTAAACTCTGTCAGGTGGGCGGTCCTTCAAGAGGGGCTGGAAAATAAACACCAGAGGGGTGAAGAAGAAGAAAAAGTCAGACTCTGGGGGTGGAGGTGAGAAGAATTGCTGAAAGTGAGGGATTAAGCGGTAACCATCTTGAAACCCAAACATGCCTTCCTGGAGGCGCCGGGAATGGCAGAGCACACAGCACACTGTTTGCTAGGAGGCTCTGCCCTCACTTAAAATAATCAAGACCACAGTGAGAAGTCACCCCAGCAGCTTCTTCCCCATGCTCTGGCCTAGACACAGGGGTCAGGCCACAGCCCAGGAGGCTGTCACACACCCGTGGTGACACAGATGGGCGGGGTCACTGGGACCCTGGGAACTGCCCCTTCCCTTTCTTTAGAGGACAGAATCTGGGATGGTTTCTTTCTGTCTCTTGTTTAAAAACAACAACCAAAAGCCTGCACACACCGTGGCTCACCACGGAGGTGGTTCTGCACGCTCAAGACGCCTCCTCTTTCAGAGGCTGCGGCTGCTGTGGAACCATGGGCAGCCCTGTCACCCCTCCCCTGCGCACTGTCCAGCTGTCTGTAAAGGTCCAGTGACAATGACACCAGCCCCTCAGCTCAGGTCTGTCTGTCACAACACCTAGGTGTGTGATGAGAACAAAGCAAGGGACAGCAAGGACAGACTTCCAGCGGCCTTGTGGACCAAGCGCCTTTGCTGTGGATCAAGGTTGACAACTCTCCAAGAACCCGTCACTGTGCGGTTCTTAGTGATGAGATGTCTGTCAGCTTATTTCTGAGTTGTTTCCGTTCTTATTTGCATAACTCTTATATGTTTTTTTAAATTTAAAAATAACTTTATTATCAAACACATACACATACAGAAATTAAAACCATTCAAAGAAGAACAATGCAAGGGAAAAAAACCTGCAATAATATTCAAACACAGTAGAACTCAACCAAAACAAAACTGAAAAGTACTTAAACATTTTTCCGTATAACTTAAAAAAACATCTCAAGCACCAACAAGACACCAGAGGATGTGATTTGTTTCAGAAAGATCCCCCAAACCAACAATGAACAAATAGTGGTCTGGAAAAAAACTCCAGTTAGCTAGCAGACTCCACATAAGCCAAGCTTCTCCCTAATTTAAATTTCGATACAGTCATATGACATGCGATGGAAACACAGTCCAAGAAATATGTTATTAGGCCATTTCATCCACGTGTATCCTTAATTACATTCTCAGTTTCTCACACTAGAGAAACTATTCGGTATTTACACATGTGTGTCCTATTTATTTCACTTGCGAGTATGGCCTCAATATACATCCATTTAGCTATAAATGTCTCTAGTTTCTGGTTCTTTATGGCTGAGTAGTATTCCATTTTATAAAAAAACCACATCTTCTTTATCCAGTCTCCAGTTGATGGGCAATTGGGTTGTTTCCAAGCTTTAGCTTTTACAAACTGTGCCTCTATAAACATGGGTGCACATATATTGCTGTGGTATGATTCTTTTAATTCTTTTGGGAAGATACCCAGCAGGGAGATACCTGGGCCGAATGGGACCTGTAGTCCTAGTTCTTTGAGGTATCTTCATATTGACTTCTATAGTGGTTGCACCAGTCTGCACTCCCACCAGCAATGGAGAAGGGTTCCTTTCTCTCCACATCCACGCCACCATTTGTTATTGGTTGATTTCTTGATAGCAGCCATTCTTT
>NW_004624754.1:4176246-4193420 GCF_000247695.1 Heterocephalus glaber | reverse complement strand
CAGGGTGTATGATCTTCTTGATGATCTTCTGCATTCTATTTGCCAGTATCTTATTAAGGATTTTTGCATCTATGTTCATTAGTGAGATTGGCTTATAGTTCTCTTTTTCAGTTGGGTCTTTCCCAGCTTTGGGGATCAAGGTGATGCTTACTTCCAGGAATGAATTTGGGAGTATTGCTTCCCTTTCAATTTCTTTGAAGAGTTTAAACAGTAGTGACAGTAGTTCCTCTCTAAAAGTCTTGTAGAATTCAGCAGTGAAGCCATCAGGACCCAGGCTTTTCTTAGTTGGTAAGTTTTTAATTAAATTTTCAATTTCATTGATTGATATTGGGTTGTTTAGAAGTTTTAGGTCTTCTTCGTTCAACTTTGGTAATTCATACATATCTAGAAATCTGTCCATTTTTTTCTGTTTCCCATCTTATTGGCATATAGGTTCTCAAAGTAGGTATTGATGATCCTCTGGATTTCTGTTGGGTCCATTGTAATTTCATCCTTTTCATTCCTAATTGCGTGGATTTGGGCCTTTTCTTTCCTTTTTCTGATAAGTTTGGCTAACGGCTTGTCAATTTTGTTGATTCTTTTGAAGAACCAACTCTTGGGTTCATTGCTTTTTTGTAATATTCTCTTAGTCTCCATTGCATTGATTTCTGCTCTGATCTTTATAATTTCCTCCCTTGTTTGAGCTTTGGGTCTGTCCTGCTCTTCTGTTTCTAGAAACCTGAGGTTCAGCATCAGGTTGTTTAATTGGGCTCGCTCTGTTTTCCCAGTATGAGTATTCACTGCTATGAATTTCCCTCATAAGACTGCTTTCATTGTGTCCCATAGATTCCGGTATGTTGTACAGTCATTGTCATTTAATTATAGGAACTGTCTGATTTCTTCTTTAATTCCCTCTGTGTCCAATTGGTTATTCAGAAGTGTGTTGTTCAATTTCCATGTGTTTATGAAATTCTTGAGGTTTCTTTTGCTATTGATCTCCAATTTCATCGCACTATGCTCTGACAATATACAGGGGATAACTTCAGTTCCTTTGAACTTACTTAAACGTGTTCTATGAGTGACTGTGTGGTCTATTTTGGAGAACAACCCATGTAGAAGTTCTTTATCATGTCTTCAGTTGTAGTGTCATGGCTGCTTTGATGTCCTCAGTTGCTTCAAAACATTAATTCTTTGTGGTGATTTTGATTTTGAGGAAGAGCCAGAAGTTTCATGGCACCAAACCTCGTAAATAAAATGGATGAAGACATACCCTGATGTTTTTATGAGGTTGCCTTTCCACTGGATGGCACTTGGCAACAGCATTTACCATATTTTTTTTTCAGGGGGCGGGTACCGGGGATCAAACTCAGGTCCTTGTCCTTGCAAGGCAAGTGGCGGAACCACTGAGCTGAATCCCTGGCCCCCATTTACCATATTTTTGATCACATCTTGAAAAAGGCACTCACCAATGGGGATTCCAGAACTGCTTCCCAAAGTGGCAAGAATGGTGGGATAAGTAGGTTAGAAGCAAGGGGCAGTGTTTTGAGGGGGATTAAGGGCAATATGTCTTTTACTGTAAGCATTTTCAAAAATTTAAACATTTACCACATCTTTTTATCAGCCTTTGTAGGTTCTCATTTCTCTTGGGTATATGTCAGGATTGGAATTGATAGGCATATGCTAATTTCATGTTTCTCCCTTGGAGAGACCGTCAGACTCTTTCCCAAAGTGTTTGCAACATTTATATTCTAGTCAGCTGTGGATGAGAGTTCCAACTTCTCATCTCTCCAGACTTGTAATTATCCATCCTTTTGATTATAGTTATTCTAGTAATAGGAAGTAGAATCTTGTGGCTTTGTTTTGCCTTTCTCTGAGGGCTAATATTGTCGAGTATCCTTTCATTTGCTTGTGGACATTTGTATATTTGCTTTTGAATAATGTCTATTGAGATCCTTTGCCTATTTTTAAACTGGGCTATTTGTCTTTGTATTTATTGAGTTGTAAGTGTTCTTTGCATATTCTAGATGAAAACTCATATTAGATGCAGAATTTGTAAATGTTGTCTCCTCTCTGCTTTCCTTTTCACTTTCTTGATGATCTCCTCTGAAGCACACACTCTAGTATTCTTTGAAGCACAAAAATTTTACATTTTGATAAAATCTAGTTTGTTTTTCTTTTCTTGATTGTGTTTTGATGTTGTGACTAAGAACTATTTTCCTAGATGAAGGTCATAAAGGTCTATATTTTCTTCTAAGATTTTATAGCTTTATCTCTATATTTAGTTTTAGGGTCCATTCTACATGATTTTTATTGTGATGGTGAGACAGATATCCAAATTTATTCTTTACATGTGGATATGTAGTTTTTCTAGCACCGTTTGTCAAAGACAATTCTTTAATTGTTTTGATACCTCTGTCTAAAATCAATTGATGAGAAGTTTTATTTATGGACATTCAGCTCTATCCACTGATCTATAAGACTATTCATATGTCAGTACCACATAGTCTTGCTTATTGTAATGAGTTTTGAAGTTGCTCTTCTGTTAAAAGATTCTTGTGGCTATCCTGGCTCTCTAAATTTACATATGAATTTTTAACATGAGTTGTCAATTTCTGCAAAATACAAAAACAAAAACAAAAAAACTGGAGTTTTGATAGGAATTATATTGAATTTGTAGAATAATTTGAGGAGTATTGTGTTGGCCCACTTTCCATTACTGTAATAAAATATCTGAGTTGATCAACTCATAGAGAGGAAAGGTTTATTTTGGGTCAAAGTTTTAGAGGTTCCTGTCCATTATAAGTTGGCCTGTTGCTTTGGGCTTGGGTGAGGCAGCACATCATGACATCATCATGTGGCAGAGCACAGCCTATTTGCCTTATGGCCAGGACATAAATTACAAAGGAGGGCCGGGGATTTAGCTCAGTGGCACCATGCTTGCCTTGCAACTGCAAGGTCCTGAGTTCAATCCCTGGTACCAAAAAAAAAGACTGAAGACTGATGTCCCACGTTCCCCACCAAAGCATGTCCCCCATGACCTAACATCTAGTAGGCCCCACCTCTTAGAGATTTTTACCACCACTGGAGGTTGTTTTTAAAGATGAGTGTTATCTTGAGAATATTCCTATGTAAAATTAGCATTGATGTTTGTGAGTAAATGGTAAAGAAATGAAGAAAACTGGCTAATGACCAGTAAGATCATGAAGCTGTGAGTTTTAAGCAGAGAGTTTTTTTTTTTTTTAAAGAAAAAAGATATATCAGGCAACATGTTGCTGCTTATTTTGATAGTTTTTAAATCAGAGGAGATGCAGTAGATGTTATATGCATAAATGTTAGCAAAACATTTCAAACAATGTTTGAAAATTTTCTGGGTAAAATTTAAAGATGGCTTGGAATTAAAAGCAGTCACATGGTTTGCAATCTGCTTTAAAGACTGTAAACTGCAAATGGCATTGTTTAGGAGTTGGCAGAGAAGAGGAACAGAGGTTGTGGAGTTGGCAAATTATTGCTGGAATCTATAATTCTTAAAAAATATTTAGAAACCTCAGGAGTTTATAAGCAGTATATATGTAGGGGAAAGAAGTAATTTCTGTCCTCTTTGTGACCTTGGTGCTGAGAGCCAGCACCTCCACAAAGTGGCAGGAAGGGACAGTGCTGTATGCAAAGGAACATTTCACCTTCAGCCATGGTGACCAGCAGGGTCCTGAGGTGTTTCATGGGAATTACCTCTCTGTGGTGATTGATGGTTTCCTACTCTGAGAGGTGTAGGGATTCAGCAATATTTCCTATAAAAGAAAATTGTCTGTATTCCAAATCTTTGAGGTTTAGTTCATGTAAGTTATTCCATTCATTTTCTTGAATAACTTTGGTATTATTTGCCTGTTTTATTGATGCTATTTTCAGTGATTAAAAACAACACAATTTTGTTGTTCAGGAGTGGACTGCATTATGCTTTTCAATTTCTCTCAGAAATGGAAATGTTTGACAGACTTCCTGTGGGAATGCAATTATCTGGTTAATTTGAGTACATTATGGGAAGGAGATTACAAAGTCTTTTTAGATCTCACACCTCCACATTTGATTCTAAGAAAATGCCTACCTAATAGAAAAGAGATGTGGTGAGATTATATCAAATATTTCAAAATTTTACAAAGGGAATTTCTGGAATCATTGATCAGAATTTTCTGTATTTATTGTAACAGACAATACTTCTCCATTCCTGGAAATTTGTTTCCATTTATTTTCTGCCTATTTCCTTCCACACCCCTTTGATTTTTCATATCTATTCTGAGAACAAATATTCAAGGAAACACTAACAAACAAAACAAAGCCCATTCATAACCCCATCACTCCACCTCAGAAACATTTGTGTTACATTTTCTTTGAGTAAATTTTTTTTTTTTTTGGTACTGGGGATTGAACTCGGGACCTGGTGCTTGCGGGGCAGGTGGCGGCACCACTGAGCTAAATCCTTGGCCCCTGAGTTAATTTGTTAATTTTGTCCATATGTAAGTAGAGTCTACAATTTTAAAAATTTCACTTAAAACTGTCAAGAATATTTCCTTACAGAGCTACAAAGTCTTCTATCATTTCAGTCTGAAAAGATGAAATAGCAACTTTCCTAAACTCTTTTGTGGAGATCATTATAAAATGTGATCAAAGTGTCCTCATCCCTTTCCCAAAAAAATGAATAGGTCCTCAGGCCTCTATTCAAAAGAGCTCAGCCTTTTCAGGGAATAAGTTAGAAAAATACTAGGTGCTCAGTTTACTTGCTGTTCAGCCCCAGGGGCAAATAAAAAAAAGTTTTCATTCCAGAAGTAAATCAATCCTGTCACAGAAAATTTAAAGAAGAAAGAAAGGGGAAGCTGGAGGTGGAGAAGAGGAGGATAAAGAGGAGCAGGGAGGAGGATGAAGAGCAGGAGGGAGGAGGAGGAGAAGGAGGAGAAGGAGGAGGAGGAGGAAAGAGGAGGAAGAAGGGGGAAGAAGAGGGGGAGGAAGAGGTGAAGGGGGAAGAGGAAGAGGAGGAGGAAGAGGAGGAGGAGGAGGAGGAGGAGGAGGAGGAGGAAGAATTAGCCTTAATTTCACCATTGAATTATTTCCTTCCACTTTTTAAAATCAGGACACCCCCTTACCCCAACTGTCAATTCTGTTTCCCTTCTTTTATCTTTTGTATAAAAATACAGAAGAATGGGCAGGGGATGTAGTTCAGTGGTTCTGCTGCCTGTCTTGCAAGCACAAGGTCCTGAGTTCAATCCCGGGTACCAAAAAATCCTCCCAAAATACAGAAGAGTAATGAATATATTCTTATTGTAAGTTATTAAAATAATTGTTAAGTAGAGAGGAAACAATAAAGTTCTCCTGCCTTCGGGCACATTCATTTTCCCCCTTTCGAAGTAAATTACTGTTAACTATTTTATGAATAGAATTCCAATTTTATTCCTAGTTGGCTACATACATGTAAGTATGCACACAGTTATTTCTTGTCTTTCTATGAACAAGATTATGTTTATGTCATTGTGTACCTTACCTTTTCAGTTTGAAATATACCTTAGAACTAGTTTCATGTTAGTGCTTCATTAGTCTCTTTTATAGCTATTTGATATGCTACAGGAGAGATTATGTCCGAATTTAAAAATATTTCCTCTACTGATAGATATTTAAGATCATTCCCCCATAACAAACATGCTGCTGTGAATACTATTGTGTATTATATTTTAGAACAAGTGAAAGAATTCCTATATGTGAGTCTCTTTTAGTAGAATTCCAAGACCATAGTAGATAAGTTGAGTTTGAGAGATGTCAGACTGGCTTGAATTTATACCTTCTCTGATGGTATTCTGGGGTGTCTGTTTCCTTTATTTTTATTGATTTTTATATGATAAAGGTAAAAAATTGACATTATGATTGACAGTTCTTTTTATTATTTTAATTTGATTTGTATTTGTATTATAGTAGATAACTCTAACTGTCCTCTAGTAGCCCTCTTCTTCCTTTTAGTAATTAAGGACCACATTTCCCAGCTGCCTTTGCAACTTACTTTGGTCATGTAACTTAGCTCAGGTCAGTAAGATGGAAGCAAAAATGATGTGTGGATCTGTCTTGTTTTCCTTTTTTTTCTTTTTCCAACATTTGGAAACACTTAACCTGAGCATTTTTTAAGGTCATGTTGTAATAATAGCAGAGCTTCCCCCTCCTGGTCCAAGTGGCTACCACACTTCTTAGAGCAGAACCTATACCTTACAGAAGAGAGAAATAGACATGTATTTTTTATTGAATCTGTATCTTTTGAGATCTCTTATAGCAGCTTGACCTCCTAACTAAAGAATACATGCATCTTTTAAAAAGTATTGGATATTTATATTTTTTCTTCCATGGCTTATTTTATTCAAACTGTTTATTTTTCATTTAGGTTTTGATCTCTTTTCATATTTTAATGGATATCTTCATATTCTGGAAATGTCTTCATTGTTGAAAATATTAAGAATAATTTTTCAGTTGTCATTAACTTTATTATGTCTTTCAAGAGAGAACAGTTTAAAATTTTAAAAAATGAGAATGTAGACTCATTTTTTTTTTTTTTTTTTACCGGGGATCGAACTTGGAACCTTGCGCTGCCGAGGCAGGCGTCAGAACCAGAGCTAAATCCCTGGCCCCTGTGTGGACTAATTTTAAGTGAGAGAAATTGTAAGACACTACAAGCAGTTGAAAGGATAATTCAACTACATTTATAGATAAAGAATAGTAATAAATTAGTAATAGTAATACATAAATGTGAAAATTAAAGGGTACAACTTTTTTTTATACAATGGCAGAGAGAAGTCAATTAAACCTCCCCTGAACAGAGTTTAGTATTTTTGTATTTATACAAGAATTATTTTGCATCAATACCAGTTATCTCTAACTTGCAGAGGTGTAAAATAGCTCAAGGGCAGTGAAGGGTCTAGATTCAGAGTACCTGGAAGTATGCGCAGTAAAACTGCATAGATTTCCACTGGAGACACTGAGTAATCTTTTTTGCTTATTCCAAACGTCTTTTCCCGTTGTAATGTTCTAATTGACAGGTTCCCTACTTCTCTGCTTATTTTCTGAATATTTGTGCATCTTTCTCCCCCTGGCTTTTTCCATTGAGCTTCTTGTATTGCTTTTGTGTTATACAAGAATGCAAGCTGCGATGGATTATTTTTGTTTCCCTCAGTTTTTCCATGTATAGCGTTGGAAGAAAATCTGATAGTTAGTGGAATTAATTTATCAAAACTGGGAGTTACTGGTTAACTACAATGGGTGTTTGGCCTTCATGGAATGTTGCTCAACTGTGTACGGTATAAAATGCCCCCTGAGAAAATGTCCTTGGAGACCTACGAAAAGTGAAAATTTAAATTCTAATGAAGCCAACTCTAAATCTGTTACATTATGGGATCTACATTTTATATGTTCTTTGAAAAACACTAGTTAACTTTATAGTATAAGTTTAAAAACTTTTCTTCTGTTGCTATATAGTTTTATAATTGATGTTTCATGGCAATTATTTATTTCTTGAAAATTTGGCAGAATTTGCATATAAATGTTTCAATTAATGCTATTTTCTTTTTTTAAAATTAATGCTATTTTCAATAGTAAATCTTTGATATTTTACAATTGTTTGTTTATGTAGGCCCCTACCTCATATTGAGCCTGTGCTAGTATACTTTATTTTCCTGGAAAATCATCAATTTCACATAGATTATAAAATTTATTTGTATAAAATTGTGTATGATACTCATAAATTAAACTTTCAACCCTCAATTTACAATGCATTTTATTTTTATATTCATTATTTTTGCTTTGTTTTTCTCTTTTTTCCTAACTATAAGCTTATCAGAGTTTTGTTTATTTTATTAATTTTATTGGTGCATTTTAGGTATACAATATAATGACATTTGTCATTAGAAATTTGCACCTTTACATAATCTCTCTTGGCTCTTATTTGAGTTTTGTTTATTTTATTGTTCACTTCAAAGAACAAGATTTTGATATTACTGAATAATTACTTTTTTCTCTTGTTTATTTATGGTTGAGTTGATTTCTGTTTTTCTCCTTGATAATGCTTTCCTTCAATTTTTCATTGAACTTTTTGTATTCTTTTTTATAGTTTGAATTGTTTTTATCCTTTCTTTTTAAAAAATAAAGCTTTACACTTTCTTCTGACTACTGTTTTGCTTTCATCTATAAGTTTTGTGTACATATTTCAAAATAATTTGTTTTGATTGCCTCATTAACCAGAGTTATTAAAAATAGTGCTAAAATGTCCATGTGAATGTCCATGGACTATTTCACTGTCCTTTTGTTACTCATTTCTAATTCTATTGTATTGTGGACAGAATTAAGATTTCTTGATTTCTGCCTTTGATAATTGCTCTTCTTTTTGGCATGAAATATGGTAGCATTTGCCTTTATTTTCATAACGTTTTAAAAAAAAGTCTTATGGTATTTTAGCAATATGTTGTTTATTAACTAATTGATAAAATTTAAAATGACATTTTTACCTCTTTTTACTTGCCTTCTTATTTCTTATCAGAAAAGTGGATTAAAAAATCCGATTGGTGTGGTGGCACATGCCTGTAATCCCAGCGCTTCGGAGGAGGTTGAGGCAGGAGGATCAACGGGAGTTCCAGGCCAGCCTGGGCTACAGAGCGAGTCCCTATCTCAAAACAACAACAACAACAACAACACCAAATAAAAACCAAAAGCCCAAAATCCCATTTGAATTTTGGATTTTTAAATTTCTTCTTTCACATGTATAAATTTATGCTTGAGTATAAAAACTTACGAGTTATGTCTTCTTGAGTGAATTTTAACTTTTATTAATAAGAGAAGTTTTTATGTCCCTTTATACTTTATCTTGATTTTCTATTAATTTTATTTCATTGTCTTTCTGTTACTTTTCCATTATTATATATTTCCCAGCATTTATTCTCAATTTTTCCATGTTCTTTCATTTTATGTGTTTTTATTTTGAACAGTATTTAGCTGGAGGTATTTAACACATTCACTTTTTAAAAGTGATTACCTAAATATTTAAACCTATTTTTACCTTTAAAAAAATTTTATTTTTTATCTTTTAATTTTACATTATAAAAATTTTATGTGTTTTCCTTCTTTCCTGATTTTTATTAGATTAAGTCTTCCTTGTTTTACTTTTCCCTTCTAATTATTTGGAAATTTTAAATTCTATATCTTCTTTTTCAGGAGCATATCTTTAAATTATTTATTCATTTGTCATTGAGATAATTCACATACAATAAAATTCATCCTTTTAAAAGTCTAAACTCAGTGGGTATTTGTGTATCAAGAAAGTTGTGCAACCATTACCACTATCCAATTCTAGAATATTTTCATCTACCCTCAAAGAAACTCTGTACATTTTGGCAGTTGCTACCTATCCCACCCCTAAGACAGGCAGCTTCTAGCACCCACTCATCTGTCCTCTGTCTCTATGGCTTTCCTTCTTCTGGATATTTCATATAAATGAGATCATACAGCATGTGACCTTTTGCATCTGGCATCTTTCCCTTAGTATAGTATTTCCAAGATTCATCCATGTTGCAGCATGAATTAGGACTTCATTCCTTTTTTTTTGGCTGATTAATGTTCCATGTTATGGATATACTGCACTATGTTTGTCCATTCATCACTTGGTAGCTATTTGGGGCTAAAAATAAATATTTTTATTTTTGTGAATAATGCTGCTGTGAAAATTAGTGTACACATTTTTATGTGAACATATGTTTTTAATTGTTGAGTTTGTACATAGGAATGAAATTTCTGGGTCATATGGTAACTCTATGCTTAACTTTTTGCAGAATTGTCAAACTGTTTTTCAAAGTGGCCATACTATTTTACAACCCCATCAAAAGTATACTGGGTCTCCAGATTTTCCACATTCTTATTTTTCCATCTTTTAAAAAAATCTTGTTTCCCATCTTTTATACTATAGCCATCCTAGTGGGTGTGAATAGATATATTTCATTGTGGTTTTGATTTGCATTTCCATAATGGTTAATGACATAGAACATATTTTCATGTGCTTTTTGCCTATTTGTGTATCATCTCTGGAGAAGTGTGGATTAAGATTCGTTACCAATTTGCAATTCAGTTATTTGTCTTTTTAAAAGATTTCTTTTTTTGTTATAGATACAAGTTCCTGTTAGATATATGATTTGCAGATATTTCTCTTATTTTGTTGGTTTGCCTTTTCCCTTACTTGATAAAGTTCTTTGAAGCACAAAAGTTTTAAATTTTGATGAAGTCCATTATATCTATTTTTTTTGGTTCCTTGTGCGTATAGAAAAAGACCTTTCCTAGCCACAAAGATATATTTTTTATATTTCCTTCCAAGAGATTTATAGTTTTAGCTTTTATATTTGGATCTATTATGAGGGGTTTTTTTGTTTGTTTGTTTTTGGTACTGGGGATCAAACTCGGGACCTTGTGCTTGTGACGTAGGTGGCAGCACCACTGAGCTAAATCCCTGGCCTTATTTTGAGTTTTTTTAACATTGTCTTAAGTAGGAGTTTGGTTGCATTCTTTCTCAGGTGGATATCTACTGTTACAATCCTATGTGGTGAAAAGCTTATTCCTTCTTCATTGAGTTGTATTGTTTCCCTGTTAAAAATCGCCTTATGTGAAATCATAATCTGGATACTTAGTTCTATTACATTGATCCATATACTTACCTTTCTGCCAGTATCTGACAGTCTTCACAAGTGTAGCTTTGCAGTAAGTTCTGAAATTGGGAAGTTGAGTCTTCAACTTCTTCAACTGTGTTCTTCTTTGCCAAGATTGTTTTGGCTATTCTGTGTTCCTTGCATTTTCATATGAATTTTAAGATCAGCTTGTTAATATCTCTACAAAAAAGCAGTTGGGATTTTGAAAAGGATCACATCGAATATACACATTAGGTTGGGAGATATTGCTGTCATAAAAAATTAAGTCTCTAATTCAATGAATACAGGATGTTTTCCATTTACTTAGTTCTTTCATTTCTTCCAATGTTTTACAGTTTTCAGTGTACAGGCCTTGTTCATCTTTTGTCAAATTTATTCCTAATTATCTTATTCTTTTTAATATTAATGTAAGTATAAATATTTTCATATATTGAACCATATTTTTTATTGGCAACTTAGGGTGCAAAGTATTTTATTTTTAAACTTCTAAACTTTGAAAACAAGGTGGCTGAGGTTAAGTAATACATTTCTGGATAAATAGCACTTGGTCATGTATAATCCTGTTATTTATTTATTTATTTCGGGGGGTATGTTGCTGGATGTAGTTTGCTAGTATCATGTTGAGAATCTTGTTTGTATTCATAAGTGATGTTGATCTGTTTTCTTTTTCAGTGATGTCTTTGATTTTTGTATCACAGTTGTACTGACCTCATAGAATGAGGTAGGGGAATATTCTTTTCTCTCTACTTTTTGGGAGAATTTGTAAAGTGTTGATATTGCTATTTCCTTAAATGTTTGGTAAAATTTATCAGTGAAGCCATCAGATTCTGGAATTTTCTTGTGAGAAGTTTTAAAAATTACTTCTGTAATCTTTAGTTATAGGTCTATTCAGATTTTCTATTTCCTCTTGGGTCAGTTTTTACAGTTGTGTCTCTGGATTTGTCATTTAACTCAGGTTGTCTAATTTGTTGGCACATTGTAATTTACAACATTCCCTTATCATCTCTTTTATCTCTATAAGGTCAATGATAATATCTCTTTCACTCTGGTTTTAGTAATTTGAATCCTGACTCTTTTCCTGTCAGTCTAGGTAAAGGGTTATCAATTTTGTAGGTATTTAAAAATAACTCACTTTAGTTTTCAATGTTTTTTTTCTATTGTCTTTCTATCCTCTATTACATTAACTTCTTTTTCCATTTTTGGGATACAGGTTGTGATACATAATAATTATATATATATATATATATATATATATCATCTTAATTATAAGATCATCTTAACTTCCTGGTCAACCCTTTTCCCTCATTCCTAGATCCCCTTTCTTTCTCCACAAAGTCTACCACCTTCTTTCCTATCACCTCTCTTTTACTTTGCTCCTTACATTATTTATGTTTTGGGCTTCTCATATAAGAGAAATCATGTGATATTTAACTTTTTGTGTCTATTTATTTTATTTAGTATTTTCTCAAGGTACATCTATTTTCCTAAAATGACTCAAATTTATATTTCTTTGCTGAGTAGTGAATATATATATTTTCTTTATCCATTTATTTGTTGCTGGACATGTAGGCTGCTTCTAAGATATAGCTATTATGAATTGTGCTGCTAAACATAAGTATGTATGTATCACTGTAATATGATGTCTTTAATGTGAGTCTTTGTATTATTCTTACATTAATAATATGATATATTTGTATTATTTCTAGTGCAATTAGGGCTGTTGAGAAAGTCCTCATCTATTCCTATGTCTTCAAGAATTTTAGCTATTTATCTTCCAGAAGATTTAGTGTTTCAGTTTTTATATCTAGGTCTTCGATCCATTTTGATTTAATATTAATACAAGATAAGAAGTATGGGTCTATATTCTTTTACACGTAGAAAACCAATTTTCTCAGCACTGTTTGTTAAAGAGGCCATTTTTTTCTCCAGTATGTATTTTTGGTCCCTTTGTCAAAAATCAGATGGCTGAAGGTGACTGGGATTGTTTCTGCATCCTCAATTCTATTCTAGTGATCTATTTTTGTGTATGTTGTTTAGTTTCCATATATTTGTGAATTTTCTAATTTCCTTCTGTTACTGATTTCTAATTTAATTTCATTCTAGTCAGAGAACATAATTCTGTATTGTTTTTAATCTTTTAAAATTTATTGATACTGGTTTTGTGGCCTAAGCTATGTTCCACTCTTGAAAATGTTTCACATCCATAAAAGATGTGCATTTTGTTGCTGTTGGATGGAGTGTTCCCCGGCATACTTCAGGTCTGGTTGGTTAATAGTGTTGGTTGAGTCTTCTATTTCCTTTTTGCCCCTCTAATTTGTTGTTTTATGCATTAATGAAAGTTGAGTATTGAAGCCTCCAACTATTATTTTTTTAGTCCTTTTATTCTGTCAGATTTTACTTTGTGTATTTGGGGACTTGTTAGGGGCCTATATGTTTATTATTGTTATATCTTCTTGATTGGTTGACTCTTTTATCATTATAAGGTGTCTTTTTTCCTTCTAGGAATGATTTTTGTTAGTCTCATTGCTTTTAGTGATGCAGATCTGCTCAGCTTCTATTATAGTTTCTCAAGATCATAGCTATGGTGGAACAGTACATGCAAGCATTAAGCATGACAGTTTTCCAAAGTTTTAGTCTTTAATCGCTTTTAATTTCTTTATCCAGGGCAACCACTTGCTGTGGCCTTTTACAGATAACATTTGCCATGGATTTTGTATGCTTAGGTCCATGACTACCAAAACAACCTGAGATGAAGTGAAGCGCAAGAGGAAACAATGCCATCAAGAGTAGGTAAATGTGAGGTAGGCGTTAGAACTGGAACAGGAATGCATAGTTGAAGACAAGGCAAGAGGAAAGTAGAAGAAGTTCTCCCCAAATTCAAGGTGAAGGGTGTGACCAGACATTTTAAAATAAGGGCAGTTTTCTGGAAGCCCGGCCTTGAAGGATCTCCACCTCCATTCTGCCTCCCTCATTGCCATCACCACCCCATCTCCAGGGGCTGCCAGGCTGGGCTCAGGAGAAGCACAGGAACAGGGAAAGTTAAAACCACACACCTCTCTGTTCTTAGTAAGTTTCAGCCAGTTTTCTGGAATTCTCCCTGGATTGCTGTAAGTTTTTCATTAATTTCCAGAGTGTTATGAAACTTGGTTTTGACAACTTGTTATTGTTCTAGTTGATTTCGTGGAGAAGATGTTCAGAACTCTCTACTGCACCATTCTGGCTGATGTCACCCCGATACCTTTGTTTTTAGCACCCAGGCTCTTCTCTGCATGTACACAATTAATTAGTATTTTTATCTTTCCCTCTTTCAAGATTAAGGAATAATGTGGGTGTGATTTTGCTTTCCCCTTTCTTAGGTCTCTGCCTCTCTGTCTGTGATGTATGGGGTGTTTCGTTTGTTTCAGATTCTATCAATGAAACAATAACACAATTGTTTAACTTTATTGACATATATATTATATTATATTATATTATATTATATTATATTAGTTTCTTTTGTTCCTGTCTTGTCTTCCTGTTTGGCAAAGTACACTTTCTGGTACTAGTTTCAGTGACAATTTATGGTCTAAGACAGTGATGGTTAATCTTTTAGAGACTGAGTACCCAAAATGCAACTCAAAACCCACTTATTTATCACAGTGCCAATACTGCAATTAAACCTGAATACTGAGGTTTTAGTTTAGAAAAAACAGCTCATACATTAACATCTTTTGTCTTAAAAGAAAAATAAAGAACAAGTATGCCATAGGTCCACCACCACTGGTCTAAGAAATGTTCTGAGTCCTATGATGTGAATGTGTATTTATTTTGGTTCTAATACTTGAATAGTAGCTTAATTGGATATAGAATTTAGGTTCAAAATTATTTTGTTTTAGAATTTTGAAATTATTTTTGCATTGTCTTCTTATAAATATATTCTTTGAAATGATGTCAAACATGGGAAAAACTACAACAGTACAAGGAACTCATACCCTTACTGAGACTTGCACTTTATCTCTTTTTTTGAAAAATTATTTTATTTTCTCCTTATATCTATTTTTGAATCACTTGAAAGCAAGTGGTAGACATCCTCCCCCTTTACTTCTAAATGCTTCAATGTGTATTTGCTAAGGGCAAAGCTATTCACTCCTATAATAATCTCCGGTCACATTCAAATGCTGCTAATTGCTGTACAATGAACTTTATGGTATTTTATTTTTCTGCTCAGGATCCATTTAGTTTTCATGTCTCTTTGATCTTTTTGTAAATTTGAATCATTCCTCAGTCTGTCTTTGTCTGTTATGGCATTGATATTTTTGAAGTGTACAGGCCAGTTTTTTTCTTGAGAGACTGAACTGTTGTGGATTTACCTCAGCATCTTCCATCCTCACTCTTTAAAAGTCAGAAAGTTAAAACAATCTGCTTTTGGAATCTTCAATCCCTGAATTCTTCAAGGCCTGCTTGAGCTCAGAATCCCTGGAGATGCCCCTTAACAACTCCTCTTGGGGGCATATGGCTTTCTGCAATGAAAAAGCAGCCAGGAAAGAGAACTCAGCATGGTTGGAGCTATTCAAGCCAATCTCTCCCCAATTCCCACACTACAAATCTTACATCTGGAAGACTGTACGCTGCCTTTTTTCAGCCACACTTACAGCTGTCAACAGCAACTACAGTCACTTAATATTGAAAATGCCAACAGCCGCAATATATCTCCACCTATGACTGTGGAACATGATGGCATCAGAAAAGATTTAGTGTTCATTGTCTTTATCTTTATGAAGAAGTGGAGGCCTTGGGAGATGAAGGGCTGGTGAAGGCCACATAACTTGTTAGTGCCATAGTCACATCTTGAATTAATATTCTGATTTATTATTTAAAGTTGCAATGACCCAGCACTGCTAAGGAAACTGTTGGTTAATGATGGCAAGGATACAATGGCCACCTTAATTAATACCGAAAAAGGAAGGGGAGACAGTTTACATCTTCAGGACTAAGAAGCTATGATTCTGCCAGTCCAATTAAAAACCCCAGGTGGATGATGATATACATGAAGTAGTTTGGATGGGGCTCTATGAGGTCACCAAAGAAAGCCTGCCATCCATTATTCTCCGAGCATCTTAACTGTCAACACATTCAATTAAGGGACCAGTAGCAAGGAGGCTGTTCCTAGTTAACAGCCAGCAATGTGAAGGGTTAGGGGTCTTTAATTCAGAGGAAAGACTCCAGCCACATAAGCTTAGCGATTTATTGCTCAGCCAGAGATGAGTGCTATGAGATCGAGGGTCACATCCTTCCCTACATCTGCTTCTGATCAGCTCAGCAGAGCTGGTTATTCATGTCAAGAGTTCTTAACCCCCTCAGTTATGTGGGAATGGGGAGACAGTGAACAGAGGGAGGGGAGGGCTGGGAGAATTTGGAGGTTAGAAGGTTAACACTCATTTAGGCCCCATCAATATCTGCCCAAGGGGTTTTTCCTGATTGCACATTTACCAGCAGAATGTATGAGCTGAAATGATGATGTGTTTTAATGTCTGTTTGGATCTGGACATTAAATAAAGTGGAGCTGTGCTTTACAATTGTAGAAAAAAACTTTGTGTTTCACGGCAAACTGTGCCTCATTGTAGCATATTCTTTTGCGTCACCCATTCTAGATCTGTTCTTTGTCTTTGAGCTTTGCAGACCTTTGTAATTTGTAGGTAACGGATAGATATGCAAACTCTGGCTTGTCTGATAGTGATAATTGACTTTGTTTCTATTTACAATTCATCTCAACATTCTTTTACTCCATAGAGATTTGTGATTTTTTGACTTCTGAACCAGTGAAAATGTCTGTCTGCTTCCCTCATCCTGTGAGTCAGGTAAAATCCATTGTCAGGTAAAATCCATGTGTCCATTTTGATGTCTGTAAGACAGAATGGTTTTACCTCTTTCTGAACGTTATCTTTTAACACTAAATCCTTGAAGCTTCAGCCCTTCATTTTCCCCATCTTTCCAAGATTTGGTTGTCTAGATCAGTTCTCTGGAGACTTTTTAACTAGAACTTTTAAATGTCAGTCATTTAAAACAAAACGCAGCTGGATTTTTTGTTTTGTTTTGTGCTGGGGGTTGATCCTAGGGCCTTTGTGCTGAGCTACATTCATTCGTCTACAGCCCATTTGTCTGTCTATCTATCTATCTGAGACAAGATTTCACTAAATTGCCCAGATAAGACTGGAACTTGTGATCCTATTGCCTCAGCTTCCCAAGTGCTGGGATTACAGGCATGCACCATCATGCCTGGCTAACTAGAATCTTTTTTTTTTTTTTTACTTTGGTTACCTCTTTATTTACACAACAGTGTTCATATTTTTGTCTTGCCCAATACAGTCACAGAATAACTTTATCTGATTTGATGTGCTCTGAAACTGTTTATATATTTTTTTTCTGTAAATTCTTTTATTGGTACATTTTAGGTATACAATACATTTACATTTATCATTGGGTGCTTGTACCTGTACATGATGTATCTTGGTT